>CM075807.1:4487804-4886804 GCA_037975025.1 Excoecaria agallocha | reverse complement strand
GAGGTAGAAGAAGAAGAAATCAAAGAGAGAGAGAAGATGGAAAGAGTTCGGCCTCCAAGGAGGGAGAAAGAGCTGGATTTTTCTGGAGAAATTCTCTAAATTTTTAGCCTTATAAATACTCTCTTGATGGGCCAAAATTGAGTTTAAATGAGTGGGCTTTGTCCACTTAAACATTAAGGCCCATTTAGGCCTTTTTAAAGCCCAATTCAATTTCTCTCTTTTCCTCACTTCAAATCACTTCAATTTTGATTCCATCATTCTTAAAACATCAAAAATAGGTAGGACGTAAATTTTTAACTCAATCGGAGTCCGTTATTGATCCGATTCAAACTTATCAGTCCGATTTGACAACTGACGATGTCACCGAAAAATTCCATTCTCATCACCAAAATATTCTACATGAAAATTCATGTAGGCACGCAAAATCTGGCGATATTCGGAGTTCGTTTACTATTTTTAATTATTTAAGCAAAATCAAGTCTCCTTCCCTACTAGTGAAATTGACTCGCTACCTTTTTTGTATTTTTTTACTTTTAGAGGCCTATTTGACCTCAAATTCTCTTCAAATTTCAACCATATGCTCACCATGACTATTCCTTTCAAATGGTCCAATAAAATATTTTCGACTTTCGGGTGTCATTTTGGACCCAAAAAACACTATTCACTGTCGGAAAATACTATTCACGGCTGACCCGATGTTGAGGCCATTACAATTATGCGAGGCATCGCTATAAATCAAAAAGTCTTTACCAGGCTCAGGTTGAATAAGAACAGGTGCTTCAGTCAACATAGCGTTTAGCCTTTAAAAACTTTCTTGACATCTATCATTCCATACAAATTTTGCATTCTTTTGAAGTAATTTGGTCATAGGTGCTGCAATGATAGAAAATCCTTTGAAAAACCTCATATAATATCCGGCCAAACCTAAAAAGCTTTTAATTTTCGTAACATTCTTTGGTGGCTTCCATTCCAAAATTGCTTCTATCTTTTTAGGGTCAACTTTAATCCCATCAGCCGACATGACATGACCAAGAAAGGAGATTTTGTCAAGCCAAAGCTCACACTTACTGAACTTGACATAAAGTTATTTATCTCTTAAAGTTTGCAAAATGATTCTCAAGTGCTCATCATGTTCTTCCCGATTCTTGGAATAAATCAAAATGTCATCAATAAAGACAACAACAAACTGATCCAAATAAGAGTGGAATATACAATTCATGACGTCCATAAACGCTGCTAAGGCATTTGTGAGCCCGAAGGGCATCACTAGGAATTTATAATGCCCATATCTAGTTCTAAAGGCTGTCTTGGGGACATCTGCTTTCTTTACCCTCAATCGGTAGTACCCTGACTTCAAATCAGTTTTGGAGAAGACACCTGCACCTCTAAGCTGGTCAAACAGATCATCAATTCGAGGTAGTGGATATTTATTTTTCACAGTCACCTTGTTTAGTTGTCTATAATCTATGTAAAGTCTAAGAGACCCGGTTTTTTTCTTAATAAATAATACCAGTGCACCCCAAAGAGAGACACTAGGGTGTATAAAACCCTTTTAAAAAAGTTTATGTAATTGAATTTTCAATTCCTTGAGCTCTGTAGGTGCCATTCTGTATGGTGCAATAGATATAGGTGCAGTACTAGGCAACAAATTGATAGAAAACTCTACTTCTCTCTCTGGTGGCAATCCTGGTAGCTCATCAGGAAAAACATCCTGAAAATCACATACAGTCTGTATGTCTAAAATTTTAGGTGTGTCCTTCTTAGCTTCAATCACACAAGCAAGATAGGTTGTACACCCCTTTCTAACAAGCCTTTTTGCTGCTGTGGTTGAAATAACATTTAAAAGAAAGTTTGATTTCTCGCTTATAATTGTGATCTCATCATCATCAAGCGTTCTAAGGTTTATTCTTTTTAAGTGACAATCTACCAATGTATGATGTCTATATAGCCAATCCATACCAAGGATCACGTCAAATTCATGAAAGGGTAACCCAATCAAATCACCCCAAAACTCATGCTCTTGTACTTTTAAAGGGCATTTTTTATAAACTCTATTCATAATTACGCTATGACCCAAAGGATTCATGACCATAATTTCATGTTCAAGAGTGTCAGCATACAATCTTTTATCATCAGGTAAGAGAATGCATGTATATGAATGGTAGATCCCGGCTCAATCAATGCATATATAGGCATATCAAAACTAGAACCAGGTCCTCTGCCCCAACCTCTTTCCTGGGAAATGCCTTGAGCTGACCTTTCTGGCTGATTAGTTGCTAAAGGCTGCCTGCCTGGGCAATCTCTCTGATAGTGCTCCATACATCCACATCTTAAACAGACTTCCATCTTTTTCCAACACTGACCTCCATGCCTTTTCCCACAATGCTCACATGGAGGGATCTCTCCTCTGCCTGACCCTCCTGTAGTGCTGGCCATAGAAGAGGCTAGCTGACCCGATTGGAAAGATGACCTTTGACCTTGCCCTGACTGTCGAGAGGATGTCTGTGACGATGCCTGAGTTTGAGATCCTACCCCTCTTTGCTTTTTACTTGCTGATGAAGATGAATCGGTTATCCCTGTCCCCTCTTTTGTTGACTTCTACTCCTTCATTTTCGTTCTTCTGTATAATCCTTTTCTATCCTTAAAGCTGCTTTGACCAGTTCTTTATAATCTCTAATTGGAGATATTGCCAGAAGTTTCTTGATTTCATGGTGAAAGCCTGACTCAAACCTTTGACACCTATGCGCCATGTTAGGAATAAATTTCTTGGCATAAGCACTCAGCCTCTCAAACTCTTATTCATATTCTGCTACCGATCTCGGTCCTTGCTTCAGGTGGAGAAAAACATCTCTCATTTCTTCCATGTAAGCGTTCCCCATATATTTATCTCTAAACTGAGTCATAAAATACTTCCAATTAAGATCCTTCGGTGCCACAAATCTTTTCGTGGATTTTCACCACTGATATGCTGACCCTTGAAGTAACCCATCTACACAATCTAATTTCTCTTCAGGTGTAAGATGCAGAAGGTCAACAATTCTCTTAATCTTGATCGGCCAAAATTCAGCATCCGGAGTAGTGACTGATGACTCTTCCTTGAATTCCTCTACTCCAAGTTTCCTCGCCTTTTCCAATATAAGCCTCTGTGGTGGGAGGGGTGGCTGAGGTTGCACAGAAGGTGCAGCCGCTATTTGTTGCTTCATCAATTTCATCAATATGGTAAAGAATTCTGCTGGATTTGGCATCGACTGAGCTGTAGGCAAAGGTACCGGCTGGGCTGGCTGCTCCTGCACACCCTTGCCCACATCACTGGCTAAGGCATGACTTTCTACTTCTTCTATTCTTCTATTTGGATTTGGTACCATTCTTCTATCTATAACAAGCAATGATAATAGGTTGACATTAGAATTACAACACAATCATATTTAACTTTCGCTTGACATGTACACATATTTTTTCCTTTCTAATAACTTAATAACTGGTCCAGAATCGCCTAAATCGGGCTCTGGTACCACTAAATCTAACATCCGATACCCGATATATTAAAAGACTTTAGTACCAGATGTCATAACTGGGTTTAGGTTACTCTGATCAAATTTGAATAAAACTTTAACTAAAATACTATTTATTTTGTAGAAATTTCGGCAGAGTATTCCCTAAATTCTAAAAAAAAACCTTTGAAAGAAAACATTTAAAACACTCCCAATAATATCTAATTCATCAACCACCTCCAATTCAAACTTCAACCCAACATGCAAAGCCCTTCCTCCAATACTTTAAAACTCAAAATTCAGCAATTATATAAAATGTAGCATAATTAAATCTCCACTAAATCTAACATAATTTACAACATTACTAACCATAATTATTTACATATATGATTTACAACTCCAAAATCAGTGTACATGCCCAAAATGCAAAAAGAGATAAAATGAACAAGTGCATCCACCTCAAAATTCTTTCACTCTTCAAGTGTGACCCAATTTTGATGCAAATCCGCTATCTACTTTCTTCAAAATAACTTCTTCAACCTGCGCACGGAAAGAAAATCCATGCGCTAAGCATAATACTTAGTGTTGTTCAAGCAATTCTACTTTTTCAAAATATGTAATAAATAACCAAAATATATACAAATTTAGATTTGCCAAGCAATGTACATTTACATTTACTGAGCACACACACATGATAAGAAAAATTCATTAAAGGCAATAAAGAAAGTATATAAATATATTTATTTATTTACTAATTTAATTAATTGCCTAACTAATAGAATAGTCTAATTTATTAAAATAAAAATTTAACTCCTATGTTCCATATTTGTCCCAAGTAAATCCAGCAGAATTGCATCGAGCTGGATAAACGGGATGTAACCGAGGGACCGAGTTCTCGGAACCATTCAGTCCCCTTTTAATGATTTTCTCAGTCAACTTACGTAATTTCTCTATTAAATATATGCATTCCTATGCAAGCGCACACACACACACACACAGATACACACACACACACACACACACACACACACATACATACATACATACACACATACATACACGCAAATGTGAGCCGAGCTCTCGGAGCCATCCAATCCACGACTTAATTTAATTACATACACTGAAAGAGCTTTCAAAGCCATCCAATTCGATGTTACGTATCAAGGCGCCGTGTTGCTAATTCCATAATTGGCATGCCAATTTTATCCAATTTTTCCAATTCATATCTGGTTTACTAAGGGCAAACAATTAATTTAACCTTCAATTCCACCTTTCCATGCCTTTCTTAGCATTTTAAACTAATAACTCATTACTTGTCAAAAATTAGAAATCCAAATGGCTTCATGTTATCTACTACAATTCAAGTGAAGTTTTTCTCTAATTATATTGGCTATCTCAAAGCCATATTCAAATTATGTTAATTATTAGTCCTTAAGTTCACAACTAATTCATAAATACAACTTGTCAAATTTTAAACTTAATATTACATAACCTTGTCCGTAACCAAATCAACTATAACTTAAAAATCACCATGTACATAAAGCCCATTCAACACATACCATCTATAATGCATGCCTATTGACTTCTAAAATCACAACCAATTATAAAATAGCTTCATTTAATTTCAAACTCAATTTACATAACTCTAAACATAATAAAATCAATAATGACTAAAAGAAATTCAAACATATATAAGACATAATCAAAGGAAAAATAAATTTGCTTGAACACTTACTTATTTTGTTGATATATTCTCAAAATTTCAACTTTTAGAACTCTAGATCATCAATTTCCTTCTCTTTCTTTACCTCCTTCATCTACTCCATCACTTCTCTCTACACAAATCCATAATCCACAAGGATTTCTCAACAATTAATGTGCAATTTCATAAATTATAACAATTTTAAATAGTTATTTAGCTAAATATTTATCTAACCACCATGAATTAGATTTTTCCTAATTAGATAAATTCCTAGATCTAAAATTATATCATCTCTTCCTCAAATTTCTCACCATAAACTAACAATTAGGAGCAAGGAGGAGCTTACCCAACAAGTAAAGAAGGAGATCAACACAAGGGAGAGTCGGATGGAGGAGGGGCCGAACTAGGAAGGAGAATGAGCAAGGGAAGAGGCTGCTGCCACGCGAAGGAGAAGAAGAAGAAGAAGGTGGTGGCGTAGGCAGCTGAGACGGTAGAGGGCTGCTGGTGTGGCTGGACTGGGGAGAAGAAGAAGGAGAGAAGGGAGGGGCAGTGGATTGGGAGAGTAGTCCCGATCTGCCAACCCAAGAAGAAGAAAGAAAAAAAAAAGAAAGAAAAAAGGAAAGGGAAATCTTAAGGCCAAAACGACGTAGTTTTGGCAAAGTTTCCTTTCAGCCCCTCAATTTCTCATATATAAATAATTTAGCCCCAACTCTTTGTTCTTTTATACATTTAAGTCCCCCAATTAACTATAACTCAAACTTAAATAATCTTTTTCCCTTTTTTTCCATACTTTATTATATTTTTGGGTGTCCTTTTATTTATTATTTATATTATTATTGGGTCAGTCGGGTTATTAATCAAGTAAATCATGGTAGTGACATCCCTGTGACCATGAATAGAATGGTCAATAATTGAAAAATAATTTCTCAAATAAATTTAGTTAATAAGTACAAAACATTAATCAGCTGCCCAAAATCTCTAAATCAAATTCAAGTTTGAGAGGCTATTAGATAATAATTAAAAGGTTTGTCTTTGAATATGGTCATTTTCATGACAATGGCAATGTCAAGCTGAAATAGTTGTTTTCTAAAAAGGCAAAGGAAGACTGAATTTCTTGTTCTTGATAAAAGTTGTTCGATTTGAAGTAAAATTCTTAGTCATTGGATGAAGTGAAACTATATATTTTCCATATAAAAATAATGGCTTAAAATGTAAATTTGCTCTTAATATTTGGTAAAAATGTAATTTTAATTTTAAATATTTTAGCTGGTGTAATATTTCTATCACATGTTTACTTATTGAGTTGCCACATGTCGAGAGACTTTTAAAATAACGGCATAATTTTCTTAATTTTAAAATACAAAAAGTAATATTGCACTAATTGAAAAATTATGAATAAAATTGTTTTTTTTTTAAAAAAAAGTAACTGCAAATTTTTACCTTTCACCGAAAAATAATTTTCAATTCAAAAATCATCGATTTATTGTTATCAATTTTTTTTTAATGTTTAGATTAAGGATGTTAAATAAATGAAAGTCATATATTATTAAATTATTATTAGTACTGAATTTAAAGTTTAAAGTTTTACAAACGGAAACTTAATATGGAGAATATTGAAGGTTATATTGGTTACGTGTTACGGAAGCAACGTAACCATCATCGGCCTTTTTCTTCTGCGTATCGGCTTCTGTTCATATGCAAAAAAAAAAAAAAAAACTTTAAAAAACCCATCTCCTTTTAATTGCTGCGTACACAGAATTATAGTGAAGAAAACTTAAAGTAACAGAAAAGCAATCATATATAAATTTCAAAATTATATATCTGTAATCTATAATATTTTTATTATAAAAAAAAAGCTAATTAAAATTACAAGATGCAGCAACGGCAGGGATCTTCATAAAAATATAAAGGCATAGGGGGAGCAGCCCAAACAATGGGTTGGGGATCTGGCTTTTTTTCTTTTTTCTTCTCTTCTTTCTTCTCAGCATCGCTTACGCTGACGAGATTCGCATAAGTCATCATACTCTCTGGTAAGAAGCAAGAAATATGAGGGCATATCCCCAATTTCTTCCTTAAAGTATCTGTTAATCTCACTGGATCCACTCCTATTCCTATCACCTCCATCTGGTTTTTGTTTTTTTTCACTTAATGCTACCGATTGTACCCCTGTAGATTCCATAACATCATTTATTAATCGTCTTGTTTCAAAGTAAAATGTTTTAAATATTGCACAAAGACTTCTTACCTGTGTTTTATCCGCCCAATGAATCAAATAATGTTATATATGTAAAACCATAAACATTTTGTTACGTACCATAGAAACCAACTGCAATCTTTAGAGCCTTCGAGCGAGTCTTGTCGCTATCAGCAGAAAATTCTATCACCATCTTTTTCTGCACATTTAACGAGATTGAAAATTAAATACTCGCTTTGTAGCATCCAAACATTAACTTAGTGCATGAACAAAAATTCATAATAAACTAATTTCATGCAAATATTTTTTCTAATACACGAAAATCATTACCTTCATGCTGATTGTTTGGGGAGATAAAAGAGATATAATAAATGTTATTTTAGCAAGGAAGTCTATGCATGTTCGGTGATCAGCTAGGTTAGGGGCATTTGTAGGCGTCTTGGACGTGAGTTGTGAACTGTTTGTGGAATTTTCTTTCTTCTCTATTTTATTGTTTATTTATCTATGGTTGGTTATTTCTTTGTAATCTTTTTTTTTTCCAAATTATTTCGAAAAAAATAATTATCATATTTATTGTATGGTTATCGTTGACAAAACTTAAAATATTGTGAATTATTTACCATTTTATATTGTTTGCTAAATATCGATAAAACTGTGTTTGAAATCAATTCACGTTTCAAAGCAATATTTTAAAAATTGAATTAAATTTAAATTGGAATACCAAATGGATCGGTTCTATTGCTTTGAACTGGCTTTTTTTTTAAATACAATTATTTATAAAAAGGTTTGAAAATATAATTAATATGAGCAACACTGTATAAAAAAATAAAAGTACATTAAACAAACCTATTCATCTTCATATATCAATCTATAGATAACTTTCACGGTGTGGCGAGTAAATAGGCATTTGGTTAATTTGTTCATTTCATGTTATAATGTTAGTTTTAATATAGGATATTTTTTTCCAACTTTTCATTCATTTTTCAAGTTTGGTTTGACAGAATTTAAATTAATAATATAATTTAGTGAAATTTAAATTTAAATTTGTAAAAAAAAATTAACAAATAGATGAACATTGTGGTATATATATAATCAAAAAGTTGGAGTACGTAGGTTAGCTCATCAGTTGGTACCTTGATTAACAATTCCAAAAGACAAGGTGAAGACGCAATTATGTAAATTCTTTAATTGATCCTAACCGTTTCTGGTTTTATTGATTGAACCAGACCGGATCAATAGTCGGTTCATTATTAAATCAATTCCACCAGCTAATTTGGTCGAATTTAAAAACAATGATCAAAAAGCATAATATGATTTTCTATTATTATTTATTTTAATGCCTGCAACTTTAAAAATGATTAAAAAATTTTCTTTTTAAGTTTTATTTATTAATGTATCTCCTACTGTTCATTTTTCTCAGTATTTTTAGTATAACCTGTTCTTTTATTATCAATGTAAATGCTCAATTATATATATATATATATATATATATATATATATATATATATATATATATATATATATATAATGAAATTAAATTATAGAAATAGACCTATTATTTTTACCATCAAATAAATTACAATTTATATTATTATTAAGTGTAGCCCTACTCGTCCTAAGTAAACATGTCAACTCATGCTCATGGGTCTTTGAAAGTAATGTGAAAGCTCCTCAACTCTATTAATTAAGGTGGGGCAGCTAGATAAACTATGTGGAATTAGGTTTAGGCCACAAATTGCTTAAAATAATGAAAGAATTATTTTGTATTATTTATTTAATTAAAACACAAGTGGGACCAAAGAAAATCAATTAAATTAGAGGAAGACTAATTGGCCCGACAGCTATTACTCCAAGGTTTGGATTATTAGACAATTAGGGCATGTTTTTTTTCCCGTATAGTACGCAGAACAGTATAAAATAATACCCTTTAATATAACTGAGGATGTTTGGCTAACTTTTTAAAAAAATAATACATGTATTATCTAATACATAACTGAATTTTTATTTCACTTATACTGGAGATATTAGTACACTCCTTTCCCATGGGTTTATTTAATACGTAGAACATCATATTAAACAAAAATATAGAGAAAGCAACTTCGACGCCACTATCACCTCCTGCCTCCTCTCCGGTGCTACTTTGGCTTTTGGCACTGCCTTCATCTTCAACAGGTATTCTATATATCCATTTTTTAAATAACAAAATCCTAAGCACCAACAAATCTCCCTCTGTTTTGTCATCCAGGTCCTTTGCTAATATGGATTTGGCTTCTCGCTACAAGGTGAATCTTATCTATGTTTACCTTCTCTTGATTATGTAATAAGATTACTGATGATGAAAATCACTTCTTTAAGATTATAATCGTAATACGCATTCTAGAGCTATTAAATATGGTTTTCGCTTGGATGAATTTGTTCGAGTTTGATTTTAGTTTCGTATTCCCCCAATTCAATTTATTATTCGGGACTGATTGATCGGTTATTTGGTGACTTGGTGTTAGGGGGTGGTTAGGCTTGTGTTTGGCAATGAGAATTCAGCTTCAAATGAAGATAGGTAAAATGCTATTCCTTTTTATCTTGTTGCGATTTTGATATCAAATAATGTCTTTTTGCCCCGCTTAATGTGGCTGCTATCTGTATTGATTGATAAGTTATGGTAGTTAGGATTAAGAAATTAAGAATGGGAAAATTATGCTAGTTGGGATAACAAAAAGGTATTGTTATACTTTTGAATCATTTTCCTTTTACACAGGAGAAAAATAAGAGTTGAGAATTGCATGGAATGGTGAAAAAATCTCACATTTTTATTAAAAAGTTAAAGTTTTGGAAATGAAATTCCTCTTATATTTTTTTATTTTTCTTATGCTTTCAAAAATAACTTCTTTGGCATGTAAATTATTTCTTACTTCGTTCTGATTTACATTTATCATTCTATTGCTTAAACCCAATTCAGCCTCAATGCCAATCTATTCTCAATGGCAAAAATTCACGTTGCACAGTTGGCATTTGAAGCAATGGATAGGTGTTTCTTTTTCTCTTTTATAAATTGAGCATGGTTTTATCTCATTCATTAATTGTTTATGCTTCATTTGTTTACTTCTTACAGGATTTCCTGTACTTATGAATATCTTGAAGGAGGAAAGAAAGGATGTTGAAATGGTTTGTAATCTTTTTCACCTTTCTCCTTTCAACATCTTTAGTCAGTTCATTGTATTTTTTAAGTTAGACACCATTGATTTTTATACATAGATATGTAAATCCATATTCAATATTTTGTGCATCTTAATTGTCTCTATATATCTCTATATTTGTACTTTTTTAAAGCATTGGTTTCCATATATTTGTAAATTATTTCTTACTTCATTCTGATTTACATTTATCATTTTTCTTATGTTGCTGTGTTTGATTTTGGAATAATTTTGTGTATCTTATTGCTTGGAATTGAATTTGATAGAGTTCATAAAGGACATTGGATGCCCCATAATTAGTGGATCATTTGTACTTGAATTTGCTTGTTTGATTTTGGAAGAATTGCTTCTAATTTGCTTGGAATTGTATTTGACATAGTTCAGAAAGGACATTGGATGCCCCAGAATTAGTGGATGATTTCTACTTGAATTTACTGGATTAGGGTAGTAGCAATGTGCTTGCAATTGCTCTTGGAGAGACAGTTTATCTATGGGATGTCTTGAACAATTCTAAAGTACAGATTTGGGATTGCGCTACTAATCAAAAGGTAACTGTTGTCTTGATTTGCCCCTCATTATTTTTAAATTAAGGCTTTGTTCATTTGTATATACACTGTAGATGACTTGCTATATAATTCCTGCATCTAAGGACATTAAGAGGCGGGCATATTACTAGAATCATTCTAGCAGTCCTTCATATGACTCGAGTATACACCCTAACACCCATCTAGCAGATGCAGTATGAAATCATTCTTTAGGTTTTTGATCTCTTCACTTTATTGTTTTCTTCAGAGCCCAGATGGATAAACAGTTGCATCTGCTGCTGGGGATGAGACATTGAGATTCTAGAATGTGCTTGGAACCCCAGAAGGGGCTAAACCTTCACCAAAACCAAATCTCGAGCCATTTGCCAATGTATCTCGCATCCAATGAAGATCATGGTTAAGTAAAGTGGTGATTGTTTTTTAGCAGAATTTTTTTATACAATTGAAGAAGTGATGATAAACATATGATTACAGCTTTTTACATGTTTTTATATCCATCTTATAGGAATTTGTTGTGGAAAAAATTAATTTCCAAATTGTAGTCATTGATTGCAATATAAATTGGAATTGAAAAAGATAAATGATGTTGATTGTGTACAGTGTAAACATAATAGGAGTAATGACAGTAATATATACCGATTTTCGTTAGCTTAATGAACCATTGCAAGTTTACAAGTTCTATTATTTGACATCATATACTTGTTTTGTTTTGTGGCTATGCTTAGTTACTTCTTATTGCTATCTGATGAATATTTGCTCTAGCTTATTGGGATTCTTGAAACAGAACTTCTAGCTAAGTTGTGCTTCTTTTTTAAAAAATTTTATTTTCTAAAATCAGAATCATACCAATAAATTTCACTCCAAGAGCTGCTGAAATTATTCAAGAATTATGAAATTATAAGGCTCGATTATAAATTCCATGAAATTTATTTATTCTTTTTTTAAAAAAAATAAAAGAAAAAACAAATTATAAGGCCCGAATTTATCGATATCCAAGTAAATTAAAAATTTCTATAAAATTAGTAACAATAAAAATAATTTAATTTTATATAATTTTTAACTTTTTTAAAAATAATATAGTACAACATTATTCACTAAACACAATATAAAATATTACAGGCTAATACAATTTTGTACCAAACATTGTATAATATAATACAGGCTAATACTGTATATGCTAATATTATACATACTAGTACTATACAGACTAATATTATACAAGCTAATACAATACAATGAACCAAACGTAGTCTTAGTGACTTAAAAGAATTATATGAAGTACTAGAACAAAAAAAAAGTAAATCCATCTTCAGCCCCTCAAACTTGTCAACAAAGTTCATTTTGATACCTAAACTCCAAAATGTGACCTAATAAACACTTAAACTATCTAATTTTGGTGTTTTTAAACATAATTTGCTGACGTGGTAGCAAGTTTGATTTAAGCTATAAATACAGCGCGTAAAAAGCTCGAGAATCCCTTAATCACCGGTAAAAATTTCAGCCCTATCTTCATCTCTCTCTCCCCCCAAATCTTCCTCTCTGTTCTTCATGCATTTCTTTTTATTCTTCTCCCTTCTATTCTCTAAAGCATTTAGTCGAGTACTTGGTGTGCACCAAGTGTTCAAACAGAACAATCCAAAGAATAAAAACATCATTGCCTTCCAAGAATTTCACAAAACAGAGGCTTGCAATGATTTTTGTTAATTCTAAATTTTTAATGACCCAATAGTTATAATCACAAAAGAAATCAGGATTAAAAATAAAAGAAGGTACCAATTGGTAGGCAACAAACAGGTAGCTAGGATTCTTGAAAGCTTCTAAGGCCAAAAAGTATGGGAATGAAATCAGTTGTAATTGGTCCCCATTTAGTTAGTAGCAGCTCTCTTCAGTTGCTGCCATTCTTTCAAGAGAGGAACAATGAGTCAACTATTAAGTTCCATTCAAACGTTTAATCAAGCACTTGGTGTGCACCAAGTGTCCAGACAAATTTATGCACAATCTAAGGTATCAAACCACCAAACATCAATCAATCCATGCAATCCAGGTAAACAAGATCAAAAATAGCTCAAATGATCCATATTTTAAATTTTACAGTAAAAGCAATCTCGCCGGAGCTGCTGTTGTTGGTTGTCGAAGTGGTCACCTGAGTGAATAGAATCCACCAAGAAAGAGTTCTCGTGGCCAAGAGCTCAATCTAAAAGAATTGAGTTACACTAGGATTTGAGTGGAGCCGAATTGGAACTACCACCATTGATCTGTCGTTTGATGGTGTGTAATTAAAGAACCGATTCTGGATTTCCTTCGAGATTAAAACCGGTTTGCTTTAATTCACCACACGACCTCTTACAATTCTTTCTCTGCCGCCGAATCAACCATGGAAACCAATATTATTAAAATCGGATCGAATAAAAAACTGGTAAGGTTGGGAATACGTGATTCGACCGGTTCAATCCTGTTCAACCATATTTTTTTTATTTTTAAATTATTATAATTTTTCAAATACTATTGTATAAAAATTAAAAAAATATTCATCAAACATTAAATATATATCACAAATATTCTAATAATAAGCTTCAAAATATAATTTTAATTTTATTTTTACAAGTGATTAATTATAAATTTTTAAATATCATATGTTAAAAATATAAAAAATACAATCATATCATGAAAATAATTTCATGTTTAGATGGAGTACTAATGAAGTAAATACAAAAAATATTAACCTTGCATATATGAGTATGATTATATTTAATTAAAATAAATTCAAATAGATAATAAGTATATTAAATTATTAAGTAATATTTTTAGAATTTAAAATATTAATTTTTTAAATAAATAAATAATAAAAATTATATATATATATATATATATTTTAAATTTTCATTATTTATTTATTTGGAAAAAAATTAGTATTTTAAATTCTAAAGATATTACTTAATAATTTAATATATTATTACAATGATCCAAATAGATAATAAGTATATTAAATTATTAAGTAACATATTTAGAATTTAAAATATTAATTTTTTTAAATAAGTAAATGATGAAAATTATATATATATATATATATATATATATATATATATATATATATAATTACAATGAATAAAAAATATAATAAGTATATTAAATTATTAAGTGATATAATTAAAATTTAAAATATTATTTTTTTTAAATAAATAAATAATAATAAATTATATATATGTGTGTGTGTGGTGAAAAAAAAAAGATTTTTTATACTTTTTAGCAAAAAAAATCGATTTTATCTGATTTTTTTGTTCAACCTAATTTTTTCGGTTTAATATGATTTTTAGTAATTAAATCAATCGATTGATCTGTCAGTTCACGATTAAATTGGTTCAATCGATCGATCCGATTTTAATAATTATGATGAAAACCTCCAATCCCACCACCACCAAGCGCCTCACAAGCACAATCGACGATGGCAACAGAATTGGAGAGTTCCTAGGAGAGTGAGCTGGCGCGAAGAAGCGCTGAGAGGAACAGATCTGACAGCGGCGGGAATGAAGGAGAAGAAAAAATTGGTAGTCATTGAAGAGAATGAAGTTAAGAGGAAGAGTTTTGGGTAGAACGAAGAAGAAGCAGCAGCAGCAGCTAAGAGAAACCAAAAAATTGTTTTAACCGGCATGTGTTGGTGATAAATTGGCAGGTGTAGGTTATTTTAGGAGAGTGTGCTCACGCGCCGAATAAGAAATATTTTATGTGAATTTTGTGTTTAAAAGTATGAAAATGTGAGAGTTTGAATATTTGTTCGGTTTTTCTCATAGTTTAAGTGTTAAAATGAATTTAGTGGACAAATTTAAGGATTTGGAGATGAATTTACCAAAAAAAAAATATATGAATCTTCGGTGGAGATTTAAGTCTACTGAGTAATATGTGGGGCCACACACCCAACCCCGTGCTCTACTATTTTGAAAACTAAATCCAGCCCACCATTTTGACTCTTCTTAAGATGTTGATTTTTTTTTCCATTTGAGTTTTTAATTCATAAATTTTGGACCTACTTAACCTTTTTTTTAATCAAATTTAGTCTTTGCACTTTAATTTCATGATTTTTTAAAATTATGTGTTTATCCAAATTTAGTATAAGTCTACTTTATACTAAAAAAATTTTAATCACTAGAAATGAGCATGAATCTATTTATTAATAATTTTATTAACCAGTTCATAATTTCGATTAACCGCCATATCAATTTTTATTTTTAACCAATTTTTCATTTTTAAAATCCATGAACTGTAGCATTGTAATCAATTGGGTCCCCGGCTATTTATTTTAATTCGTATTACTACCGTCATATCCAAGTTTGATAATATAGAACTCAATATAATATTGAAATAGAAGTTTAAAAGATGGATACAAAAAAAATTCAAGAACCACAATACAAAAAAAAAGAAAAAAAAACATTATAATTCATGTGCTTAAAAATGTTTTTTGCAGAAATAAAAGAAATAGTACAATGCTTTTAAAAATATCAGAAGTATAAAAGAAAAAATCATTAAAATAGAGATAATAATATAGGGTCATGATCATCTTTTTAATTAAAGCATATTATATATGTTGAACTTGACCTGCATTGTACATAGGGGTGAGCATCAGTCGGTTTGGTTCAATAATTGAACCAAATTAATAAAATCGAATATAAAGATTTTAAAATTTTAATCAATTGAATCGAATTGATTTAAATTTTGAAAAAAAAAAAAGAAAAATGAAAGACTTAAATTTGGCCAATAATAAAAATTCAGGAACTTAATTATACAGAATAAATATAGGTAAGTTGAATAAGAAAAACTCGAAAAAAGTAACGAAGTATGATTTGCTATATTTTAATTTGTTGATATGCTTTCTGCATCAATAGACTTTTCAAAAGTAATATTCAACGGTCTCTTTCTTTTTTCTGTTTTTAAATACAAATTAAATTTCCTTTAATAAAATAAAACATAATTATTTAAACTATAAATAAAATAATAAAATATATACAATATATAAAATTAATAAAATTATTAGAATCCATGTCTGAACTTATTCGATAAAAATAGTGGATAATTGTAATATGTTGCGGGTAATTTGATTTTTACAAAAAATTCAATTTATATGTTGTTTATGAAATACTATCGAAC
The DNA here is from genome assembly GCA_037975025.1 of Excoecaria agallocha. Lineage (NCBI taxonomy): Eukaryota > Viridiplantae > Streptophyta > Magnoliopsida > Malpighiales > Euphorbiaceae > Excoecaria > Excoecaria agallocha. Next base: position 4,870,545 of record CM075807.1, on the reverse strand, counting down.
CAATTTTCACATACAAATGATAATTTTCATTCAAAAAAAAAATGAAACTTCCATAGAAAAAAATAAATTTAACTTTGAAATTTAAATTGTATTCAATAATAGTTAAATGAACTATATTTACAACAATACAAATAAAATTTGAGCAAATACGAAATTAAAAAAAAATTAGGTATGAGTTTAGACTTATATTGATCTGAGCAAATATTGAACAAACATAAAAGAAAAATTCAAACACAAATTAAAAACGTACAACAAATAAAAATAAAAAATTTAGACTTATATTAGTATGAAAATTATTATAGAGAAGTTTAAAAAAATTAAAATTAAAAAAAAAAGAAAAGAAGTTGCCGCCCGTAAATAAACTTAGGGTAGCTCCAAATTTGAATGGAAAAGATGAAAAATGTCACATTTAGATAAAAGATTTGATCAGAGTTTAGAGAGGATTATACAGTGAATGTTATACAATGAATAAACATAGATAAAACATAAAAGTGTACTCAATAGACTCTTTCTTGTTTCCTTGATAATTGTAATAATTAATTAAAAAACGTCGACTTTTAATGGACTTTTCATGTATTGCAAAATTATTATTACCAATATGGTAAAATAGAAGCTATAAAAATTTAAAATTTATAATAATTATTAAAATAATAAAAAATATATTTAATAATTTAATTATACATATCTGAATTTGATTAAATCAAAAATATTAAAAGTTAATTAAAATTCAAATAATATTATATCTATCCATTTTTAATTAAATAACAATACATATACATTATTAAAATTTATTCAATCTATACAAGTATTATAAATTGATAACTTAAATTAAATTAATTTTTTATTTTTTAGTCAATAATGATATTTTATTTGAACATATTAATTTCATTGTGAAAATTGTGATTATTAGATCTAGGAAAAATAATTAGTATCTTCAAATAATAATTATAATCAAATTTCCTCTAAGTGGTTTCATAATTCTTTATTAATTGATTCTTTTTCTTTTAAATTAATTGAACTCTAGGTATATAACTATATACATATAATTTTAAAAATTGTTAAAGAAATTAGATTCTAATAATAATTAAATACTGGTTAGCAAGTGATTTTTTATTTCAGATTTTTAACTAAATGGTATATAATTAATTCTAAGTTTATTTATATTTTAATCACTTCAATTCTTTTTCGAAATCAATCTTGGTTAGATCCAATTTTTAGAATAATATATATTTCTTTGATATAAACAAAAATATTAAGTATATTTAAATTTTGTTATTCTACGTCTAAGTTGAATTTTATAATAAAAATAGTTGTCTTATTTATAAACTCTTGGTCTACTGCTATTTGTATCGTTTGTTTAGCGTTCTATAAAGTAATATAATTTGTTAATAAAAAGGAGGAATCAAACGTATAAAAATTTACTCATAAAAAAATTTACGTGAATAATCCATGAACTGTAATGCAATATGACTTGAGAGTTGACTTATCTCGTTATCATTTGTGTCACATATGCACGTGATTTAATTATATTAAAATACTGGGATTAAATTAAAAGAGAATTTTCATTTTTAAAATCCATGAACTGTGGCATTGTAATCAATTGGGTCCCCGGCCATTTATTTTAATTCGTATTACTACCGTCACATCCAAGTTTGATAATATACAACTCAATATAATATTGAAATAGAAGTTTCAAAGATCGATACAATAAAAATCCAAGAACCACAATACAAAAAAATAAAAAAAAAAAACATTATAATTCGTGTACCTGAAAATGTTTTTTGGCAAAAATAAAAGAAATAGTACAATGCTTTTAAAAATATCAGAGAAATAAAAGAAAATAAATTAAAATAGAGATAATAATATAGGGTCATGATCATCTTTTTGAGGTGTTTAAACTTTAATTAAAGCATGTTATACACGTTGAACTTGACCTGCATTATACACAGTGATAGGGATGAGCACCGGTTAGTTTGGTTCGATAACTGAACCAAACCGATAAAATCTAATATAAAGATTTTAAAATTATAGTCAACCAAATCGAATCAAAGTTATGGAATAATCAAATCAAAATTTTCTATTAATTTAGCATGGTTAATTATATAATCAAAATTTTAAAATTATCAATTTAAAAAAATTGAAAATTGTGTTTAAAAATTATATAAAATTACAAATCATAAAACTAAAATAAAAACATTTAAATTGAAAAAAAAAAGCTAGAAGTTCAAATTAAAGATACAATTTCAAAATATATAATACAATAAAATTCATTGAATAAACTTTATCTTCATTCTATCAACCTTTAATCCAATCGTCACAAATTGCCACCTAAAAAAATAGATATTAATAATTGATAAATGTAAGTATATAATTTATATCTCAAAATAAGATGATTTATGTATAAAAATAATGTATTCGATCAGTTCGGTTTTTATAAGGTTATTTCTTTTAAAATTAAACCTAACCAAACTAACTGAATTTATAAAAAATTTCAAATCAAAACTGGGCCGAAAAATTAAAGTACCGAACTAAATTAAAAAAAGTCGATTATATATTTTTTTTATTTCCTTCTGTTTTTTCTCATTCATAAGTCGTTTAATACAGACTCAAAGAAGTTGAGAGAAGTTTTCAACTTGGTCCTCTAACAAAAATTCTAAGGAGGAAAAAATAATTAGAATATTATTCAACATAATTTTAGTGTATTAATTATATACACACAGTAGCATCTAAATTTAAATTAGTTCAGTGTATTAAAAAATTCATGAACTATTTCCATACATATAATTTTTCTAATATATACAAAATTATAAAGGTATTTTCTAGTAGATTATGGTATTTTAGTAAGGAAGATTATGGGTGTTTTGGGGAGCCACGTTGGTGTTTTTGCCGGCGTCTTTAACGTGTGAACCGTTTACGTTAATTTTCGTTCTTCTTTCTTTTTATTGTTTATTCTAGGAATGAGCAAACAAAATCGAAAATATAGATAATCGTAAAATTAATTTAAAATTAAATTAATTTTTATGGTTAATCGATCCGATTAATTTTGTTACGATTTTTAATTTTTATATTTTTTATTAATGATTACGATTTAGGTTTTTAAGTATCGGTTAACCATTAGTCTAAAGTTAACCGGTTCATATATATATTTATTTATTTATTTTTATATCTTTAATTTTTTTATTTTCTCTAAAATTTATATAAAATAATAATTTAAAATATATATATTTTTTATTTTTATACCTTAATTTTTTATATTTTCTTATAAAATTTATATAATACTTTAAATTAAATTTATATTATATTATTCTCTTTAATTATATAGTAATATTTATATATAGTATTCGATTAACTTTTATATATATTTTTTATCATATATTGGTGTTCATATTTTACTTAATAGCATTTAATTATATTTTCTTATATTTTAGAGTTTATATTATAACATTTAATATTATCTGAAATTTTATTTGACTTAAAATCAAGCATATTATTTTCAGTTAACCATTAAAATTTATAATATAAATTTATAAAAAATTAAGTAAAATTAAATTCAATTTCAAATGTGCCAAACTAATTTAAAATAAAAAATTACAAAATAAATATAATTTACTAGCCAAAATTCATATTTAATATATTAATAAATAATATTATAAAATAAATTTGATATTTATTGAAAATTAATATATTTAATTTTAAATCAAATAAAATTTTAGATAATATTAAATATTATAATATAAATTCTAAAATATAAAAAATATAATTAAATGCTATTATATATAATAACAGATAATATATTAATTGGTTATTACATATAAATATTACTATATAGTTAAAAAAATAATTTAAATTTATTTTGAAGTATTATATAAATTTTGTAGAAAAATATAGAGAATTAGGGACTTTTTTTAATAATAATATATTAAGCAAAAATAATTGGATATTTTAGTTGTTTTTAAAACTATTTAAAAAAATTGAGCCTTTTTAATTTTGCAACGCAGTGCACCGGAATCTGACTATTGGCCCCCAATACTAGACATCAAATGCCGTAGCAAGAAATGCAAATTTTTTTATTTCATCGCTAACGAACCTGAATTTGGTTGACAAGCTAGGCACGGGAATCTTCCACTTTACCACCGTTACTTAATTTGCTACCTTTCATCTTCCATTGCAGACCTTTTATACCCGACAAATTACTTATGTAATTTAAACTTCAAATTAATTAAATTTTTATTTTTTTTAGATTTAGCTAGTATGAAATCTTTAAATTTAACAGAAATTATTTTGGAAAGTTTTTTCATACATTTAAGTTTGTTTACAAAGTTTGACAAAATTTTAAAAATTTAATTTAAATTAATGGTGTATAAAGTATAAATTAAATTACTTAATAATTGTATTTAATTACCCTCTCTAATTCACCAACTACATCTATTCTAATCTAATAATTTATTACAAGTTTCTTACCAAAAATCAAATTCATAAACTAAACCAATTCTATATTACTGATAATAACCCAAAAATCAAAACTAAATCCAATCCATTAAGGGTCATTAGAGGTCCATCACTAAAACGATCATAGATGCCTAAGCCTCCCCAGCTGGTTGGCTAAGACGCAAAAAACGAGATCGTTCGATTAGACGTGACCCATCCCTATCGGGACAAAGCTGTCTAACACACTCCTCTATCAAATCATCATCACCCTTTACAATAGGTCATACTTGCTTCAGAGTAGGTCTACTATTCAAAGGATACTGTTGAAGTCTTTTGGTTGAGCAAAAGCATCCAACCTCCACGCCACTAGGAGGAATATAGATTCATAGTCACCAAGAGAATGTCTATGTAGAAGAATCCCATGAAAGTCTACTAGATTACATGGGAAACCACGGATGATAAAAACGAAATTTGAGACTAAAAAAAAGCAAAAAAATTATGCGTCGGGTCCGAAAGGAAGCAAAATATCTTCCTTTCGAGACATTATGCAACGGATGCAAGGGACTCCCAGAACTAACCTACTAAGAAACGTATTAGGAGGGATGCAACGTCTGGCCCTCTTTTCGTCTCTAGATAAGCCAGATAAGGGAATGCTTTCTCCTTTCCACGAACATCCCGAGCTAGCACCTAGAAGAAAGCGGCAGGCCTCATAATCTAAGTATCAGGACTGAAAGGTCATCTTGGAAAAGACCTCTCCCCACCGTGGTAGAGTCGATTGGCATAAGTGACAAATGATCTAAGATTGGAATCTCCGTCGAAGCAATTTCACGAATGGGTATTAGAAGAGCATACCTAATATTAAAGGAAGACGAAATCATCCGCGCTAATATAGAAGGAGGACAAAACATTTCCCTCCCTCAATATTGTGCATTAAGGTGTAAACCTTTACGGTTCTCCTATAAAAAAGGACAACAGGAAATTGCCTCCATACATTCTGGCAACCCAAAATTTGGGTGTTGATGCTTCTGCCTCACTAGCTTTTCCTTTCAGCAAACATAAAGAAATAAAGAAAGATTGGAAGGATGAAGTATAATTAGATGCAAAGGAAAAGAAAAAACCAGGTGAGCAGGGACTCCCTCTTCTGTATTCAATCGACTAAGAGGCATTAGGAAGAGGAAGTCGAATTAGAGAAAGGAGATACCAATTCTGATGGAAAAAGGCGATCAGAGAAAACATCAGATGGGAAAAGAGAAAAAGAGATAAAGCAGATTCTTAAGACCTCGCGACAATCGATGTCAAAAATTGCAAGCTAACATCCGGTCGATACATTTCCTATGGTGAAAAAGGCCTTAAAAGAAGGGATGCTTCAGATAAAAAAAAAAGATAGATATTGCCCCAAATTGGCCAGATTTACTCAAAGCAAAATACTTAGCAAAGTAGCAGCTAAAGATAATTTTAAACGAGGATTATCGAATATTTTTTGTAATTTCGATTGAAAGATCGATGAAAATTCATTTATTCCAGTCAAAAAGATTGACAAATAAATTTATTCAATTGGTCGATGTTTTCTTGATCAAACTTTTAATTTATCAAGTAAATCAATACATATTGTGACAATCGAAACAACAAGAAAATTTAAAAGGTAAAATTCCATTACTTCTAAAAGTTTACAAAAAGAAAAATCCTATCAAATGCTACCGGACCTCCTCAATTATCGAGATGATGCAACCATCTTCCACTTGTGACACATCAGAACCTAAAAAATGAAATAAGATCAGCTATGGCTCGAGAAGATGAGAACGAAAAAAAGGTAGGAGATAGAAGTAGTATCAGCTACCATAAGAGGTGATGCTATGGTATAGAAGTACCCAACCGTTCTTTCTTCTTCCTAAAATAGCAATATCGAGACAGGGCAAAAGACAATCAGGGGGCTCCATCAGAAAAGTGAGGAAGAAAAAGGCAAAAGAAGAAAACTGATGATGATAGTATAGAGGCACGGTTATATTTATAGGAATTCGAAAGCACATGTATCAACCGTAATAAATAAAGAGTCAAAGAGAATAGATAGCCCCAATTAAAGCTCGAAAATCAAAGCGATAAAAGGGCATTTAATTAGCATTCTGCTTAAAAGACGTTCCAAGGGACACCTGCAAAAAATAAATGTTTCAAGAAAGCGATGATCAAGCATCTGTGTATTAATGATCTAGTCAAATGAAGAAAGTCGTTGACAAAAACTCTGATCAATGACTGCCGATCAGAATAAAACAAATATTTTCGACTCATATTTGATATTTCGACTTGTCAAGATAAAAGCCATCAAAAGTCAATGATCAGTCTCGATAAAGAAAAAAAAAAAAAATATATATATATATATATATATATATATATAAATCATTCTTAGGCTATATAAATCATTCTTAGGCTGTCTCCAAACTTATTGACAACAAGGGCATGAAATGCATGGGCTTCGGCAAAACTAAAACTATCAATTATGGAGTCGCCACCCAATAGAACGTTAAGAATTAAATCTCAACCTTATTTTGATGCCTAAACAGAGACTGGTGTTCGGGACATCCCTCTTATTAGGCATCTTAGTTAGATGTTTTATAATTGAATTTTAGAATTAGTCCCCTTCCTCTCTCACACGATGCAAGCGATAGAATTTAAGTAAATATCATGTTCAAATAAAAAAGGCAATAAATAAATACTTAAAGTAAAATCCTACTTAAAAATTATTATATAAACAAATTATCCACAACATCAAAGCACAAATAAATATACATACATAAATCGGAGATTTAATTTGAATTGGAAATATTAATTCCCTCATGCATATTTACAAAAATGCTTTTATTATATTGTGTGAATTTTGGGTAGAAAATTGGAAATTGGTTCATGTTTTATGAAAAAAATCCAATTTATTTGTTAGAAAACACTTTAAATGCCTTTTAGTCTAACGTGCTCAAAAAATTCTTTTTTACTAACTATTACAATCCCAAAAATAATACATTCGAAAATAAACCAACCAATAATGAAGAAAATAAATAAATAAATAACAAACAACATCATAATAAACAAATAACAATGTAAAGTAACGATGTAACCAGGGTATAAATGGTGGCCAAAGTGAAACATGACTTCTCATGCAAATACCATGTAATGGCCTCAACACTGGCCTGACCGTGAACAGTAAATTTCGATGGTGAATAATGCACCCGGACCGTAAATCGGACCCGAAAGTGAAAAATATTTTATTTGACCATTCGGAAAGTATTGGTCATGGTGAGTCCGAGGTTGAAATTTGAAGTGAAACCGAGCTCAAATAGGCCTCCGATAGTCAAAAATATGAAAAAGTTAGCGAGTCAATTTCCTTGATAGTGAATGTGACTTAATTTTGCATAAATTTTTAAATATAGTAAATAGACTCTAAAAATTTCCAGATTTTACAGTCCTCAATGAAATTTTATGAAGAATATTTTGGTGTAAAAAAATAAATTTTTCGGCGATGTCGACAATTGTCGAATCAGATCAGTTCGATTGAATCGGATCCGTAACGGACTCCGATTGAGCCGAAATTTTGTGTACTGCCTATTTTTGATGTGATAAGAATTATGAAATTAATTTTGGAGTAATTTGGAGTGATAAAATAGGAGAAATCATTTTGGGCTTTAAATTAGGTTGTTAATGGGCTTTAATTAATTTAAGCCCACTAACATAACCCAAGCCCATTAGCACTTGAAAATATCTGATTTAAAGAAAGGAAAATTCTGGATCACACCAGCAGCTTCACCGTCCTCTTCATCTCCTCTCTTTGGCCGAAAATGCTCCACCATTGTTGTTAAGCTTTTTCTTCTTCTCTCTCTCCATTTCACACAAAAATTAGCCCTCTTATAGTAATTTCTGCCTCCTTAGTTGAAGTTGAATTTAGTGCCCTCCTCTCTTCAAAAGAAGGAAGAAAATTAAGGAAAATCAAGAGAGAGAATTTAGGGTTTCATTTGAGGTAAGTGAAACCAATGAGTTAAAATTCTTTCTAAGGTGCCTACTTATATTTTTGGATGCCTAGATTTCATTTTTTATATTAATTTTAGCATTTGAGGTCAAGAAAATAGAGTTTTTATGTGTTGAAATTTCGGCCTCCTTAGGAAATCAAGGTGATTTGCAAGCTTCTAAGGCTAAAGGCAAGGAAAAGGAAGCTTAGGCAACCTAGAGTAAGAAGGAAAGGTTAGTGACTAATAAATCTTGATATTTCCTTTGATTTTGGCTATGTAACCTTTATGTAACTTAGGATAAAAGTGATAAAATGATGTTTAATTGAAAGTAATGATAGATTAGTGCTAAGAGACCTTAAATAAGTGTGTTTAAATGCTTGAATGAAGTGTGACATGAAAATAAAGTGTGGGTCCTTGGTTGGCCGAATAAATCACTAAAGAAAACTAAGGTTTATTTTGTAAATTTTGATGATTTTATGCTTCAAAATCATAGTAGAAATGTAATAACATGCCTAAGAATTTTTATGGAATTTATAGAAATTAAATGAATATTTTAGAGACAAGTTTTCAATTATGTAAGTAATGAAATTATGGAATTAATGTGAAATTTGATGAGAAAGTGAATAATTTCGGTGAATTATGGTAGAATAATTCACAAATCATGTGAAGGAATTGAAAAAAATAAATAATGAGTAAAATCAGTATAACTAAGTAATGAAATGATAAGAAAATAATGATTTGATTGAGATTTCTGTGAAATTATGCTATTAGAAATAGTCTGACAGTAAAAGCCTAGCTCAGGATATAATTGGCTAGCCATAGGGATATTTATACCGCGGTGCAAGTCATGGCGACTTGCTTAACTATGGTAGGATCACTGATTTCTATGGCTTCTGTCTGTATCTGATATTTGTTCTGTGAAAAAGTAGTCTTTGAGATCATTTTTCAATCTGTATGTGGCCCATGGGGTCCACGTCCCGAGTATTCAGTCTGAAAATTTCTGTTGGTACTGTATTAGGGGCATGAAAGTGATAATAAGTTAAAAAAATGAAAAGAATGATAAAAATGAAGTTTAAAGTGGAAAAAGGGCTTAAATGAAAGAAAATGAAAGTTCAGAGGTAAAATGATAATTTTGCCAAAGTGGATAATTTAATAAGTAAAAATAAGTAAGAAATGGTTAACAAGGGCAAAATAGTAATTTTGGAGGTTTAACAGTGTCAAAAGATAAAGTTTTCATGATATAGGGACTAAAATGTAATTTTAATCGAAAATAGTATAATAAAGCATAAATGATGTATAATGAAAGGAATCATGTAATGAGAATGAAAATAAATGACTATAATGACAAATTATTAAATATTAAGACAAAAAGGACATTTTTAGAATTTAGTAAGATTTTGAGGTCTAAATGGAAAATTTGCCAAAAATTATGTGATAAATAAGAAAAAAAGTAAATAGTATGGAAAACAACTGTTTCCACTTGAATTGGTTAAAATGTGTTTAAGTGTCATTACTTTTAGAATTTAATTTATATGATCGTATTATAATTGAGGAATAAATATTATGAAAAGAAAGTATTAGGATTGTTAGTCACCGCTGGATATAAATGCTCAGCATGTAGTTTCTACTGCATGCAGGTACCGAGCTGGAGGAGCAGTGATGCACAACTGAAAGAAGTTATTTTGTTAAGTAGCTTATGTAGGTTTTGGCATGTATATAAACAGACTGTTATGTATGAATACAGGATTATGTAAAGATATGTAAACATAATTGTGTGTGCATGTGGTTATGATCTGTTTAGAGTTGATGGTTGATTGATGGGGATTTTGAAGAATGAGATGGTTGTTTTAGAAGTGTTGTGCCTCTGAGAGGCTGTGTTTTGTCTGTTTTTCAGGAGGCTAGTTAGATATACAGCCATTATATTGCCGAAATTTTATTATGTGAATAGTAACCCGAGACAGTTATAGGTTATTGAATACCTAAGTAAATTGGTAATATTGAATTTTGGTGTTATTTAAAAGTTATTATAAAAAAAATTTATCGGTTTGCACGCACTGTTTAGTAAGAGCGGAGTGATAAGGGTGTTACATACCATGTGTCCTTCACAGCTATAAATATACCCATTACTCAAAAAAAATCAAACAAGAAAATTAATTAGCATTAATGATAAAATAATTACATGTTTTATTCATACAAACAGACTAATTATAGGTACAATAGTGCATATACGGTAACAAAAATACCCTAAATGGTGCATGAATATTGTATGGAAAGAATAAATAATTTAAAATACAGAAAACCCTAAAAATTCATGAAAGAACACTATAAAAACACCCCATGGAAGACAAAAAAGAGGCGAGGGATGGCCATTTATAGAGAAAGGGACGACCATCTATAGAATGAGGGATGGACAAGAGGAAAGAGTTGAGATGTCCCGTCCCTCAGATGAGAGACGATTGTCCTTCAATCTTTCTTCTCGTCTGTCACCTCTAGAACATAACAAAAAATGCAGAATCGAGATAAAAATATAGAAAATCACTCAAATGATCTCTTAACCCTAAACATACAATAATTAAGCACTAAATCATATTGGAATGCATTAAGAACACTAAAGCATACATTATATTGCATTAAAATTATGGAATTACAACATGTATACGTGGAAAAATAAGAAAAGATTTATATAACAACAATGGACAAATCACTATAATCCATCACCTCTAGCATATTACACAAACTAGAAATGAATTTTACTTTGATAAAACATGCATATTACTAAGATTTAACAATTAAAATGAATCAAATCAATATTTAATAATCATAAAATCGTGTAACCGAATTATAAAGAGAGAAAATGTGAATGAGCCTAGAATATTACCCTCAGGAGATATTCTGACTCTATGAATTCTGTAGTCCAGATCTCTACTCTAAATCACTTTTGGATTCTCAAAAAAGGTATGAAATTCGTTGTATGTGTGTGAAGGAAATTGCTAGAGTAAAAACCTTTTAGAGAGAGAAAGAAATTAGTTTTTCTTCTTCTTTAATGGTTGCTCTTAAAAATATTGATTATTCCTCCCTTAAAAACCCTAGACTTTTTGTTTTTATACCTAAAGAAGAGTTTTAATCCAATTACAACTCAAAAATCTCTAGATTAGGAAATAAAATCCCTAAAATCCGGACCTGATCTTTTTTAGATAACTTCTCCCTTTTTGAAAATCCAAAAAAAGGTGAAAAAATCTTGGTTTTGACCCATGGACGGGTGTCTATCAATGAAGGATGACTGTCCCTCATCACTAGACCTTATCTTTCCCCAAAATGCCCTTGATTTACATTGTATCGGAGGGAAAGAGCCATAGACGACCATCCCTTAGGTGATAGATGGTCGTCTGTCATTACTGTCAGTCCAGAAAGAGGGGTTTCTACGTATTTTGTTAAAACACTAGAAAATATTTGAAAGCATTAGAAAATCATGAAAATCTTTAAGAGAAGATGACAAATTCACAATCAGAGTTTCGAGATCCGAACCTACTGTCAGCAATATACTGTTTTCTTAGTAACCCTGATTTAGACTGTCTCAAGTCACGATGTCTACACCTTACATTTTGGATTGAAGTTTCCATACATCACGATCAGTACAAAATTACTGCTGATCATGAGGCCTTCTTTTCTCGATTATGGACTGAAAAAATGACTAGGTCACGGTAAGCACAAAATTTATGCTGACCATGACATAATTGAAACAGTGCATTTTGATATGAAGTACTAGGTCACGGTCAGCACTGAAAACCTATTGACCGTAAGGTATTTGCAAAATCTGCATTTAAGTATAAAAACCCATCAAAAGTCCTCCAAAGTATATGAAAGATAAGATTTACTAAATTTGGACACAAATTATTAAATTCAAGCAAAATAAAGCAAAAGACACTGAAAAGACACTTAGAACTACATTGAAATTGACTAAAAACTAGACACTTAATTGGAGTTATCATTAAGCAGGTCAGATAATTAAACTTTAGAACATTAGTTCGCATTTTATAAAAATTGCAGGAAAAGCATTCCAATTTCCCGATTGACATACATCCCGATCAATGATCGATGTAACTACAATTCCAGTCTAACATTTCATTTTCCCAATCGACTGACATTCCATTTTCTTGATCGATGTAATTACAATCCCAATCTTTGGACTGATGTTTCATTTTTTCAATCAATGATTGATGTAGATAAAATTTCAATCTTTCAACTGACGTTCTATTTTTCCGATTGATGTAATTACAATTCCAGTCTTTGGATTGATGTTTCATTTTTTCAATTGATGATCGATGTAACTAAACTCCAGTATGAAAGATTAAGGATCTCGTTTTTCTTATCACGGACTATAAAATGGTCAAATGACAAAACAATCATCAAGGAAATATCGAAACACTAACCTCGATTTTCGTGTCGTCACAAATTCCGCAACTGTCAGTTACGGGAATGAATCAAAATACCCTATTTCTCTAATTATTTTACAAAACACACCAATATTCAATATATTTTTTTCAAATACACTATTTCTAAAAAAAAGTCCCCTTTAATGCATGGTATTCCTGGTACAATCTGCCTTACTGGCCAGGGGTTCTTCTTTAATTTTAATTTTTTTTATAGTATTATAATATAATTATTAATTATATATAATTTTTATTAACTATTATATACCGTGCTCAGAAGTTACTCTCATCCTATCAAAGGCAAATGGACCCGAATGCCAAAGGCCCATAAACCTGATCTGCCCTCTCTCTCTCCGTGATGAACTTGCCATTTAAAACCCCAGCGGCTGGGGGTTTATGTTCTCCGGTCTCTTCCTCCAATTCTCTGAAACACAAATGAGCTCGCTTTCTACCGTTTGGAAAAAAATGAATAAATAGAATAAGATAAACCTTCATTCTAGCAACTGGCAGCATTTAGGTTATCGTCGTGCGTGGCAGTTGCTGCGGCTGCGGTGGTTGCTTCCTTCTCCTCGCATCCGGACTTCTCATTCGCTGACGTTTCTTTTTGCTACAATTCTTTCTCTTCCTCTTCTTCATCGTCTAATCCTCCTTCTCAGCAACGAGCAGGCCATGAGAAATCAGATACCGAGGAGCCCGGAGGATCGGGCTTTGATCTTGAAACGTTGGAGAGAGGCGCAAAAGCTCTTCGCGAATTCAACAGTTCTCCTTATGCCAAACAGGTTTTCTCTTATTTCTTTTATAAAATGATTCGTATGCCAACTTTGCTAGTTAAAATTAAGAATGTCAAACAAAATTCCGCTGCTTTGAGAATTCTTAGCTTGTAATTTTATTTCAATTTGGTTTGTATTATGTGCTTTTTGAGTAAGTCGAAATGATCTTTCAGACTGCCAAGTCGAAATGATTATACAGACTGCTGACGTTGCTATGTGGTGCTTTTTAGGTTTTTGATGTTATGAGGAAGCAGGAACAAACTCCGCTGGCGGAATTGGCGGCTGAAAAAGCTTATCATGAAGCAATTCAAGCACAACTTGACATCGTGAGTCTACGTTCTAAATCAAATAACTTTGTTTAACTCTGTTTTCTTGTTGTAATTGTTGACATAGATTGTTATTTCTTATCTGACATTTATCCCACTCCTAATTGCTTAGTTCCACCTTGATCCTTAGGACAGATGTGGTGTATCTCGTTAATCTTCTATTTATTTTTATTTATATTATTTGCATATATGCTGACAGGATAGGCAACGAAAAATGGCTGAAGAACAAAGAAACCTTGGGCAACAACAAGCAGAGGCTAAGATGCTGCGGTACGAGGATGAGTTAGCCAGAGAAAGGATGCAGGTGCATAACTTTACATTCTAGTTTTGCCGAAAATCATTTTGGATTCCAATGATAAACATTAATTGCTTTTTCTAGTTTTATAAGAAAAAAATTTCCTAAGTTTCACTACGGCAAAGAATGCTTCACTATGGCAAAGAATGCACATGTTTTATAAGTGTATCTCTAAGCTATTGGGCCAATTGACGGGGGTGTATGTTGTACTTTTTTTTTTTCTAAAATTGAACGATTATAAACGCAAGAAAGTAGAGTAATTGCCCCTTTGGAAAAATTTTTATATTTTTTCTTGCATGGATCTTATCATTATCATTATTTTTAGACAGATCATGAAGCTCAGAGGCGGCATGATGTTGAATTAGTTAAGATGCAAGAGGAATCTTCTATATGTAAAGAACAAGCAAGACGGGCTACTGAGGAGCAGATCCAAGCTCAACAGCAGCAGACTCACAAAATTCAATTTGATGCTTTTGGTGGGTATTCTGCAGGGGAAATTACGGGCCTCAGAGTTCTTGACAAAGAAAAGCATCAAGGACATTGTACGAATGTTGGTTCCCACTTGATTGGTTGCTTGGAGCCACTTCAACGAAGACATGGCAGTAATTGTACTTGAACTTGGCATCTTCTTGAAAACTCTCTTCATTTTCTTTGCTTGTAATATCTGCCTTTAAGTTTAGAGGGAAGAAAGAAAGTGGAAGTAGCAGTCAAACATTTCACACCTCCTAATTTGTTTCAATAGAAAGCTGATGAATTAATTATTAGGTTTTGAGAAAAGTGAACCTCTATTTTTAGCATTTGAACCATTTGTCTTTTTAGTAATTCATTCATCGATATACTGTAGTTATTTTCTACGAGCTGAAATGGTTGCAACTAGGACTTTTTCTACTTGTCTCTAGATAGCCCAAGATGAGACTTTGTGAATACATATGATACCATGTCTGAAGAAGTCTGAGTTAGATTGTATCTTCTTTATCTTTTGGTTCAGGTTTTTATGCTTTTCTTCTGCAAACAAGCATCAAATTAAAGGACCCTTCAATGGGTAAAGCAATCCATGCCCAGATGATTAAATTAGGCCTTCTCTTCAGTGCCTATTTAGCAAACAATCTCATCAACCTGTATGCAAAATCTGGGCATATTATCGATGCCCATAATGTATTCGATGAAATGCCTGCAAAGACCTCATTCTCATGGAATACAATTCTCTCTGGATATGCAAAACAGGGAAATATTAGGAAAGCCCATCATGTGCTTGATGAAATGCCCAATCGTGATTCTGTTTCATGGACTACAATGATTGTCGGTTATAATCAGATGGGCTGTTTTGAGAGTGCGATAAAGATGTTTGTAGAAATGGTGAAGGATAAAGTTTTGCCTACCCAGTTTACACTTACTAATGTCCTTTCTTCATGTGCTGCCCTGGGGGCTTTAGGCATGGGTAAAAGGGTTCATGCTTTTGCCATTAAATTAGCTCTTAGCGGGTCTATACCTGTAGCTAATTCACTTCTAAACATGTATGCAAAAGCCGGAGATTTTGTTATGGCTAATCTTGTTTTTGATAGGATGAAATTGAGGAGCACTTCAAGCTGGAACATAATGATTTCATTGCATATGCAGTGTGGTAGAGTTGATTGTGCTCGTGCTCAATTTCAGCAAATGAGTGAACGGGATATAGTTACGTGGAATTCAATGATTGCAGGATATAATCAGCATGGCTTTGATAAGGAAGCGCTTGAACTTTTCTCTAGCATGCTGCAGGATTATTCTTTGCAACCTGACAGGTTCACCATTGCAAGTGTTTTATCAACTTGTGCCAATCTTGGAAGCTTGAATCTTGGGAAACAGATTCACAATTATATAATTAGGGCTGAGTTTAATATATCAGGGGCAGTTCAAAATGCTTTGATCTCAATGTATTCAAAGTCTGGCGGGGTTGAAATTGCTCGAAAAGTTGTAGAGCAAAGTGGGATCTCAGATCTAGATGTTATTGCATTTACTGCCTTATTGGATGGATATCTCAAGCTCGGGAATATAACCCCAGCCAGACAGATTTTTGACAAATTGAAAGACTGCGATGTGGTTGCTTGGACAGCCATGATTGTAGGTTATGTGCAGAATGGCTTAAATAATGAAGCCATGGAGCTTTTTCGAAAAATGGCTAAAGAAGGACCCTGTCCAAACAGTTTTACTCTAGCAGCCATGTTGAGTGTTTGTTCAAGTGTGGCCTCTTTAAATCATGGGAAGCAAATTCATGCAAGTTCCGTAAGAACAGGGGAAGGTTTATCATTTTCTGTGGGCAACGCATTGATTACAATGTATGCAAAAGCCGGGAGTATAAGTGATGCACGCCTAGTTTTTAAACTCATTTGTAGGAATAAGGATACTGTCTCTTGGACTTCCATGATTATAGCTTTAGCTCAACATGGTTTTGGAGAAGAAGCTATAGAGCTGTTTGAGGCCATGTTGACACTGGGTATTGTGCCTGACCACATAACTTACGTTGGTGTGCTCTCTGCTTGTATTCATGCAGGATTGGTGGAAAAAGGACGTAGCTATTTTAATTTGATGGTCAGTCTGCACAAAATTAAGCCAACTTTAAGCCACTATGCTTGCATGGTTGACCTGTTTGGGCGTGCTGGGTTGCTGCAAGAAGCATTTAATTTTATCAATAGTATGCCTATTGAACCAGATGTCATAGCTTGGGGTTCACTGTTATCGTCTTGTAAGGTTTATAAAAATGTTGATTTGGCAAAAGTTGCAGCAGAGAGAGTACTTCTTATTGAACCTGACAATAGTGGAGCGTACTCTGCCCTTGCCAATGTATATTCAGCTTGTGGAAAATGGGAAGATGCTGCAAAAGTCAGGAAGTTAATGAAGGAGAGGGGAGTTAAGAAAGAGCAAGGATTTAGTTGGGTTCAGATCCAAAACAAAGTTCATGTCTTTGGTGCTGAAGATAGCCTTCACCCGCGGAAAGTTGAAATCTATAAAATGGTGGACAAGATCTGGAAGGAGATAAAAAAGATGGGTTTTGTTCCAGACACTGAATCTGTACTGCATGACCTTGAAATAGAGGTGAAGGATAAGATTCTTCGATACCACAGCGAGAAACTTGCCATTGCATTTGGGCTTATAAGTACCCCAGAAAACAGTACATTGAGGATTATGAAGAATCTCAGAGTCTGTAATGATTGTCATACAGCTATCAAATATATATCCAAACTGGTTTGTAGAGAAATAATTGTGAGAGATGCTACTCGTTTTCATCATTTCAAGGATGGTTTCTGTTCCTGCCGCGACTATTGGTAAGCTTATGAAACAGATCTGAAGAGAAGTTCAACTGCCCAAGTTGCACGAAATTTGATGCTCTTCGGCATCATACTCAGTTGTCAAAATTGAGGCTTCTTTTGTGTGGCCACAGTCACCATCTTTAGCTCACTGAGATACTGAAAGCAATTCCTGTTTTTCGAGTTGTTTGGAAATTGAGAAATTAACGTAAATTTATTTTTCTGCTTTTCCTATTTGGAATTTCAAAGGAATTTAACTGAATTATATTGAAATAACTTATTTCATGATTATTTTGGAGCAGCTTATACCGTCAGAATTGTGCAACCACTTCTTTTCAATGGTTGATCAGCAGAATGATTACTTCCATGGCTTGTCTTGAGGGCGAAATATTCATGAAATTGAAGCTGAATAGGAAGCATTGGACTTATTGGTGTCATCCACTTCCTTCTTTTGTTCCATTTCCTTTACCCGCGGTTTCTTGTCTCAATCACAATGCAAAATGGAGAAGAGTCACTTTTTGAAAGTAGGTTGCATATATAATACTTTCTTCATTGCTGCTATTCAGATCGGCCAATATATCAGCAGATATGCACACTAGTGATTAGATGGTCCAATATATCGTATCCAGTACAAGTTAGTCAAAGGCAGCTTATACTTGGTGATATGCCTGCAATTGATGTTGAGGGCCAAGCATGCTACCTATCTGCAAATGACGATATTGAGTCTGAAATCGGTTATTTGCCCACAAATATTGTGGGACTGCAAGAGCAAAATTGATTTACAATTTGAGGACCTTGAGTTTGAAGCTTAGCTGTTTGCCTGCACTTGATGGTGTTGAGGGGTAATAGTGTGAGTGACCTGTAAAACAGCAAGTGTATGACCAACAAATACAATCCAAAAGCTAGAATAATACCGTGACATTGGCCAATTGCTTCCATACGATTTTGAAGAGGATTAAATGTATAACCAATTGGGATATCAAGAGCTCAACGATTCAGAAGTGATCATGACTTGCCTTTTCTGGATAAAATATGTACGAGAGGATTCAATTCTTAACAGATGGTCCATCCAATGCCCCTTCTGAATTCCAGCTTTGCTGCTTATGGGAGAGTGGTAGTTTAATCAATAGCCAATGTGTCTAAATGCTTTGGGCCACCCAATTTGTAGCCTGTCAATGAGGGTTCTGATGTCTTCAACTTGTTTAAGTTGCTCCTCAATACTTGCAATGACAGGATGAATCCTATATGGTAAGCTTATCGAATGGATATTACAAACGCCCGTTTTACCTTTCGAGAAATGCCTGTTGGGAAGTTTCATTTCCTACCTTCAAATACATGCACCCCTTGTATATATATTGATATAACAGAAAGAATCATAGATCATGCTACATTTTAGTCGTCATGTCCTCAGTTCCGCGACACCCCTGCCAATGCTTCATCATTGTCAGTTTATGATTACAGAAGTCCTATTAAATTATAGATATCTATGTATTATATTGCCATAGGCACAATTCTAAGGAGATGTCTCCTGTTTGACTTGCATGACCGACGCAGATGCTTATTGAATCCAACAGAATATTGTACTCGTCAAAGCAAATGAAGGGATGCTTGCTAGACATAAAAAAAGGACCAGCTCATAATTTCTCTTTATATATATTTTTATTCGTTTTGCATTCAAATCGTACAAGCATAGCGGAAAGGACGTTGTCAGATGCATATGCCAATAATTTCTCATCAAGAATATAATAAGAGGACAGCATCCATATTTTCATTCATGTTCAATGCTTATGAACCATGCATGCAGCCAAATTATATTTTTAAAAACAGGAAGATTCTTATTTTCAGAACGACAATGATGAGAAATTGGTGGGACTGTAACTGAAACTTGGAACATGACAGCTAATAGTATGCATTTACAAGGAATACTCTTCCATATATGAAAGCTGCAATGGAGAGGTGTGAGCAGCAACGCTATTTGCACATTCACATTTAATTACCTTTTCTTCTACATAAACATCAAAATGGCTTCTTTTCGCGTTCGTTCTGTAAGCTTGCCCTCTAATTCTCATCCTGTAACTGCAAGCCTTGAGGAGCAACTTAACAAATTCAAGAAACCGCAATCTTCATCAATAGGCCGAAGATTGGGTGGCCTAAAAGAGTTGTATGATTGCGTTGATGATTTTCTTCAGATGCCACTCACTCAACAAACTCTCTCCAATGAGATGCACAATCAATGCGTAGAAAAAGCATTGGATGGATCACTCAGGTCGTTGGATATGTGTGATACTACTAGATATTTTTTGTCGCAGATTAAAGAATGCGTGCAGGGACTTAAATCTTCTCTCATCATCAGAAGAACTGCAGATTCTTGCCTCTATGAAGTCGTTGCATATATGGTATCTAGAAAGAAATTGAATAAATTGATCTACAAGTACTTGAGAAATTTGAAGGCACAAGACTGTAATTGCACAAAATCAGCAACCTCAGGCGATAACACTGATCTGAAGAACACGATTAATATGCTGAAAGATGCTGAACAAATCAGCCTTTCAGTATTTGAGTCAATCTTATGTTTCATTTCTCAGCCAATGCCAAAATCAAAGCAATCTTGGTGGTCTGTTGTGTCAAAACTATTGAAAGCCAATAATCCATCAGGAGAAGAAAATGAAATGGAAAAGATTGAAGCAGAGTTGGCAGTGTTGAAGAAAAGCAAAGACATGAAAAGGGCACAAAATGTTATAAAAGGATTGGAGGCGTTGGAAATGAGCCTTGAAGAAGCAGAGGAAGAGTTAACAATTTTGTATATCAAAATTTGTAAATACCATACAAAAACGAGTAAATATTAATACTCAAAACATTTCTCTCATTTTGATGTCTTCATGATTTTCCATATTTAGAAATTACTAAACGAATCCAATGCTAACAAAAATTACGATCAATTCAATGCAAACTTCCACAAGAGAACAGATCAAATTTCAGTTATTTCAGATCTAGCAGTTAAATCTTACAAACATATTGTTGGAGAATAATTCAAAGTTGTTTAAAAAAACTGGTCCTATTTGTAGCGCCTCAAAAATTTGGACTGATTATAGTTGGTAATTAGTACATTTTGGTACTAATTTGCAAGAATCAATTATGAAGATTCCAATATAAGTTAGTATTATTTTTGGGTTTTAATTTAATATTTGTTAATTAAAATCTATTATGAAAATTAACATTTAAAAGGATAATAATAATACATATTTTAATTAAAGTGGTGGTAGATATTTTTAAGATTTATCTAAAAATAAATAAATAAAGAAAAGGTTTTTGTGGATTATAATGAAAGAAGATGTGTGGTGAAGATTGAAGGAAAAGGAAAAGAACAAAAAAAAAAAGAAAAGAAGAGTGAGAATCGGGGAAGAGAGAAGTGAGAAGGGGAGGGGGCTGCCGTCGCCTGGTCTGGCCGCCACTGTTCGACACCGGCGAAGGGGCGCTGATCATCGCCGTCGCCACCGTCTTCTAGTCCTCCGCTAACGGCGCCGTACTCCGGTGGTTCCTTCCGTTTTGTTCATTACCACCATAGCTCAACTCTCCCCTTTTTCTCTTCTTTTTGGTGAACTGGTCGGCGATGGAGGAGTTTGACAACATCGGTGGGATCACGAGGCTGAGGCGGATCTTTCGGTGCCCTTCGATCGTCCTCACTCGTCGATGAAGTGTAGATCGGAGCACGTGGCAGCCGACAGTTCTAGGCGATTTTCCAGCCAAATCATGATGTTTTGAGGCGCGTGGAGACCATCGGGAAGCTACCGGCAACTCTGGCTTCAGGTGGGAGGCTTCGACGGGTCTCCAGCGAGGCTCCGACGGGTCTCCGGTGAGGCTCCGGCGAGGTTCCGAATAGGCAAATTGGAGAGAGTATTCTGGGCTTCAACTTTACGGTATGGGAACTATGATAATAGTTTGATTTCATGTATAATTTTGAAGTAAATTTTGGTTAATTTTTATGATTTATATTAGCTTTGTATATGTTGGATTTGTATACGAAATTAATAATCTGTAAAAGTAAATAAATCATAGGGTTAGTGAAGAAATAGTTTTTGAAAGTATAATAAATACAGTGAATTTAATTAGGCTGAAATAGGAGAGATAGAGTTTGAGTTTGATTTGATTTAAGTGTTAATGGTATAATTGAATAAATAATGAATTATACCTATTAATAGAAGTGAAGTTGAGCTTGGTTAATATGGAACTAAGGGAAAAATCTATTGATATATATATATAAATAAAATATCTGTTATCCTTTGAAGTTTGTGGAATGAGTTGTAAAAAGAATGTAGTTTTACAATTCCTTGGTTATAAACTAAATAAGTTAATTAAGTTATGGGTTAAAGGTTTATTTTTGATATTATTATTAAATTTAATGTGGTGGTTTACTAATCACTGTTCTAGGCTTTGCCTAGTTGGAAAGCATAAAGGAAATTCGTGATTGAGTTTTCAATAGAAATGTTTCAGCTCCTTACCAATTGATTTTGAAATTATTCCTTGGTAAGGAAATTATACGTTGCTACTTGTTTAATGTATTTGTTGAGTTTAATTAAGACTTTAGCTAACATGTTTATTTGAAAGATGTATAAATAAAAATCTAGGTTATGCTATTAAACGCTAATAGAGAAATTTTAAAAGTTAATGATTAATTTGGCAATAAAAAGTATATTGCCAGTTGATTTATGATTGAACTTAGATAGCTAAAGAATCAATATTATTAAGATTGTTCTTAAATAAGTTTAATTTGAAATATGATGGCATAATGATAGATAGATATACTCTATGAATATATGATTTGATACAACTATAGGGGGGGTAGGGGGGAAGGTAAGTAGGGTCTGTTATAATAATAAGAAATTATATTAAATAGTCGTTGCTATCATTGCATAACTTCCAGTTTAGTAAAAGAAAGGTGATTAGGTAATGAGGGTTAAAGTTTTAAGAAATTAGTTACATGTATAGTATTTGATTAAGAAAAAAAGGAAAAGAGGTAACTCTTTGGAGATAGTTAAAATTAATTTAAGTTTTATTCTCACTTCTTACATAAAACTTGTACAAGTATCGGGTTATGAAGTATTTTAACTTCATATATATGTTATTATCTTTCATGATGCATTTTGCTAAGGTATTAAACAAAGGAGTTATTTCATACGTAAGAGATCATGATAAAAAAAAAAGAAAATGAAATGACTATTTGGAATGTAATATACAATATTTGAAGATTATAATGTCATAATACAAAATAAGTGAGAATGTAACTAATATAGTAGTAAGTTATTAGTATAAATGTGATACAAACATGTAAAGAATGAAAATACCTTAAAATATAATGAATTGAGAAATATTGGGGAATACTCGTTTTTTTATGAAGCTTTGTTTGATACTTGAATAACAAAAATGAATATCATTATTATAAATGGAGTATACATAGTTTTATGTTTACGCTCTTATGGTATCATGAGAAAATCGACGATTAAATGTTATGCACTTACATGTGTTTGCTTTAATATATTGATGTTTTAAGATTATGTATTTAGATATGTGACTATGACATTAAACTTATATGCATCTATAGGCGCTAAAACAATATAAAATGGTGTAGGTAGACATTGATCTCAGATTTGTAACTGAATATGTGTATTTGAGGTATTAGTTGAGTATATATGTGATGATTAAATTGAGTACTATAGAGCAGGTGAGATGGCTATAATGAACCATGCAGGTACGTCTTTCTGAAATGACTATATGTTTATGTATTGTTTTAGACGCTCATAGTGGATGTGATTATATATGATTTCATTTTCATGAAAGCAGTCTAGTAATGCATAAACTATTATGACAAGTATAAGTATTATTAATATATGGCTATTAGAAAGTTTAAAAGTAATTTGAAAGAATGTATGTTAAGTAAATTACTTTGATGATTGAAGAGTAATTTAAAGAGAAATTGCTGAATTATTGTGAAATAGTTCATGACATAAGTGAATGATGGTTCACAAACTGTACAAAAATCTTGAATATTCTGAATAGCCATATTATCTGGATTGAAAAGGAATTGAAATGATGATAAAGTCGATAAATGTACTGAAAGCAAGTGATCTTCTATGCCCTTAGAGTTAGTCTGGCAGTAAAAACTAGTTCAGTATATAGTTGGCTAGCCATAGGAACACCCTTTACCGCGGTGCAAGTCATGACGACTTGCTTAGCTATGGGTAGGATCATTGATCTCCATAGCTTCAGTGTAAAGTGAAAGTGAAAAGTGCAGTGTTCTGAGAATGGTTCATTGGAAATCATTTCTCTTTTTAGTGGGGCCCGTGGGGTCCATGTTCCGTGTATCCGGTCTGAGATTTTCTGTCGGAACTGTACTAGGAGCATTAATATGAAAATAAGTTAAAAAAGTGTAAAAGATAAGAAATGTTATAGTTTAGAACTAATATGCATAACAATTATCCTCTTATATATGTACAGCAACTGGATAATAAATTGAAAGTTATAATATTGATGATCATGTGATTCTTTAAATCTATATAAGCATTATGTATCTATATATATATATAGGTATGTATTCCACTCTGTTATCGATCAAGTATATAATATATGGCACACTATGATGTTAAGTAATATATTGTTCACCTTGTTAAGATTATTTTGAATGATTACATGAAAGTGAATTTAGAATGCATGCTATGTTTTAAATGATGTATAGGTATGAAGGAATTATGCCAAACGTCTTTTGAGGTAACAATTAATGATGAATTGCTTACTGAGTTATTAAGTTTTGTTGTCTATATGAGTAAGATGTTATGTTACTTATGCTTGTGATTTATTGCTGAATGTAAGAACTGGAATCTAAGAAAATTGAAGGTATCAACTAGGAATATTATCAACTTTGTACTTGTGTAATTGATGTTCGTGGTCAAAAGATTATTTTTAGATTATATTGTTCCCCACTAAGCTTTATAGCTTAGCACGGGTTTTGTTATCCGTGTAGGTAACAGGATAAGCTTGTTTTGGGTTAAGCAGCTACTATGGCTCAACCATCAGAAGAAAGGATTTAGTGTGGGCAGATCTGCATCAGGGTTTACAGTTGTAGCGAGATGATTTTAATGTATATTGTTCTTTACTTTGGAATATTATAGCGGTTTAAGAGTGTAATATGTTATATTGAATCATCTTAGGACATGTGAATAATAATGAGAATTGATGTATGAGATGCTTAGTGAAATTATTTTTGTAAAGTTGTGCCCTGAAGGGCTGTGGAATTGTCTGATTTACAGGTGGGTTAGATAAGTTTTTAGATGTTATATTGCCGGATTTTTATTTGGTAATTAGTCATTTGGACAATCATAACTCTATCGGCTTACTTAATTTATAAGTATTTCTTTTTGGACAAGCCTGGGTCGATGGGATAGTTAAGATTGCAAGAAAAATTTTTTTTCCAACTTATCACTTATTTCGATTAGACTGTTTAGCAAGGGTGTTACACTATTTTAGTGCATGTTTTTAGGTCTCTTTTGAATTCAAGTTTTAATGAATTTCTATCTTTATCAGTGGATTAGTTTGTTAGCATTTTTTCAGATTGATGTTGGGAAAAACTTCGCATTTGGCCAACCGGATTCTCCTTACCAGCTGTATGATTTTTCTTTTTTTTTATAATATTAATTGATGTTGGGAAAAACTAATTGTTAACTAGCTATATATATTGTATTGATCCATGCCAACAAATGCTGCATAATATATATTTATCGTGTCCAGAAAATTGGAAGCCAACACCCATGGATGCATATATTTTATTTATATTAAGATGTACAAGTAGGTGGTGGATTCAGAATGTTGAAGGAATTTAAATTATTATTCAACTTGGGCATCATTAAACAGTAATGAATTAAACTAAATAATGTATGATTTGATGCTGATTTCTTTGTCTAGGAGGCATGGAAGCATATTATTGTGTGTTAAAGATACATAAATCCATCATCTAATTCTTTAATCAAAATAACAGCCATGATTAAACTATTTCTGGAATTGTCACAATACTTGCAACATGACAGGTAATATAGATCAAGAGCAAGCTTGAAAGAAATTGTTTATGCTTATTTAATTGGTCTCGACTCTTCTATATATAAGAGATGCAATTGGACGGCTTAAAAATCAAATACTTCTGTTTGTTCATTCACTTTCTTGATTGGCTTTCTTCTGCTAAAAAGAAATTAAAAAAATGGCTACTTTTCATGTCCGCTCCATCAGTTTACATCAAGATCTCATCCTCTAGCTGTCAGTATTGAGGAGCAATTGTCCAAGTTGAAGGCTTCACAAAATCTATTAGTGGGTCGAAAATTGAGTGGCCTCAAATATTCATCTCATGGAAGCCAAAACCAATGTGTTGAGGATGCATTGAATGGATCCCTTCAGATCTTGGATGTCTGCAACACAGCAAGAGAATTCTACTTGCAAGTAAAAGAAAGTGCAAAGGAACTCGAATTATCACTCCGCAGAAGAAAAGGAGACTCAAGCTTGACAGCTGAAGTCAAAACATACATGGTCTCAAGAAAGAAGTTGAATAAGGTGATCTGCAAATGCTTAAGAAATTTGAGAAGAAAGGACAAGAAATACA
This sequence comes from Excoecaria agallocha, assembly GCA_037975025.1. Lineage (NCBI taxonomy): Eukaryota > Viridiplantae > Streptophyta > Magnoliopsida > Malpighiales > Euphorbiaceae > Excoecaria > Excoecaria agallocha. Next base: position 4,844,385 of record CM075807.1, on the reverse strand, counting down.
CAGCAACTTCCTTGGAAAATAATTCTAACTTGACCAACATTGTTGGCATTCTAGGACAATTAGAAAACGTTAGCATTGCAGTGTTTGAATCTATTTTATGTTTCATTTCTCAGACGCCAAAATCAAAGGGTTATGGTTGGTCCGCTGTCTCCAAATTGTTGCACTCCAAACCAGCATCTTGTGACGGTGAAGAAGAGGCCAATGAAATGGAGAAGATTGAGAAGCAATTGCTTGTTCTCATCTCAAGCAAAGAAATCAAATCAGAACAAGTACAAAATGTAGTGAAATGATTGAAAGCAATGGAATCAAGGTTTCAAGAAGTAGAGGAGGAGTTGGAATGTGTGTACAGGCAACTGCTGAAAACAAGAGTTTCTCTTCTCAATATGCCCAACAATTAGAACATAATTTCGTATATCAGAATTTGTAAATACCATACAAAAACAAGTAAATATTAATACTCATAACATTTCTCTCATTTTGCTTTCTTCATGATTTTACATATTTAGAAACTACCAAACCAATCCAACGCAACACAAATCATGATGAATTCAATAAAAAAAAATGCTGATGACAACAGAAAACATCAAATCCTAGTTCAAGTTTTCAAAGAGATTAATATGTTGTAGGAGTTGATAAATAAGTCAGACGTCTCCTCTACTCAAATTAATTGAAGATGAACTCATTCTTAATTGTCTTATTATCTTTCTCTCTTTTTTTTTTTTAATCAAACTTTTCGTTTCGCAATTTACCAGCTTGAAGTGTTAGGCATGGTATTAATTAATTTGTTATGGGTTTGAAGACGTGGATAGTTTTTTCATCAATTGTTCCCATCTCATTTTCAAAAATTCTTAAAAAAATCTTTTATTTATTATTTCTAATAAATAGAATCACGAGTAATTCAAAAAATTGTATTTATTTATTTTATTTTTTTACGCTATAAATAATTTTCATGTATGATCAAAGATGGTAAACACACAAATTCAATACTGATTTTTGGTATATTTTTACGAGTGCTGGATTTTTTTTTTTTGAAATCCGATAATATTAGAGTTTGATTACAAATGAACAAATTAATTACTTTGCAGTTAATTTTTCAAAAGTTTTCAGAATTTACTTATTTTGGTCAGAAAGAAATTGCAAAATAATAATAATAGTAGTAATAAATTAGAAACCATCAATAATTTCCGAGTTAGATTTAGTCTCCTACTACATTTAACCACTAATATTCATATCTACCAATCTTTACAAAAGAATAAATTAAAGATCCAAAATATTCATAAAAAGAGTTCCTGGTGCTGGTTCTTTCCAGTTCAAAACGTCCAAAATATTCACAAAGGTGTAAGCGTTTATGGCTTCATAATCAAGGGAAATTAAGGGCTTCCTCTTCATTAATTTTGACTTAATTTCTGCTTAGTGCAGTTAATATTTTTTAGTCCATTCTCATATAGGGTATAAGACAAAATCTTAGTTTAATTTCACATTGGGTCAACAAGATTCTCCTTACCAGCCATTTGATAGTTTCTAATATTAATAATTGATGTATGGAGGAAATAGTGGTTAAGCTGCAAATATTATATTAAAAGTTGCAATATAAATGTTCATGCAGTATGCATCGTGTGCTGGTTCTTCCTTCTGCCTGGAATCTATGGATGCAGCCACCCGTGTATTCGTATATTCTATTTTATTTGATTGATGGAGCAGGATGCAAACTTTACAGGCATCTCATTTCAATCGTTATTCGACTTGATTACCATAAAAACTAAATAATATACTATTTGATGCTGATTTCTCTGTCCGGGAGTACGGAAGCAAATTAATCCATCACCAAATACTTTAATAGGTTATACTTCACCAACAAAACAATACTGATTAAATATTTCTGGAACTGTATCTCCTCTATTGCTTATGCTTCTAAGAGATGCAGTGACTCCTCTATATATAAGAGATGCAGTGAGATGGCTCAAACGTCAAATACATCCATTTCTTCATTCACTTTCTCGATTTGCTTTCTTCTGCGAAACACAAATAAAAAATGGCTGGGTGTCATGTCCGTTCTATCAGTTTACCATCAAGATGTCATCCTCTAACTGTAAGCATTGAGGAGCAATTGTCCAAGTTGAAGGCATCACAGTCCCTTTTAGGAGGCCAAAAATTGAGTGGCCTTAAATACTTGTTGGGGCGCATTGATGATTTGCTTCAGTTGCCGATTTGCCAACAGAATCTGTGTCATGGAAGCCAAAACCAATGTGTAGAGGATGCATTGAACGGATCCTTGCAGATATTGGATATTTGCAGCGCTGCAAGAGATTTTTACTGCCAAATGAAGGAAAGTGCAGACGAACTCGAATTATCTCTGTGTAGAAGAAAAGGAGACTCAAGCTTACAGCCGAAGTTGAGGCATACATGGTCTCAAGAAAAAAGTTGAATAAAATGATTTGCAAATGTCTAAGAAACTTCTTTACACAAATAAATTATTCCATCTATGTGTGTGTGTATGTCATGTGTAGTGTTAAATATCTCGGGTTGCTAGTTTTAAAAATAAAATATTTTTTAAAAATATTTGAATAATGCTCACATCACAAATAATTGTTTGGGATTGAATTGGATTTAAATTTATGCAATTTGAAAAAACATAAATATGATTTTTAATATTTGGTGGGTAAAAGAAAAACAGCAAAATAGTTAAGGATATGAAATATCTTGAGGTGAAGGCCGTGTGAGAAATATATAGAAGCTGAGAGTTATGTTAAATCCAAAAGCTTTTTCTTTACAAGAAATTGCATAATAAAATACCTTTTTTTTTCTTCCATTTCACAAGTATATATATTTTTTCAATTTTAAGCATACATTCTTTTGAGTTTACATTTTTAAAAATATCATTTTTTTAGTAGATTAAATTTACCGGTTACTTAACAATCTTATTTAATAATATCAATACACAAAAATCAAAAATTCAAATTCTATATAATTAAAATAGAAAAATTTAAATCTTAAATATCAAATAAAAATCACAAAAATCTTATGTGAATATTCCACAAAATCGTTTCTTAAAAATCCGTATCATAATTTGTCAAAAACCTTGCCAATATTGATCAATTCGTTTATTGCAATATTTATTTATTGGTATAAGAAATTATATAATGAGAAATTCGTACACTCCAATTTGATATACTATAATATACCTCTATTTATACATATTGAATATTGATATATCAAATTAAAATATTGTAATGCCTAAATTGAATTTAATTTTTTTATACAGTTGGTTTTCTTAATTTCAGATTGAAATCATTTGCATTGCAATTACCAATCAGTATGCAGATATATAAAAATTGTTGTAAATCAGCTATGAAATACACTCTAGTTTGGTATACCATCATATACCTATGTATACATACCGGTATACCAAACTACAATATAGAAATAAATTGAATTCTGTATATATTTAGTCTACGTACTTAATTCCAGATCAAAATTACTTGCATTGTAGTTCGATATATCCAAATATATAAATGTATACCAATCAGTATGTAAACAAAAGAAAGATTATAATTCGTCAGTGGAATATACTGCTGTTTGTTATACCATAGAATTCTATTAATAAGATTATCAAAATTGCATTGTTGGAATTAATATTCCTTTAACATCAAAATCCACAAGCTTGTTTTCATTATTCCAATGTCTTTTGTTTATATAATATAATTAGAGTTGGTATAGTATCCATTGATCCAGCCATACAAATAACTTAAAAAAAATCTAATGAAATTGAAAAGCAACTATACTCTAATGAAATTGAAAAGTATAAGGACAAATTTTCACATTTAATTTTTTGCTGAAAGTTTCATCATAGTAATTCTGGATAAAAACTCATCAAAAGAAGTTGAATGCATGCAAGAGAGAGCCTTTCTATTTATTGTCAACAATTCATCATACAGAGTTGCATTTCCCCTCAAAGGCTGAACAACTTTGTCTCTTTTCTTCAGAAATTTTATTATAATGGCGATTTACTTCACTTATAATGTATCTTTTCTTTGTCTCTTCTCTTTAGATCTCAGCCATTCAATTAATTGTTATAAATTCATTTGATCGAGTTGGCCAATTAATTGGATCAAAAATATTGTGAGGGATTTAATAGAAGAAATAGCTTAAAGTATATTTTTTTAAAGAAGAACAAACAGCTTAAATGTAATTAGAAAAATAATTTGAATGGGCAAAAATAAAAATATAGTACTAGTAGAATAATATTAAAAAAACATTGTTTTCAGAAACAAAAAATTAATTATTAACTTTTCAAATAAAATTAACAAATAATATATATTTAATACGTTAATGTACCATATATCAATAAATATGTACCGTTAAATTAAAAAATAATATTTTTAATATAACTAGTCTTTTAAAAAAATAAAAAATTGAGCCTGTTTACTTACAGAAAACCTCCAATTTTTCAGAAAAATTTTTTATAGAAAATAAAAATTATGTTTATTTTGATCAGTTTTCTAAAATAAAGAATAAAAAATAAATTTTTCAATTTTTAAAAATAAAGAAGGAATTAGAAAGCTAAAAAATACGTTTTCCAAATTTTCTAAATAACCTTAACACACACTCATATATATATATATATATATATAAACGCGCGCAAATACATACATATACATGCATACATATATATATATATGTATGTACATACATACACATACACATACATATGTATATGTATACATACATATGTATATATGTGTATATATATGTGCATATATACACATACATATACATATATATGTATATATATACATATACAAATACATATGTATGTATGTATCTATCTAGCTATCTATCTTTGTACATACATATACATATGTATTTATTCACATATATACATATGCATAAATATACATATACATGTATCTGTATGTGCATATATATATATATATATATATATATATATATATATATATATATATATATATATATATATATATATATATATATGTACATACATATACATACACATACATGTACATATGTATATATATATACATATGTGATACATATGTACATGTATGTGCATATATTCACATACATATGCATATGTATTTATATGCGTGCACACACACATATACATACATACATACATACATATATGTATGTGTATACATATACATGTATACACACCTATATACAAAAAATAAATACTTTAGTTTTTTATTTGTTGATAAATAAATACGTTTTTAAATTTTTTTATAGAAAATAAATATTTTAATTTTTAAAAAAATTAAAAAATAGAAAGTTGTTTTATGTAAACAAATGCATCTAAAAAAATCTATCATAGTGTTTCAATAAAATTTGACCGAAACTTCTATCTGATACACTCATTCAAATCTGACTTAATTCTAAAGAAATCAATTTGATGACTCGGACTATTTGACTTGTAAATTTTTTAGATGTTCGGGTCGTTCTATAGATCAGCCCAAAATGACTCATATGAATTAAATACATATTTAACTGGTTTGTCCATTTATTATTTTTACTTAAAAAAATTAAATTATAAATTTGACTTTTATAAGTAAAAGAAATTACTGTAAACTTCTGATTGTCATAATTTCTTAAATATTTAATCATTTTTTAATCCAAAATGATGCGATTCATTAATTCATTTATAATTTTCATCTGAAAAATTAAATTTAAAATTAATTGTTGCTGTTAACATATAATTATCTAATATATGAAAAAAAATGATCGTATCAAATTGAAAAATACAAGTTATAATTAAATTTTTCATAGCATATACAACAATAAATTTAATATATAAATTTATGTATATATTATTTCTAATTAAAGTCATTTATTTATATTAAAAAAAGTAAAAAATGCAAAAAAGAAACAATTGATGTAGAAAAAGCGGATCAAATAGGTTGATCCATGGTTAATCAAACCCGCTTTATCCATTTAAAGCTCAACCTACTTATATCCATTTAAAACGCAACCCGCTTATAATCTGGCCCAAACATAGTATCCGTTTGCCGCTCTATTTGCTCTGCGGGTTCTGCCCATCACGTGAAGGCAGGTGCTTAGAGAGAACAAAAAAAAAAAACAAAAAAAAACAAGGGAAGCTTCTTCATCTTCTTCTTTCCCCTCTTTTCTCTCATCTTTCTCCTCTGCATTCCAGTCAGTCACTCTGTATAATCTATAAATGACTCCAACATCATGAACACCATCCCATAAGCTTTCAGCGGTGTCCCTTAATGCAAATTGATTTAGAAAATTTAGATTCGTCCTAATCGAAGCTCGGATTCGTGACTGGTAGGCACCAACAGAATCGAGAGATCAAGGGGAACCTGTGGTGGTGCAGTTTCGGGCAGCAGCCTCTTTGGCAGCCGCGCGTGGTGCCTACGCGCCTCCACAGGTGGCGATCGTAAAAGGTGCCCAGAAATTTCGATTAATATTTTTATAAATACCCAAAATTATGCTAAGTAACTTCAAAAATCAAACTGTGAATCTTAGTTTATGTTTCTATACTTAGTTTGATTAATTTGTGAAATTCAAGATAATATCGGTTTTAATGTTTAGTTTGATGAATATTTTTACATGAACAGTGCATAAAAAGTGTGGTTATGTGCTTAAAATAAATAGCGTTATAGGTTGTAAATGATTTAAGATAAAAAAAAAAAGGGAAAGTGTTAATGTTATTAATGCTATTTAACCTTAAGATAACATCTTGCATATTGACATGTTTCTGTAAGACAATTGTTAGTATGGTTAATATATGTTCTTTTACTTGCATGTGCATGCTTGGCTTGAGTTGATTGGAGATAAACTGCTATCTCGGTTATGTATGTGGTGACAAAAGGACAAATGGCTAATGGATATAAACTGCTATCTCGGTTATGTATTGCAATATTATATTGTTTACCACCTCTAGTGTGTTACTGAATTTGTGCCTTACATGTGCTATTATAAAGCATTTTCATACATCTGCGAGAAACATGTGCGTGCCGCATAAGTATGAAATGTCATTGTTGCTCTGTTATGTGTGTGGATGAGGATGGAAGACAAGAACTTACCACCTGATGGGTTTGCATCAGGTTGTGGGCACCAGTAATATTTTTCAGGCCTTTGGACATAGGGTTTCTTGATTATGGCAAACTGCCATCACCGCTCGCACAAATGCAATCCTAGGTCTTCTTTTACACATTTTATGGTTAATTTTAATTCGATACACAATTATTGTCTACAAGCTCATTAACTCTCTGATATTCTTTGTCTGGGTCTAAATGGTTTTTATATATATATATATATATATATATATTTTGAAACTGTCACTTTTTTTATTTCCTACATTGTTGTCTTTCAGTTGCTTTCCCTTCTTGAATTTTGAAGCATTAGCCTTAAATTCTTCTTGATAGAGAGATTTGAGGCGCTAATTCCCATAATATTCTTCCTTCTGCCTTATTTTTTATTATTATTGCCTTATTTTTTTTATTATTATTATTTTATAAATATTAACCCACTTGGTTTTGTTTCTGAATTGATATTTCTAATAAAAATCATAAAGTACGGAAATCTATTTATTTATTTATTTATTTATTTATTTTATTTTAATACATACAGCTCATATTAAAGAAACAAAGTTTCATAATTGCAGCAGTATTTGCTTAATCAGAAAGCAGGTGCTAAAAGAAAAGAATCAAAAGGGATAGAGAGGAGAAATTGATTGCGCAAGTGGACTAAGTTTTTTTTTTTTTTTTTTTTTTTCATCACCATCGGCTTGCTCAGCTTTTCTTAATCTGTTCCTCTTATTAAAATTTAGTTTCTTTTGTATCCTGGATCTTTCCACTTTATCTTCAATTTCTGGGTCAGATCTTATATAGCCAACTTCGAAAACTGATTTAATTTTCATATTGATAGTTAAAGCTAGCTGATTACTAAATTAATTTGCTGTACAATTGATTTTTGCTTTAAAGATTTTCTCTACATGCTAGTTTCAATTATTTTTTTGCTGCTTGCTTTCCTTATTCTACTGGCAGTTCTAATCTTCAGTGAAGCTTCAATGGCTAACAATTCAAGAGAAAGACCCAACAAATTAACTGTCTACCTTTACATACCCAATATAGTTGGTTTGTTTTCTTTCTTCTCCCTTTTTTTTTTCCTTTTTTTGCGCCAATTTTAAGTTCTTTGTTTCCTAAAAAGCACAATTCAAATCTGATAGACATTTGTTTATGGATGCTATGCAAATGCAGGATACACAAGGGTTCTCTTGAATTGCTTTGCTTTTGCCATATGCTTTTCCAACAAAAACCTTTTTGGTCTTCTCTATTTTATAAGGTGAGAAATAGACTCAAGTCAAATTTCTTTCAAGATTTCAGCCATATTATCTCTCTTGGCCACTGAAATTGGATTCTAATATCATTTCTGTATTCTGATTTTAGCTTCGTCTGTGATGGCATTGATGGTTGGTGTGCTCGCAAATTCAATCAAGGTATGGACCTATTATTTTTCAAAAATATCTTTTTTTCTTCTAAAAAAAAAAATTCATAGACCTATATGTAATTGGGACTGGTACTGAAATGCTGAGATTATCAGAAAATAGTCCTACTGTTTCAGAAATGTACATTTTGAATACTTTTTCTGTGCTACTAGGATAATGCTCTAGGCTTCTTTGTGCAATACTTTGAAACTTCTACCACTGTCCAATGCTCAACCTTATTGAACCCATGGCTGGTTGATTAATTTCAAAATATAACTGCAATTGAGGTTTTGGGATTTCAATTTTAATTTTATGAGATACTACGGTATCACAGTACTTAGTTTTGTTCTGAAAGAATTTAAGTACTATTAGGATTTAATTGTTTCTCATGCAAAATCTTCAGCCATTTAAGTATATCTTTTGCTCTGTACTTTCTATTGCATGCAACCTCTACTGCTTTAAGAATTGATGCACATTGAGTTAGCAATTGGGTACATTTTGTTTGTGAGGTGCAGCAGTGTAAAAAATTATGTCAAATTTTCAGATGAGCTAGCAAATCGGTGTTTTGAATGCCCCTTTTTTTTTCATTTTTTTTATTTTTATACTAACCGTTGTTGCTACATACAGTAATTATGATATGTACGTTGTTCTGTTTGCTTATGTGATGTTCACTCATGAACATAAGACTTATCTCGATGATATTGAATTGCATTTTAACAAGAGAGCATGGTCATATTCAGATAAATATGCAGCCAATCTGAGGATATTAAGTTTCACTCTGTATGATTTTATTGGAAAGAATACTATAACATTATTGGGCAGAAGTATGACTTTGTTAGGAGACTAATAAAACAACGGAACAAGAAACTGCCAGTCTTGTTTATTATGTGATTTATGTATTTTTAGCAAAATTGTTGCCTAAGGTTGAATATCTCATTCTTCTCTGGCTTTGTTCAGTATCAACTTTTGGAGCTGTTTTGGACATGGTAACTGATAGGTGAAATTTTCTCTCTCAAGTGATGCACTTGCATCTATGCAAGTTTTTTGTTTTCTTTTATTAATTTTCTTCATCTGAGTCTTGTTTGCTTTTGCTTGCATGGCTGACATTATTGACATGTTCTCATCCAGGATTAGCACCGCTTGTTTACTAGTCATACTTTCTCAAGTTTATAGGTAATGCTTTTCTCGTGTATTTCATTTGCATAATTGCAAGAAGCAACATGAATGTCCGTTGGATATTGTTTATTTATTTGTTTTTCTTTTTGATTTCTGTAGACCTGGCTTGGTTTTTGTGTCATTGCTTGCCCTAGATATTGCTAGCCACTGGCTGCAGATGTATAGGTAACTTTCTCTCCCACAACATGCACAGCCTATTGTTCTGGAAATTGGACTATGCTGGATAGTTATCTCTGATGCTTCAATCACAGTACATTCTTGTTAGGCAAAGCTAGCCATAAAGATGTGAAAGACAGCACTAATTGGCTTTTCAAAGCTTACTATGGAAACCGAATGTTCATGGCTTACTGCTGTGCAGCATGTGAGGTAATTATGACTTTGGTGTGTCTATTTACTCTCTAAACTTATAGTTGCCATTTTTCTCTTTCTGAGCCATTTTTCTCTTTCTGACTGTTAAATCTGCAGGTTCTTTATATAATCTTGTTTCTTGTCGCTGAGAAACAGAATGAAGCTTTGATGGATGTAAGTCCTTTTATTTGACAATCTAACTCTTTTCTTTTCCTCCCAGACTTAGATCTCGTTGTTTTTTCACAATTTATTCTTTCTCGATTGCAGGTTTTACTAAGATCTCTAAAGGAGTGCTCACTTACCTCTGTCCTACTTGGATTAAGTTTGTTTGGATGGGCAATCAAGCAACTTGTAAATATTATACAGGTAGCAATTAATACCTTTCTTATTAATATAACTTGCATCAACTAAATCTTTTTGACAATCAAAAAACTTATATATGTTGATAGTTATTGGGATTCTTTTCTATACTCTGTAAATATATATCATGATGTCTAGGATTCCCAAGATTGAGTTTATAAGGTGCATGTTCTTGCATGTCTTGTCCAGACCTCTGAACCAAAAATTTGAGGTCGTTTTAGGAATTCTATTGATTTTTGTGTTTTTATAGTAGTTATGCATTAATTCATAAGGCATACCATGAGTGGTTGAGGCATAGAATAATGTCTAAGCTTATATGCAAGTGTTAACACCTTCGCATCAACAACTTAGAAGAACTTGATCATTGTGGAACTTAAGGAACTTTGATTTTAGATTTTCTTGTCTGATTTTGCATCTTGTTAGGAAGGATCTAGTCAAAATTTTGAATCAGTGGGATCAAAATTGAATATGGTTGATAAAAGAATTATTATTCTTTTTGATATTAGCATATTAAAATGTTAATGGAATTTAGTAGGGTCAAAAAGTAGTATAAATAGTTTCCTTGTGTAGAGTGGGGTCCATTAAATAGTTTAAATGGATTTATTTGAAAAAAAAAAAAAGAAGACCAAAAGTTGTGGTGGTGACTTTTTTCATTTTAGCTGAGTCAATAGGCAAATAAACCCACTCCAGTACATGAAGCTATGTCCCTGCTTGCTAGCTTCAAAACCTTGTCTGCTAGTACTGGCTAGAGAACTTAATTCATATGTAGTTATACGAATTTGTTGGTTAAATATTATCTTTTATCAATCTTTACTTAATCTTGCATTTCCTGCAAATACTAAATTTGCTAATTTGATGTAGTCTGGATTGTGATGGAATTCTTCTGTGATTTCAGATGAAGACAGCAGCTGATGTTTGTGTGCTGTATGACATTAGCAAAAAGGTTTAATGTGTTTTGGCCATGGAGTTGGAATTTATGGTTTGAAGTGGCATCTGGAAGCACCAGATTTACTTGATACAATGAAAAAATGACGACATATTTTATCTTCTCGACTCATTTTCATGTTGTCTCATGGTTTAAATAGCTAGATACTGATGTTGCGAAAACTAATTTTTCTTGTATGCTGCAATGGCAAGCTTAACATTGGTGGCCTTGTTTTTGGGGGTGGAAAAAAAAAATCTGTTGGGGGACATTGGATGGGAGTCCAATGATTTGTTCAGTTTCTTTGATTTCCTCTGCACAGAGCTGGAAGTGCATGAAGATAAACTACTGTGAGAAAATTATAGGCAGGGGCAAGAACTATTGTATTATAAATTATGAACAAATGCAACAACCATTGAGATAATTTTGTGCAGCAAAGCTGTTGTTGATGTTGTTGGTGCTCAACTTTAAGGCACAACGAAATAGACTGGAAAATGCTGTAGAAAATATCCATTGAGTATGGGGGAAACTTGAAGGGATCATCCTTTGTTAAATCAGTTTTCTTAGATTTCAGCAACTTTCTGTGATTTCAATATGCACAGCGTGGAGGAAGTGGCGCTAGCAATACTCAACACACTGGATGGGAGAATTCACCTACGTACTCAAAACACTAAATTTGGCCTTTTTATCAAATGTTAGGGAACTAAAATATGCATTGAACAAACCAAAGGACCAAGCCGTTCAGTATGCAATGTTTTAAATCTAACTTTTTTTAATAGGCTGAGTTACTGAAATCAATAGAGAATTTTGTCCAGAAAAGTAGTGTGACTGCTTAACAAGGCTGCTGCTCCAGCGACAACTTCTGAAGCCCTGCAATTCCTTCTGTTCCAGACCAGCGAGAGGTCCTCACGACATATGTGGTACATGTTAAATCTAACTGTTGACATCAAATCTATATTCTCACAAATCTAAATTCTCAAAATTCGTGATGATTAATTTCTGACTGGTAGCTTCAGCATGTATCTTAATCTCGATTGAAGTTTGGACTTGCCAAGCCATCCCATTTTACCCCTTGTACATAAATGTGCAATAAAACATACAATCTCATCCATATAATTAAGGGATGGAATAGGGGATGCAATACCAGATAACTCGAGAAGGTTTGATAAGGGATGATTCTCTGGTTTTATTCTTTGTCTTCGAAATAGGATGCAGACTTCCTTTGATTTTATTCCTAGTCTCAGAATAGGATCCAAACTAGCAATTTCTCAGTTCAAAGCTCACTGGTCTGGGATTTGAGACGGCAATAAAGGCATCTCAGCTTCTCCTGCTGCTTGAATGCTTGACACCGATGACTCCTATCCTTCTGCAACATATTGAATTTGTACAAAAATTGTTTATGTTAGTGTTATTTAATGATTAAGTATGCATGAAGAGGAAGTAAGCTGCTTGAATGCTTAACACCGATGACTCCTGTCCTTCTGCAACATATTGAATTTGTACAAAAATTGTTTATGTTAGTGTTATTTAGTGATTAAGTATGCATGAAGAGGAAGAAGTTACTAACGTATGTCTTATCATGAAATGACTAATCTCTTCCAACACATCTATTCATGAGAAGACATATCTCTTCAAGACATCTATTCACGAGAAGATATGTCTAGGAGACGGTTACATATATTTACAGAAGGAATAACCACACAACCATCCAAAACTCTCTCAAAAGATTTAATAAAAGGCCGACCTTATTTATTACATCCCCAGCTTAAGAACAATCATCATAACAGATCCCAGTGAACCCACATTTCCTTTTGTTGGTGATTTTAAGAAGCAACTGGAAGGGGTGGTTGCTTCATGTGGGATTTCTTCTTTCTCCATAACAATTTCCTCCACAAGTTTCCACCTCCCCTTTTCTTGATAGGAGCAATAGCCAAAGAATTGATTGCAATATTATCATCCCGGTGTTTGGTTTCATTCAAAATGAGAATCTTTTCAAGAGGTTCTGTTACTCCATTGGAAACAGAGACAGAACTGTTGCCGTCACTTTCCTCAATCTTAGCTTCCTTTGTTTTGGCATTATCCTCTGCTAGCATCTGATCTAGGAGAGAAGACCTTTGGCTCATGAGCTTGTCCTTGGGAGCAGACGATGTTGTGCTAGTGGTCCTGGTGACTGCGGCTTCGTTGGTTTCAGGAGATGTAGAGATTACTTTGTTAAACATGACTGTGTTACTTGGCGCAGCCAATGCCTTCAACTGCTTCCCTAGGTTCAGTATTGTCTCTTGGCACTCTGCCAACTTTTCTGAAGCAGCTGTTATCTCCCAGTCCTGAAAGATAGATTAAGTCATCGACTCAACAAAGATACATGATTAATATGTGATTCAGGCACTATAAATAACATGGTTAAAATTCTGATATGTCAGTGACAATTATTACAAGAAACTAGTACAAGCTACAAGGAATTCTTACTATTCATTCTGCAATTTGGAAGAATTAGGATCTAGATTACACAAAAAGAAAACACAGATTTCTGATATTATCAGTAATGTCTTGGAAGACACTAGAACTATCCTCACTATTTGCATCAGTAACTAATTTCACACCTCAAAACTACATGGCCATGGTTGTGCAACACTAGATAATGACCCTTCAATGTCCTTCCTAGTCACGGTGAATTAAAACTATTTATTTACATGAAGAACTCCACTGAAAACCTAGGGAAAATGAATTGGAATGTCAGAAAAAGCAGCAATTTTAGCATCCTATTCATGAAAGATGCCAAAGACATAAATGCAAAGATTCTAGTGATGACAGTTTGGCAGTTTGCTACTGTTAGGAGAATTGGATTTGTTCATCTTAGAGACAAGTCATATACATTCTTCATTTTCAACAATGCCATTTTGTTTTCTGTTAAAAAAAATGTGAAAGAACTTATAACTAATCAAATAAATTAATTTCAGCAGAGCAGCATTATTCAGCTACATTGATATGCAGAAGGCAACATGATAGAGTAACAAATTATATATATGCAAAGGGTAAGGTGATAAGAACTCACACTTCGAAGTTGCTTTTCTTCTTCTTGGTTAGGGACTTTTTTCTTTGTTGCACTGAAAAATAAATCATTACCCAAATGAGATATCTTAGCAACCAGGGCACAACATTAATGATTGGCATCTCTCCTGCATCTTTCAATATTATTATGTCTCAAGAAGAAATAGCCTATATGATCACAAAAGGGAAAACGAAAACTTTTCAAACAAAAACTTTTCAAGTACCTTTCATGTTGCTGCTGCAGTTCAAGACAAGTGCCCCCCAATTCTTTGCAATGGCTATTTTTGTTCTCAAGTTCCACTTCGAAGGAAGATAACTTTTGGCGAGCATCATTTAACTCTGTTTTGGTCACTGTAAGCTGTGTATCAATATCATCTTTCACTGGCATTTGATTTTTATTTTGATTTTCAGTCATCGCATTTGACATTTTCAGATTGTCTACTTCTGCTTGCAGCCTCACAACGGTTTGCTCTGATTCCTGAATTTGATTCATCAAAAATTCACTCTTATCAAGAGCTGACTGAAGCATTCCTTCCAAGTCCTTCTTTGTATATTCTTTGCTACTCAATTCATCTTTTAGCTTTTTATTTTCAACTTTAATAACATATTGAAGTTCACCCCTTTCGAAACTGTTTTGAAGCCCATTTGCAGCAGTAACAACAGGCAAACACAACTGTTTGCGGTGAACGTACATCTTATTGACTTCTGAAAATTGACTAACCATTCCAATCTCTGCTTCACTTTCACTCTGTGCTTCCTCCCAATCCCAATGCTTCTTGATTGCATCCCTCATGCTTGAAACATCTTGAAGAGAGAAGCAGTGGTTCATAATCCACTCCAAACAAGAACTCAATTCTTGAGAAAACGTATTCACATCAGATTTTCCATTCAGAAGATCATAACAAGTATGAACAAATTTCTGTAATACAGCACCTAATTCTGAAGTCTTCCACTGGAAAACACGAACCATGTAGTCTGAAGATGTTTCTGAATTCTTATATGGAAACAAACTCCCATCTTTACTAATCAAAGTCTCACCATAAGAGGGTAAACTGATCCCTTCCACAAGCTCAATAATCTTATTTATTGATTTGCCTAGATCAGACTGTTGACTGTTCCTATCCATCAACAAGGCATCATCATCATTTATTCCACAAGATGAATCTATCAACAAAGGTTTATCTGTGGGCTTCCATGAGATGTATCCACCAAAATGTGGGGAATTTGATGGATCGAGATGCTCTGAGCCTTCTTTTGAATCAAAACAAGCTGCAGGGCATCCTTGACTTGCATCTGCCATAGCCACTCTAACATCTTCTAGGATTTCATCAGGTTTTTTTCGTGCAGCTCGAGCTTGGTCCAACAGCAATTTCGTAATATCCTGAAGCCAACCAGGAGCTTTTCCAGTGAGTAAATTCTCAGACTCGGTTTCCTGGTTAGATACCCCAGAGCCA
Source organism: Excoecaria agallocha (assembly GCA_037975025.1). Classification (NCBI taxonomy): domain Eukaryota; kingdom Viridiplantae; phylum Streptophyta; class Magnoliopsida; order Malpighiales; family Euphorbiaceae; genus Excoecaria; species Excoecaria agallocha. The sequence goes on along the minus strand of CM075807.1, from coordinate 4,828,610 downwards.
ATCTCTGACACAGGAATGATCTCTCTACCTGTTACTTCTGGCACATGCCCATTTAGACTATTTTCTAAGGGCCTAACAGTTGCATTAGCATTATTAGATGGAATATGAAGGCTTCCTGACTGCTTATCAACTGAAACTATTGCAAGTCTTTCCATTTCAACAAAATCATCCATCAGACTTATGTCTGAAGCTCCCACAGTTTTTGCTGAAGGTGAACCTCTTTGTTTCCCTTGCTTGAAGTGCTCCATTTCTGAAATTAAAGCAGATGCCCATGATTCAGCACAACTAATTTTATCATCGCTGCCAACATCAGACATTGAGGCAAGCGAGAGTTCATGTGGTACAAGACCACTCTTTGATGGCTCAAAGCTTGTCCGCCCTTTTGACAATTCATCAAGATTTGGTTCAGCCTGTGATAATTTGGAAGCTATGCGAGCATACATGGCTCTTGAAATTTGAAGTTCATTGGCTTTTCTGTCAAGAGCTTCTTTGAGAGACTTGTTCTCTTCTTCAACTGCATATAACTGCTCAGTCAGAAAGTTGACCTGTTTGGTAGAAGCGTCCAGAGAATAGTCAACAGCAGAGTCAACTATAAAACCATTAGCACTAGAACTTGTTCTTCTCCTCCTCCTTTCAACTGAATCTATTCCCAGCACATCAGCTTCACTTTTCATCTTTGCCAAGGCAGCAGGGCCTGGCAACCGCTTGCGAACAAGCAGGCGTAGCCTCTGACATTCTGATTCTAGCTTTGCAATTTTTTTTACACTCTCTAAGTGTTGCTTGTGTGATGCATCAGCTGTCCGGCAATTGAATTCTCTCTCCTCATTCCGAATCTCAAGCTCCTTCTCAAGAACTTTGACTTCGTATTTCAGTGAAGCATTATCTTTCTCTGTAGACTCTAGCCTACTCATAAAGACATTTAAATCAGCTTCCACCAGAGCCTTTTGCTGAGCTAAATCTTCAATGGACTTTTCCTTTGCTAAGAGAGACGTACTTAGATGAGTATTCTCCACCTCTATTTTTTTAATCCTTCTACTGGTCTCTAACAATTTGTCCTCCAAAATTCTCTTTGCCTGTTCAAATTCTGTTGAGGCCTTCATAACAGCATCATGAATCCGGTGCTCCTGCTCTTCTCGAACAAAGCGCAGCTGTTGCATACAGTCCTTGAGGGCTGCATCCAAGTGAGTTAACCTTTCATCTGCAGCATCAGTCTGATGTAAGGCATCATCTAACTCCTTCTTTAGAGTCACTGCTTTTGCTTCTGCCTTCTCCCAGCCTATCAAAAATCAATAATCATATGGAATAATCAAGACATGATTTTAGAGAATGCACGTTTCAAAGTGCTTGACAAACTGATGCTACGCAGAAAATTTGAAATTGCTATTTAAACAGGAAAAAGGTTTGGTAAGGTACCCGCCATGGCCTCTTCAGCCATCTTCACTTGTTTCTTTACAGTGTCATCTTTCGCATTACACTCAGACAGGGCAGAAGAAAGCTTGTGATTTAAAGTTTTCAGGTCTTTCTCCAGTTCTGCTTTATCAGTCATAAGTGTTTGTATCTGGATAAAAGAAAACAAATATATGACTAATAATCCACTGTGTATAAAAATATGCATTCATGGTCAATCATCTTGAAACTCCCAAGTTGAAATGCTTGGAGCTTTTTTTCTTTTCTCTTTACTTGGGAAACAGCTTGTCAAGCTGGACATATCTTTAGGCACTGAGTCTCTGACTCGTTAAAGAACTGCTGGATTGATCTTACTAAATGGTTCAGCTAAGAAATTCGCACAGCCATCATTCTTTTTTATTTTTGCCCATCAGGAGCCCACTTAGCCTGACGTGCACCACAAATGAGGGTAAGTAAGCCCTTCCCCACTCCCTCAAGGTGGAACAAAATCTTAGTATTGGAAGGTCCAAAAATGACATCAAGGCAAAGAATATGGATCAAGATCAAAGTAAATAAGGGAGATATTATCACTTCTTTCATGCAAAATTTCCAGCACTGTGTAAATTTTTGAACTTTCACAAGTGTTGCAACACGCTCCACTCTAGCCTCCCTAGATAGAATAACAACTCTATTATTTTGTGAGAGTTTCTGATACCGAGTTTAATCCCGACATATTTAGTACTGAAATATTTAGCTTGAGGCATCAGAACTGCCGAGCTAATAACTGGGTTCCATATCAGAGCTATTTCATTTTCTACTAAAACAAGTACCCACAAACCGAAAACTATCTTTCTGTTAATGGGCTTTCTGTTTCTATGTGGCCTTTACATGTAATTGATGATGTGGACATATAAGTAAAGCGCCTGCCCTCGAAGACAGCAACCAAACAAACTCACCCCTACACCCCTATACATTCTATGGAAAGACTAGTAAACAGAGATGTACGTCTGTTGAATTGTCGCTTAGGGGATGCATCTCCAAACCCCAAATAAAAATAAATACATGGAAATATGTTAAAAATAAAAATTAGTGTTAGCTAGTTTGTTCTGAATTAAATTGTTGAGAGTGAATAAAATTTAATTTTGGTACACAAGTTCTGAACTTTTCTCTTGTCAGAGTTCCTAATCAATGACATACCTTTTCAGTTACTATGAAGAACAGATTACAGATTTCTAAGTCAAACATATACACAATATACAGAAAAGACAATGGCATCTTCATGGTGAGACAGAAATCAGGAAAAGCATTTATAATTCACTATTAATGGTTAGGTCATCAGTTTTTAGAATCTGTAATGAACAGAACTCTACCAAGAATAAGATAAAACCATAAAAAAGCAAGAAGCCAATAGCTGACTATCCAAATCCATTATATATATTGGCAAAGAAGTCCCTTTGCTTCATATTTGTGGCCAAATTGAGATTTCCCATGAATAGCTTATTTACCTTGTTTTAAACAGTGCACCTATAAAATGACAAAAATTCAAGGAAAGACCTCTCCTGACACCATGCATTGATTAAAATGTTGGATTAAAAAGCAGCACGTAACTGTAATTTGCATTTAGAAGTCGTTTCACAAAATGGATTGCAGTACACAAGAATGAGTAGAAGAGGAGAGAATAAAATAAATTAGACCTCGTCTTCATTTTCCTTGGGAGAGAGGTTTACTTTTTCAGATGCAACGATCATCTTCTCCGTCGATTTCTTCCTCCATAACCATGACTTGTGGTCCATTGTAATCTCACTCACAGACAGCTACAGATAAAAAAATGACAAAAAAATAAAAATAAAGAACAATCACCGAAATTAAATATAATCACAATGAGAGATGAATTTAACAATCTCACCTCTTAATCAGACTCGTAAAACGGCAGCATCAACAAGAACTCATAATGCATGAGTGATCAAAACCAGAAAAAAAAAAACAACAAAAATCTGGATTTGAAACAAAATCTAAATACAGAGAAGCAAAGACACAATTAATAATAAAAATGTGGGTTGCTGTGATCCTACCGACAAGGCAGCTCAGCTGAGGACTGAGAGTGGGAAAGAGTATAAGTAGGGGCGTGTTTGGTAAACGAGAAAAAAGTGAGAAGAGCGAACGGAAACGTAGTACTGTATGGAGAAAGTAGAAAGGGAAAAGGAGTGGAAAAGTAGCGACAGAGAGGTGTCCGTCCCGATCTGAGGCAGTAATAGTAGGAGTAGCAATTGGAGATGATACAGTTGGCGTTCTGCGCGGGTATTTCTTTTGCTTTGCTTTCATCAGACGGACCGGAAGAGCGCGGGTCCCTTTCTGTTACTTGTCATTTTTCAACAGTTTTGTCGTCACTTCCGGATTTTTTTATCATCACTCCCGTTGTCCTTTCACTCATTTTTCTTAGCTAATTTTTTTTAATTAATTATAATTATCCCATTAATTTTTTAATTTGTAAAGGGTAAAACAAAAAATCAAAAATTTTAGTTAATCAAAAAATTAAATAGTTTTTTAAATTAATTAAAGTAAAAATTAAAATTTTAAATTTTAAATTTTAAAAATTAGTAATGAACCGTTAACTAATAATTAATCGTTCTATATATATTTTATAAATTATATTTTAAATTTTATACTTATATTTTTTAATATTTTTATAATTTATAAATATTATGATATATTGTTTTTTAAAATATTATTATAATATATATTTTTAATCAATAAATATTAAAAAAATTGTTATTATTATTTATTCATTATATATGCATAGTTAGTACTTTATTATTAATTTTATATTAAATATATTTAATTCTTAAAATTAATTATAAAAATTTTATTTTTATTTTGATTCATTTAATGGATATTTAATTAATTTATATTTTTTATTTTTAAAATATTTTTAACTATTAAAAATAATATTATAAATTGTATAATTTATTAAATTTATATATTAAAATTTTTAGTTGTTAACTGATAAATTTATTTGAAAAATTAAATTAAAAATCAAAATTAATATAAAAATTAACTGAAATTAATGAATTAATTAATAAAAATTATTAATAAATTAGTTAATCGATTGATGCTTAAATGTAAAGAAATTTCCATTTAAATATATTTAAAATGTCTAAATATATTTAAGTGAAAAAGAATGGGGAGAGAAGAGAAGCAGGTGGTTTAATTAGATAAGCGTAGGCGCATATTAATTGGCATTCTGGAGTAGGTAAGCACACTTTGACTTTACTCAAGGTATCGTATCTCCTGGTGCTGGACCTTTCTTATAGGCTAATTAAAATTAAAGAATGTTGGAAAAAAGAAAATAAATAAATTAAAGAATAATTTCCTTAATGGTTTTGGTTGATAAGTGGTCCCTTTAATTGCTGCTTTATTCGGTTGTTAAGTATCCACTTACACCCACTAATCATACCCTTCTCTTTTCCATTACCAATCTTGTGAGCCACTCTTTTGTTTCTTACGAATTCATTCTATTCAATTTACTGTAAAAATAAATAAAAATCCATTTATTTTATAAAGAGGATTTAATGACATCCGCAATGCATGGCCCGACATAATTTATGTAGATTAAATATCCACGTCATCCATTTATAATTTTTACTTAAAAATTAAATTTTAATCCGAAATGGCCCATACGGTATAGATTAAGTACTCGTTTGACCCATTCAATTTTTTTTTAATCTAAAAATTAAATTCTAAACGTAAAAGTAGTTAAATCCATACCATAATTCTAAAATAATAAAAATTAAATTATAATCTCTAATTTTCTTTTAATCGAGATTTGCGACCTATAATTTTATATGCATGTGTGCTTATAAATGTATAGCTTACTCATAATAAATAAATATATATATATAATGGATATTAGATAGTATACGAATATTATTAATCGAATTTAATACAAATATGGGATGTTAGATGTTAATTTTAAATGAATACGGATAGAATTTGTATACGTTAATTAGTAAATGTACTGGAAAATTAATATAACAATTTTGGTGAATCCCCTATCATGAGAATGCGATGATTGATAAATAACGGAAGTAATTTTAGCCCCTCTTATAATTAATGACCTGTAGGAAATTATTAAGCCTATATATATATATATATATATATATATATATAAAATTCTATTTACGAATGAAATCATTTTCCACGAATGATAATAATAGTAGAGCATATTGAAATCCAACTAATTATAATTGCATTTTTTGTTATGTTAATTGTAACTTTTAAGTTTATATCTAAATTTACAAATACCGCTAATAAATTTTAACTTAATGCTTTTAATTTAAGAGTACCCAACATTTAAATAAGATTTTTATAACAAAATGAATTGACCGATAATAACAATAAAATTTTGTAACATAAAAATAACTTAATTTTGAGAAATTATTTTAAAGCCATTTTAGCGGAATTAACCATAAAAATCACAAACCGGCACTCTATACTAGCATGAGTTAGCGCGAGAACTCATGCATAGACAGCCACGCCATAAAACCATGTAAAGATATATGCAATGTTTTTAACCTGACGTGTTATTTCAATCCAATAATCATACTACATGTCAGTCTGACATAATACATATTTTTTGTGACTTGGTAATGTGTTTTCTTATGTATAAATTTCTGTATCAAGCTAGAGTTTTGGCAGGTTTGTGGTAATTTTTAGTGGTTCTCATGATTTAAAATGAATTTTAAAGAAAAATTTTTCGAAATTAAATTATTTATGTATTATAATTTTTTTTATTATTATCGATCCGTTATTTTGATATAAATTGAATGACTTTTGAACAAAATTAACCCTGTAACAATTTACGAAACTAAAAAATTCATGCAGTCGTAATTTTATTTTCATCTTCTAGTTGCCAAGTATAAAGTGTAAGGGAAGCCAAAGCAATTTTAAGTAGAATAGAGTTCTATTCTATGTTGTATTCTATTCTATATTGTATTGTTTCCGGAATTGTAATTATTTCCTATTTGGAGACATACTCGTCATGTATATATACTTTATCAATAGATCAATATAATTATGTTTTGCAGTCTTTACATGGTATACCACAAACTCCAAGATGTCTACTGATGTTACTGTAGCCGTCTCTAGTTCCATTGAAGCTCTTGTAAATGATAGCAGCAATCAGCTTACTACTGTCCCACTATTTTCGTCTCCTCTTCCCACCAATCCATCCTTCTCCACTAAACTCAATACATCCAATTTTTTACTCTGGAAAACCCAAATTACATCTATTCTCAAAGGTCATGGTCTTATGGGTAATGTTGATGGCTCTCTCGTTGTGCCATCCAAACTATTGGCTACTGGAGATGTCAATCCAGATTTTGATCACTAGGAACGCAGGGATCAACTAGTTCTCAACTAGATCTTATCTTCCATTGAGTTTACACTCTTACCACAGCTTATCGGTGCTTCTACAGCCAAGATAGCTTGGGATAAATTGATTTCTTCCTATGCTGCGGGTTCCAAACCTCAAATCTGCAATCTAAGATCTCAAATTCTTTCGCTCCACAAAGGTGAGGATTCTATTGTTGTTTATGTTCAACGTGCCAAGGCGCTTTCGGATCAATTACCTGCCTTAGGTCACCCATATCATGAAGAGGGTTTGGTTGATGCTATCCTCATGGGATTAGGTCCTGATTATCGACCTTTTAATCACTCTTTGGATTCACATATGGAAGAGCACACTTTGGATCATGTTTATGGTCCGTTACTCAATGAAGAACGTTAACTAGCACGAGATCATGCTATTGTTACTCAAAATGCCCAGGTTGCTCCCATTGCTCAGTTTGCTGCCCGTAGTGTGATGTGTCAGCAGCATGGTCGAGGTCGTGGCCGTGCTCGAGGAGGCCGATCTCGTGGTGCTTCTAAACAGTTTTCATCATCATCTGCTTCTACTCCCAAACAACCTTCTTCTGGTATATTTTCTCATGAAGGTATTTGCTATAACTGTAGGGGTCTCAGCCATCTCGCTAATGTTTGTCCCTCTCCTAAAAATAAACACCGCACTAGTCCCTCTCCTTCTTTCCATTTTTTTGCCACCAGTGCTCCGTCTTCCACCTGGACTGTTGACACTGGCGCCAGCCACCATCTGACAGCAAACTTGGATAATCTAGCCCTCCACTCTAAGTATCAGGGTCTGGAGGAAGTTCAAATCGGCAATGATATGTTTCTTCCTATCTCCCATATTGGTGAGGCTTCTTTTTCTGTTGGTTCAAATTCTTTGCAATTTCAAAATATCTTGCATGTCCCTTCTGTTTAACGTAATCTTTTGTCGGTTTATGCTCTCACCAACACTAATCGTTTGTCTGTTGAATTTTTCTCTGATCATTTTCTTATCAAGGACCTGGACACGAAGGAGACTTTGTGCAGAGGCCGAAGTAGTGCTGGTTTATATCGTATTTCTCTAAATAAATGCAGACCTCCTGCTAGTGCTTTTGTTGCCTCTTTAAATGTTTGGCATGCTCGTTTGGGCCACTCTTCTATTCTTGTAGTTAAACGTACTTTGATAAATAATAAAATTGCATTTTCTCCTTCATATGATTCTCTCTGTAATGCATGTGTTGTGAGCAAAAGTCATAAACTTCTATTTCTTTCTTCGGATTTTGTTTTTCTTGTCCTCTTGAGTTGATATGTGTGGATGTATGGGGGTCTGTGCCTGTTACTTCAGTTGATGGGTTTCGATATTATGTCTTATTTTTTTATAATTATACTAAATATTCTTGGATCTATTTTCTTCGACAAAAATATGAGGTGTTTAATGTCTTTATTCAATTTCGTATAATAGTTGAAAAATATTTCGATCGACCTATCAAAATATTTCAATCTGATTGGGGAGCCAAATTTCAAGCTCGTACACCCTATTTGGGCCAAAATGGTATTACTCATCATGTTTCTTACCCTTATACACCCGAACAAAATGGGTGTGCTGAGTGCAAGCATAGGCATATCGTTGAAATTGGCCTCTCTTTGCTTCATCATAGTCATTTATACCTATGGTTTATTGGATTACTGCTTTTGATTGTGTTACCTATAGCATTAATCGTCTTCTATCTCCCACTATTGCCAATGACACTCCCTACCATAAATTTTTAGCCTCTATCTGGATTATGAGTATCTTCGCGTGTTTGGATGCTTGTGTTATCCTTGGTTGCATCCCTAGTCTAAACATAAACTTGATTCTCGCTCTCGTGCTTGTGCTTTTATAGGTTATAGTAAAATTCATAAGGGTTATAAATGTCTTGATGTCTCTTCTGGCAAAGTCTTCATCTCACATCATGTTATTTTTGATGAACAGGTTTTTCCATTTGCTCGGATGGTTCCTCATGTGGCGCCTGCTTCAACAATTCCAGATTCTTCACCACTCACAGCCATCCCTCTTGTTTTACCCACTACTCCTTTACCCAGCAGTCCCACTCTCCTCACAGACACCACTATGCCTTTACCCACTCATGCTAATTTGCCTATTTCATCTTCTTCACCTATTGAAAATTATCCATCCCCCGATACTCCTCAACCCACTACTTTAGCCCCTAGTTCTTCTCCAATAGTTGCTCTCATGGACCAACGCACTGCTGTTTCTTCCTCTACCCCTACTAGTTCTCATCACCCTATGGTAACCAGAAGTAAAACAGGTAGCCTCAAACCTCAATGCATCTTGTCTTTACTTGCTAATTCTTCTACTGCTCTTCCACTTACTTGCTTTTCTCAAGCTGTCAAGCATGTTGAATGGCATCATGCCATGGCAGAAGAATTTAATGCTCTTCTTTCGAATGGCACATGGGAATTAGTTCCACCACATCCTACCTAGAATGTTATTGGCTATAAATGGGTTTTTCAGATTAAACAACACACGGATGGTTCTATTGATCGTTACAAGGCACGCCTGGTTGCTAAAGGTTTTCATCAACGTCCTGGAATTAATTTCAAGGACACCTATAGTCTAGTTGTTAAACCAACAACCATTCGCATGCTACTCTCATTAGCTGTTTCTCATAGTTGGTCAGTCACCCAATTAGATATCTCCATTGCTTTTCTCCACGGTACTCTTGATGAAGTTGTCTTTATGCAACAACCCCGAGGTTTATTGACTCTCGCTTCTCTAACCATGTTTGCAAATTACGGAAGTCTCTCTATGATTTAAGGCAAGCTCCTCATCAATGGCATCGTTGCTTAACAAGTGCATTAATCAAATTTGGTTTTCAAGTTTCCAAGTCGGATTCTTCCTTGTATTTTATTTCTACTGCTGCCATGAAAGTATTTTGTCTCATTTATGTTGATGACATTTTGTTGATGGGTGATAACTCCACATATATTGCTCGTGTCATCACGTTCCTTCAGTCTCAATTTGCAGTTAAAAATCTTGGGAAACTTCACTATTTTTTGGATATTGAATCGAAATGGCTCCCAACCGGTCTTCTCCTTCACCAACGCAAGTACATTACTGATTTGTTGATTAGAGCTCAGATGCACACTTGTAGTTACATTGCCACACCTGTCAACTATAGTGAAAAGTTAACTTCTGCGTGTGGCGAACCTTTTAAGGATCCCACCCTATATCGTTCTATTGTTGGTGGCTTACAATATCTCACTTTCACTCGGCCTAACTTATCATTTGTAGTTAATAAAGTCTCTCAATATATGCATGCTCCCACCATTCAACATTGGGGTACAGTCAAGCGTATTCTTCGGTATCTTCAAGGCACTAAATCCCATTGGCTCTTGCTTCGCAAATCTTCTTCTCTACTTACTGGATTTGCTGATTTCGATTGGGAAGGTTGTCTCGATTACCACAAATCTACCACTGGTTTTACGATTTTTCTTGGTGACAATCTCATTTCCTGGTCCTCTCGCAAACAGCGAGCTGTCTTGCATTCTTCAACAAAGGCTGAATATCATGCTCTGGCTTCCTCTTCCTTAGAGCTTCAATGGCTCCAAATATTTCTCTGGGAACTTGATTTTTTCAATGACTCAACCCCTCGTCTTTTTTGTGATAATCTTGGAGCTACCTATCTTACTCTCAATCCCATTTTCACAACAGGAGTAAGCATTTAGAAGTTAATTTTCATTTTGTTCGGGATTGAGTTGCTCAAAGGCTACTTCGAGTGAATTATTTATGCTCTTTGGATCAAATTGTTGATACTTTAACCAAGGAGCTTTCTAAACAACGATTCTTGTGGCTTAGGGACAAGTTGACTGTTGTTCCCAATCTAGTACAACTTGAGGGGGAGTGTAAGGGAAGCCAAAGCAGTTCTAAGTAGAATAGAGTTCTATTCTATGTTGCATTCTATTTTATGTTGTATTGTTTTCGAAATTGTAATTATTTTTTATTTGGAGACATACTCCTCATGTATATATACTTTACCAACAAATCAATATAATTACATTTTGCAGTCTTTACATGAAGCTTATTTTAAAAATATATATGTATATTGAGTAAGATTCCACCAAATTAACATTGTCCCCATCTTTCTAAAATGGTAGACTAGATGGTAAAAAGTAGAAAGTCTGGAGGCCTCATAGTTAAACTTAACAGCCAAGAAGTAATAGACATGAAGAAGCAGAATTATAAGAGGACAAAAGGAGATAGCGTGAAAAAAAGAACGAAAAGAAACCCCTTTTATAGGCAACTTTAAATTTTTGTAAAGGCATTAATGAGGATGTCATGCGTCAGGAACTCATTAATGCACGTCCAGAAACCAAAGTGTCAAAAGAAGAAAATCAACCATCAAAACGTGAAAAACGAAGCGACCGCCGTTAAAGCAGAAAAATGAAATAACGCCTGACAAATGACCTTGGGATGACTAACCGCCCGCGTAAGATTTACCCAGATGAAGCAAGAAAGGAGGACGAGTCGATCGAAACGCATAAGAGAAATTCCATTAGCCATAGTCATGCCCCTCAAAAGGCATACGTCGAGCAAATGCGAGACAGACAACGATCCCGTTAGGTAACTTCGCCTCCTCAAAATATTATTATTTACAAATCTATGCCTACAACATATATAAGGAGAACAGTTAAAAGAATGGATCAGAAAAACTAGGGCTTTTAACCCATCAGTCGCCGAGTCCCCTGAGGAAGGAAAAGACATATTGGCTGAAGTCCAAAGGGCCATTAGCAAAGGAAAATCAATAAAGCTTCCCAAATAGGTTAGAAAGCAAAATATAAAATTTATGATAAATAAAAGGCATTTCGCAGAATCAATTCTAGCCCGAGGTTGATGTCTCTCTGATTTCGATCGATATCTCAAAAATGCCTCTCAAGGATAATCAATTCCAGCCCAAGGTTGATATCTCTCTAATTTCGATCGATGAACCATCCCAATCGATGTCTCAAAAATGCCTCTCAAGGATAATCAATTCCAGCCCAAGGCTGATGTCTCTCTGATTTCGATCGATGAACCATCCCAATCGATGTCTCAAAAATACCTCTCAAGGCTAATCAATTTCAGTCCAAGGCTGATATCTCTCTAATTCCAATCGATGAACCATCTCGATCGATGTCTTAAAAATATCTCTCAAGACTAATCAATTCCAGCCCAAGGCTGATGTCTCTCTGATTCTGATCGATGAACCATCTCGATTGATGTCTCAAAAATATCTCTCAAGGCTAATCAATTCCAGCCCAAGGCTGATGTCTCTCTGATTCTGATCGATGAATCATCTCGATTGATATCTCAAAAATGTCTTTCAAGGCTAATCAATTCCAGCCCAAGGCTGATATTGCTCTTATCCCAATCGATGAACCATCCTAATCGACGTCTCAACTGAGGCTTTACAAAATTAATCCCAACCTCTCAAGGCGGATGTTTTTTCAATACTCGGTCCACCATAGCTTGTACCTCACTAATGTTGGGGGAAAACATGGCCTCTTGTGATCGACAAACTGCCTTGATTGACTCACTCGACTTTTGAAGTCAAAATGTGAGAGATACCATCGGCAACAAAATCTAGCAAGCGATTTGACCACAAAATTGCTACTTCGATCTCCCATTGAACAGTTCGGCGGGGGAGATGTGATAACACTCGAAAAAATAAAGACAACAGTTTAATATTACAAGAAGAAGCCTAGGAAAAAGCCTATTAAGATCCCACCAGTTGAGAAGGAAAACCTAATAATTGAGGTTGTTCGATCGAACTAGACGTCTTACTGTTTGATATACGCCACTGTCCAATCACCACTGCTTATAGAAATAGGCCAAGCTCGTTGCAGAGTAGGGACACTATTGCGCACACTGCTCCGAGCTCTCCCAAAGCTATAAATAACAGGTTCTTCTCAAAGAAAGAATGAGCTCTTTTTGTCTTCCCTAGTAAATTAATCCATCTTTCTATCCTTTTTTGTCTCGATAGCTGATTTGAGCGTCGAAGTGTTGAAGCCCGGGATCAACGGGCTAAGCATCTTTGTAGGTATCGCATACGGAGGCCCGATCGGGACCAACCTTTTATTCATCAAGCCTATCTTTTCCCTACTATAAGACAGAGATACCCATCTTTAAGAAATTCCGTGAATTATCAAGCAAGTTGGTGGCAATTTTTAGTGGTTCTCATAATTTAAAATGACTTTTAAAAATATTTTTTAAAAATTAAATTATTTATGTATTATAATTTGTTTTATTATTGATCTAGTCGCAAAACAATGTCAATGAAGACGTGTCGATGCACTATTTCGCGGTGGGGATTGTAACTTTCCATGAATTTTTCATTTATTATTCAACGACGGAACTTTGCTTATTTCTTTTTTTTAGGATCGACGAATCAAATGATATTTTTGTTTCAATTTTTGCCTCTTCTTCTCCCGCTGAATCAAACTTTTCTTTGCCATAATTTTTCACTTCCTATTAGTATCGCTGATACAAGTCGGATCCTATATGTAGAAATAGAAAAAATTGCCCTATCTATCGAAAAAATGATATTTTCTCGGATATAGCACAAAAAAAATTAACCAAATTTACTTGATGTAGAGGATATAAATTGAATGACTTTTGAATAAAATTAACCCTGTAAATTGTTACGAAACTAAAAAAATCATGCAGTCGTAATTTTATTTTCATCTTCTAGTTGCTAAGTATGAAGCTTATTTTAAAAATATATGTATATTGAGTAAGATTCCACCAAATTAACACTGTCACATTCAAATGAATCATGATTACCTACCCTTTCAACCAACTTGGCCCAAACTCACGAGCAACAATAAAAAGCAAGCCGCACTTATTTTCTTAATCAAACTGTTGGAAATTTAAAATAATTAACAAATGCTTCTGTTAAACAACCAAAAATAAACAATGTTGCCCTCTATCCTGAATTCAAGTCAAATTCAAATTTTAATATCCTAATTATGTTAATCAGTTACTGATTTTAATTAATCTAATAATAATAATAATAATAATAATAATAATAATAATAATAATAATAATAATAATAATAATAATAATAATAATAATAATTCAGACTTAAAATTAAAAAAAGAAAACAGGAAGAATGTCTCTTTCGTGATGATATCAACTAAACAAGTATATAATATCTATAATTCCAAGTTATTTAACTTGTTAAACATCTCGTACCCTTGAATTCAACTCCACGTCCGCAGTTGTAAAATTTACAAATCTTATAAGTTATTTCTTAACAAACAATTTTTTCCTAAACGAGTTTTTAATTTATCTATGACTAATGAATGATATATTATTGTTATAAAAGAAAAATAACTTACATAACCAATTAGAAACGGGTCAATTTTCGTGTCACTTGCTAAACTTTCGGTGGAACTGGAAGCTAATGCTATCTTTTCCTAAAAAATCATGTGCCACCACCCAATGATATTGGTATGATAATCATATCGATCAATTTTCAAATAATTCGAATTTCGGAATTGGAAAAAAAAAAGGCAAAATGCACTTACAAGTCTATAAATTTTTTAATTTTTTGCTATTAAGCCCTTAAATACTTATTTTGTAATAATGAGCTTATAAATTTTTTTTACACATTAAACCTTTAATGAATGGAAAATGTAAATTTAAATTATACTTTTCGTTTGACACGCTTTTAATATATGCATTTGCACGTTAATTTGATGTGTATCTGTATATTTTTTGTCAATTTTAAGTTAATCATAATTTTTTTATTAGCACTTAAATCTCAAGATGGTAGTGGTATTAAAGACAATACATCAAATTAAAATTGAACTAAATATATCAAAGGCACAGAAAATGATGCGTATTATTCAATTTTATATTTTTCATTTACTCAAAGCTAAATGTATAAGAAAATAAAAGTTTAAAAACTCAATATCGTAAATATTTAAAAATTTAATAGCAAAGATAAAAAAAATTTAAATTTGTAATTATTTTTGCCAAAAAAAAAATCTCATAAAAGAAAAAAAAAAGGAAAAGAAAAAAGATAGCGGTGTGTTTTTCTTTTTCTTCATTTTCTTTTGGGGCTAGGTTGGATAGTTGTTATCAAAATTGACTTTTGCATGGCATTATATGAAACAATTATTATGTGGGTGATGTTAAACGCGATTTATTTACTCCTTACCAAACTCTTCCGCTTTTATGAGAAGTGTGTAAATAAAGAGGCCCACTTTGTTATATCGAAAACAAGCATACGAGAAGACAATAGTTGTTGCTCCTTCGCATCCATCATCTATATAGTCATGTTTTACAGTTGCTATATCTATTCAAGGATGGAATGTGTCGCCTTTATTTGTTGTAATCCAATCGCATTAGGTTATATGCAAAAGTTCATTACTTGTCATTTATCATCAGAGGCAGACTCCATGGCCTTGGTCCCCTCCAAAACCTTTTTGGGTTCTTGCAACTTTTATATTTTTACTCCATCTCTTTTTTCGATTGTATGAAAATATGTATATATTTTAGTTCAAAATCATAAGTTTATAAGCAAGATTTGAATTAATATATTTGCAGCAATTAATAGATTGTAGCTATCCAAAAACTAAAGTTTAGGGAATGAATTTTAAAAATTATCAATTATTAGATCACTCAATTCGTACCCATTTTCAAAAAAAAAAACTCCTCTCTATCATAGAGTCTCTCTCCCTCAGGTTTCTTTCTAAACCTAGGGTTCCTTCTCTTTGGCGCTGCCAAGGAGTGTTTTGCTTGTGTTTTCTTGCTCAATGTGGTTATGGCAAATCAAGACAATATTGATTCTCTACTTGCCTCTTTGCACCTGACAGAGGAGGAGAACCAAGTTGTGAAAGTTAATATGGATGGACATACAGATAAAAAAACAACGTTTGCGGATATCGTTATGCCTTGTTGGTAAAGTACTGAATGTTAAGAACATCAATGTCAATGCATTCCGTACTACGATGTTGAATAGCTGGAGATTACAACGAGGGTTTAGTCTATGTGATTTGGGAAACAATGCATTCATTTTCCAGTTTTTCTTGGAGGCTGATAAAAAAACGTGTAATGGACAATGGACCATGGTGTTTTGATGACTAGTTAGTATTGCTGGGAGACATGAAAAAGAATGACGTTGCAAATTTCCCTATGCTTGACGAAACTACCATTTGCATCAAGGCTTATAAAGTCCCTTTCCTTTGGCACTCAAGGGAGACTACAGTGATTATGGACAATATGATCGGAACTTTTATAGAATTTGATGAGAATGAGAATTGGGAATGGGCTCTCTATATCAAATTCAGAGCAAAAATCTCTGTTATAAAAAAATTAAGGAGGGGTGTTTTGTTAGAGTTGGGTGATAAAGTGGTATGGGCAGAACTCAAGTATGAAAGACTTCCATTGTTTTGTTATAACTATGGGTGTATTGGGGATCGGGTGCAGGAATGTGACAAGGAGGTTAGGAGTCTGGAATATAGCGACTGGTTGAGAGAGTCTCCACGTAAAGGTTTCAAATTTAGGAATCAGGTTGAGAAGGAGAAAGAAGATAAACTTCTTGCCCAATTGAATACAGTGAGCCCGGTGAACAAAAACTCAGAATGCCATTACAAAGCAAGGGACAATGCATCATGTGCAAAATCTTTAAAAACTATTCTGGAATAGCTGAACTTAAAACCTGCTGGGATGTCCGTTTTGACTGGGGTGATAGAAAACCACTCACCAAACTTGGAATTGGATAATCGAAGTGATTTTACCATGCTAAGAGCTCCCCTTCCAATCGAGAATCTCATAATGCCAGTTATAGGAACCTCTGCCAACCAGGTTTACTCTGATCTCAATAATTCCATCTCTCCGGTAAACTCTGTTTTTTTAGTTGGGGTGGTGGGTAATGATAATTTAAATATTATCTCTAATGGAACTAGTATGACAGTGGAGTCGAGGAATGCGGTGATGGTATCTACATATAAGGGTAGTGGTAGGGATATGGATGCCTCTGATATAATAATTGATAGTGGCGTGCATGAGAATGGCGTGCATGAGAATGAGGAGGCAGAAGTAGTTAAACATAATAAAAAAAATAGGGGTCATGGAACATATTAGCGAGAGAAATAACAAAACAAGGGAAGGATAAATCCACAAATACTGTTAAGCATAATAATGTTGTGGCTGCATTTTAACCAATGCTGAAGGGACTGTTACTGGTGAATCGCGGTAGCGAAGAAGATGAAGGGAGAAAATGAAGCTCTATATGGAAAAAAAGATTTAAAGGTGATCGGTGGATTTAACCCCGATTGCCTATTGCTATAAGGATCCTAAGTTACCACTGTCGTGGTTTGGGGAGTTCCATGGCAGTTGCAAACTTACGATATTTGGTTAAGTCGCAAAACTCCACTATCCTCTTCTTAATGGAGACAATGATATTGGAGGATATGATGAATTTTATCAGGTTTTCTTTGGGTATAAAAAATAGTTTTAATGTTCGAGGTAATAATGGCGGAGGTGGGTTATGTTGCAAGTAGCACGATCAGGTTACTATGACCCTTTTATCGTTTTTTCCTCATCATATAGATCTAAAAGTTAGTCATCAAAATAGCTTAATTTGGCATCTGACATGCTTTTGTGGATGGCCTAAGAGACATCTTCACCAGAACTCATGGGAATTAATCAGAAGGGTACACAATCCTGCTATGCCTGACTGGCTTATTATCAAGAATCAACAATTCGTTCTTTTCAAAATGTTTTACATGTGTGTGGTCTTTCAGATCTAGGCTTTTCGGGTTATCCTTTCACTTGGGATAATGGTAGGAAGCGGGATGATTTTATTAAAGAAAGACTGGATAGGTGTGTGGCGTCTTTGTCTTGGATTCAAAGATTCAATAAAGCAAGAGTTTTTCATCTACTACATGCCAATTCAGATCATCTACCCATAGTTCTTAATCTGGATGATGACTTTCCTGGTATAGTCTCTGAAAATCATTTTAAATTCGAAAGTATATGGTGTCAGGATCATATGTGTAGTGAGACAATAAAGACTACATAGGGCCTTGGGGATAACTTGAATGATAAACTATCGGTTTGTACTACTTCATTACAAAGGTGGAGTAAGAGTTCCTTTGGGAATCTACGGACCAAAATGAGACAAAAGGAGGTGAAGCTACAAAAGCTAGGGACACGAGATGATAATGAAGCGGTGTATGCTAGAGTAGTGTTAAAAAAAGAGATGGCAAAATTTTTTTTGAGGGAGGAATTGATGTGGCTGCAGCATTCTCAGGTTCAATGGCTGAAAGAAGGCGATCGCAATACGAAATATTTTCATGGATCTATTTCGAGGAGACGAACTGCCAATCAACTAAAGAGCCTCCTAAATAAAAATAATAAAATTCTGGAGGGGAGTGAATTGGAGAACCATATTTTACAATTCTATAAGGACTTATTCTCATCAGAGTGCCATCCTATTAATGAGGGGGATTTGGACTTTATCTCTCCCAAAGTTATAGCAGCTATGAATGAATCTCTTGATAACCCCTTCTCTGCATATGAAGTCCTCAAGGCAATTAAAATGATGCACCCATTAAAGGTTTTGATGCTAGATGGTTTTCCTCCCTTATTCTACCAAAAATATTGGAGCATAATTGGGCCTGATGTATTGAAAGTGGTCATTGATGTTCTTAATGAAGGTGAGCTTCCAAATAAGTTTAATCACATATTCATTTGTCTCATTCCAAAAGTTAAAGAGCCATGGTTTGTCTCATAATATAGACCCATTAGCCTTTGCAATGTCGTCTGTAAAATAGCCACAAAAGTTCTAACTAACTGTTTGAAACTGATTTTGGGTGATATCATTGATGAGACACAAAGCTTTTTTGTTCCAGAAAGGTTAATTACACATAACGCCTTAGTAGCATATGAAGCCTTTCATCATATGAAAAGCGATGGGGCTGGTAGACGAAAATTTATGTCTCTAAAACTAGATATGATAAAGGCATATGATCGAGTGGAATGGTCTTTTCTAGCTGCTATTATGAGGAGATTGGATTTTTCAGAAAAATGGGTGGAAAAGGTGATGTGCATAGTGATTACGACGTCATATTCTGTCTTGATTAATGGGAAACCTACTGGACCCGCTATCCCCTTACCTTTTCCTTCTATACACTAAAGGTCTTACTGTGCTATTAAATTTGGCTACCAAATCGGGTTCTCTCCATGGCATACGTGTTTCGATGGATGCTCCTTTGATTTCCCACTTACTTTTTGCTAATGATAGTCTTCTCTTTAGTCGTGCTTCCATTACAGATGCTTCGGCAATTTTAGATGTGCTACAACAGTATGAATATCTTTCAAGCCAAAAAGTCAATCTTAGCAAATTAGAAGTTTCTTTTAGCTCTACAGTCAATGCAGCGTTAAAAGGGATGTTAACCTAATTTTTAGGATTGAAATTGGTTGAGCATCATGAAATTAGTTGGGTCTACCAACTATGGTAGGAAGGTCTAAACGAGTTGTGTTTGATAGAATAAAACATCGCCTTTGGCAAAGACTGGAAGGGTGGAAGGAGCGATTGTTATTGTGCTTGAGAAAAGAATTGCTCATTAAAGCGGTTGATCAGGCAATACCCACTTACATTATGTAATGTTTCCTGCTTCTTAATAGGTTGTGTCATGATCTTCAAGCTCTGATTTGCATTTTCTGGTGGCGTCAGCAAGGAAGTGATAGAAAGCTTCATCTTTGCAGCTGGAAACAACTGTGGAAATCCAAATTAGAAGGGAGTCTTAGGTTTAGGGATTTTAAGAGTTTCAATATAGCTCTTCTAGCGAAACAGGTGTGGCAGTTGATGTTGAAACCATCATCTCTGTTAACAAGAATGTTGAAGGCTCGCTACTTCCCAAATTCCTCTTTTTTAAATGCTCCTACTGGATCGAATCCTAGCTACACATGGAGAAGCATCTTAGCAGGTAGAAAGTTGCTTTTGACAGGATCCTATTGGCAGGTGGGCAATGGGCAGAGCTTACATATCTGAAAAGACAAATGGATCCTGCAACCATCAACTTTTAAGATCATTACCCTCTGCAATGGTGTTGAAACCGTCATCTCTATTAACAAGAGTGTTGAAGGCCCGCTACTTCCCAAATTCCTCTTTCTTAAATGCTCCTACTAGTTCGAATCCTAGCTACACGTGGAGAAGCATCTTAGCAGGTAGAAAGTTGCTTTTGACAGGATCCTATTGGCAGGTGCGCAATGGGTAGAGCTTACATATTTGGAAAGACAAATGGATCCGGCAACCACCAACTTTTAAGATCATTCCCCCTGCAATGGTAACTCTAGTGATGCACTAATTACTTCTCTCATTGACCACAGTAAAGGCTCTTGGAATTGGGATTTGATAAATAAGTTATTTTTCCCAGTTGATGTGGAGCGTATTAAACTGATTCTGGTGGGGTTAGCAGGTAGTGAAGATCGTATGGTATGGTATGATATTACCATTCTTCGAGTCAACATGTGGTTATCACCTAGCTCTGTCGATGCAAGAAGATCAGAATATCAGCTCAGGATCGGAGAGTCAGAGCATGAAGGTTTGAAAGCGTCTGTGGAAGATTCAAGTGCCTCCAAAGGTTGGTAGTCTCTTATGGCGAGCCACGTTAAACTCTTTACGTATCAAAAAAGTTCTTTAACAGCGTATTGAGGGGCTCTCTATTTATTGTATGAGATGTAGTGGTCCGGAGTCTATGCTTTATTGTTTCAAGGATTCTCCTTTTGCCAGACAAACTTAGGAGATCACAGGTCTGGTTCATATCACAAGAATGAATGCTCTTAATTTTAAATGGTGGTTGGCAGCGCTATTGGATGTTTTAACCAATATAGAGATCACTTTATTTTCATTTTTGTGTTATCAATTATGGTTCGCTAGAAATAAATTGTTCCATGATAATATTGTGCTTGCTTGCTCTGAAGTGTTCTTTTTGGCAAAACATTCAATGGAGGAGTTTATGTCTATTTTTTCTCATCATAATGGTGGGAGCAACCCAGCTGAAAGCAATATAATACAGTGGCAGCCTCTTTTGACTAATTTGGTCAAGATGAATGTGGATGTAGGGAGTGTTAGAGATAATTTAGTGGGTCTAGGTATGGTGTTTAGGGATGAGAGTGGGTAGGTGCTGGCATGTGGACAAAAGACAGTGGTGGGTGTTTGGAACTCTTATACTTCAGAGGCTATGGCTTTATTGTTTGGCCTTTCAATCGTAAAAGATCCGAGTTTTATGAAGCTTGCGGTAGAAATAGATTGTGAGCACCTCTATGACCATTTGATGGATTGTGCTGAAATCAGAAATGGGTTTGGAGGCCTTCTGAATGACTACAGGTTGCTGAGCAAATGGTTTTGTTCGTGTTTGTGG
Source organism: Excoecaria agallocha (assembly GCA_037975025.1). NCBI lineage: Eukaryota > Viridiplantae > Streptophyta > Magnoliopsida > Malpighiales > Euphorbiaceae > Excoecaria > Excoecaria agallocha. The sequence goes on along the minus strand of CM075807.1, from coordinate 4,807,427 downwards.
TCCTTTACCCCTAGAATTGGCAATAAGGTGGCTCATGCCTTGGCCAAAAGCTGTTTGCACTTTGTTTCTATGCTTGTTTAGGTGGAAGACTTTCCCTTTATCATTTCCCAGTTGCTTATTGATGATGTAAACTTTTTACAAGTTTAATCTATTTCATTGAGGTGTTTCCTATCAAAAAAAAAGTGTACCCATTTGCTATTTAGTGCAAAGAAAAATCTTTGGGTTTTTTATGTGTGTTTTCTTTTTGCACGTGATAAAATTTATGTTTAAAAAATATTATAATTATATATTTTCATTTATGATTTTAAAAAATAAAAATTATTATATCAATTAGATTAAATTATAAACGCAAAATATTTCATATACATGAAATTGAAAATATGAAACACATGTAACATCAAATTTAAATAAAAATGTTTGAAGTTTTCTATACAAAACTATTTATATTTCTAAATTTATTAACATTTATTTCTTATTAATTGCAAATAGCCAAATATTATCATGAACGGTGAAATTATTTTTGTCAATAGTAATGCATATGGAAAATAAAAATAAATTATAAAATATAAATGAATAAAAAAATGAAGACTTTACTTGTTAAAAAAAATTAAATCAATCATAAAATTTAAATATTTTATGACAAAATATTCATAATTTAAGCTAAAGTTAAAATCCGAACTTGGTATGCACCAATATTCTATCTAAGGAATAGAGAATGTTGGTTAATTTTACTTCAAGTTACAAATTTAAAACCGACTCTTAAAAAATTAAGGCTCTGTTCTGGAACATTGCAGTTTCAGGATTTTCATTTTTTTAAAAAACAAAAACGTGTTTGGCTCCATGTCTGTTTTTTAGTTTCTGTAAAATTCTACAAGAAGTTTTTTCTTAATCTAAAACAAAAAGTAAGAATCCACAAAATGTAGATTTTAGGTTTAGTTGCCAAAAAAGTTCAACTTCTTTTTGGAGCTTCATCATTGCCGCCCACTTCTTGACTGCTGCCTCCTTTGCCGTCGCCTGCCGTCGTTGTTTGTCGCTAACTACCGCCGCTGCCCACTGCTAAGTTTCGCCCACTTCTAATTTCTCACATGTATGGCTTGTAACTCTATGCTTTGGTCTGATATAGTTTGGACATGAGAAACCTGCCCTCTGTTCTGTGTTGTTTCTCTTGTTAATGACAAATCTGGCTTATTTAGGCCTTTTGATCAAGCTATTGTTGAATTAGAGGAAGTATAGAAGTATTGAGTTTGTCAAACTGTTGTTTTATTGAGTTTCAAGAACCTTGTTAGTGGTTGGATTTTTCTAATTGGTGAAGGTAGACTGAGAATGAGTAGCTGTAAGTAGCATAAGAAGATCCATCGACCGGTAAATATCCAAGCTTGAATCAAATATTTAGTATGATAACCAGAGCATACAAATCCTGCTTGGTTTTGGAATTGCAAGGTCATAAGAGAAGTCATGGATTTATGGAGCTTGAATTAGATATTCAATATGATAACCAGAGCATAAAAATATATTATTTTTATTCAACGTTTTATAAGCAGAATTAGGGGTGCTCACGGGGCGAGGCAAGGCCGGGGATTGTATGCCCACTCACATCCCCATCAGGGTCGGGGATTCCCCGTCCCCACCCCCGACTCTAGACGAGGAGAAAATCCCCCCCATCCCCCACCCCACGGGAATTCTCGTCCCATCGAATATATATTTTTTTAATTTTAAAATATAATATTTTATAAATAATTAAAATTAAAATATAATATTTAATAAATAAAAAATTTAAAATCAATCATAATTTAAATTAATATAAATTTTGACCATTCATAAATTTAAAATTAAATATAATTTAAAATTTAATAATTATAAAATTAAGTTATATTTTAATTTTAATTATTTATAAAATATTATATTTTAAAATTAAGTTATATTTTAGTTTTATTCAGTTTCCAAGCTTGAATCAGATACTTAGTACGGTTGTTTGTAGGCCTCTCTCTACACGTGGTAGCCAATATAAATATAATTCGGTTAAAAGATATTTATTTACTACTCATTCCTCTTATCATTTACATGAAAATGATAGTTCTTTTATTATTTTTAATTATCAATCATTTCTTATATTTAGTTTTTTTTTATTTAGATGGAGAACTTAGATCAATGAGTTAATATAAATGATAGCAACATTATTGAGGTTAGACATGATGATGGAGTAATTTGGTCGCCACAAATTGAAGACTATTTTATAATATTATTAATTGATGAAGTAAATAATAGAAATCGAAAAACAACTACTCTCACTAAAAGTGCATGGGCACAAATTAGAAATTTTATGAAAAAAAAGACTGGCAGAGAGTATAGTTTAATTCAATTTAAGAATAAATTTAATATTCTTAAAAATCGATGGAAGCATTTTAATAATTTATTGAAAGAGACAAAAATTGAATACAACTCAATGACTGGTTAAGTTATTGCAAGTGATGATGTGTGGTAAAAATTGTATAAAGTATATTTTTATATTAATGAATTCATTTATTAATTATTATAAGTAGTATATAATTAATATCATAATTAATTTTTAGAATAATATATATGCATTCCTATATATTTTTTGTCGATAGGTGAATAAAATGGCAAGAAAATTTAGAAAAGAAGGTTGTAAGGAATACGAGAAGTTATGCATTATCTACGGTGATACAACTACTACCGGAGCTCATTCTCATCCTTCTATTAGTAAAGATGAAAATACTAATAAAGAATTTGATAGTTCTGATGAAGAGGGTGAAGATACAAATAAAAATAAAAAGGTTAAAGAAAACAAGTGATGAAGCATCTAATAGTAGAAAGAAAAGAGAATTATTTCAAAATGCAATAGCTCAAGCATTGATTAACATTGGAGAAAGTTAAAAGAAAAAAAATAGAATTTTTTGAGAAGATATGAGTTCAGGAAAAATATTCACCTTATTTGGTAATTTAGGGGACAATTTTGAAACACAACCAACCCATGATAAATAATCAATTTTTAAATGTCTTGAAGCACTGCAATAACTTGACGGAATAGATGGATTGTCTTTTGCAAAAGCTACTAAATTTATCCATGATGATTCATTATGGAGAGAGATATTCTTAGCCATGTCTGAAGAAATGAAGAAAGATTGGATTTTGAATATCCAAATTTGATTTTTTATTATTATTTTTTTTACATTTCTTTAGTTTGTTATCTATGGACCTTTGAAAAAATTTTATTTGATGTTGGATTTTTTTTAATTGACATTGAAGATATGGTGATTATTAGAAACTGGTTGGAATAAATTTCTTTTATTTTCTTATGCATAGATATTATTTTTAGTATTTTTTAGGTTAATTATTTTTTATTTTGACAGAAATATGGATTTGGATGATTTTTTTCGATTCTGATGAGAAAATCGAACAATTATTGATGATTTATGTGAACTATAAATACAATGATAAACCTAGACCTCAAAAAATTTCAAAATTGACAAGTCATGAATGGGTTGTTGAGGTATTAAATGGTCATCCGATAACATACTATGATCTATTTTGAATGGACAAAAATATTTTTATTAGTTTATGCGATGAATTAAAAGGGAGAATAACATTAAAAAATTTCAAGTTTTTGTTAGTGCAAGAACAAGTGGCAATTTTTCTTCTCATCATTTGTCAAAATGACCGATAGAGAGTTGTAGCAGATCATTTTCAACATTCAACAGACACGATTTCTAGACATTTTTAGAGTGTTCTATATGTTATTTATTCAATAGCTAAATATGTGATTGTCCCTCCATCGTTTGATAAAATACCTTCAAAGATAAAAAATAATTCAAAGTACTACCCATTTTTCAAGGTAATAAAAGATTTTTAATTTTTTTATAATTATTTTTAATATTGCTTATTAATTGTTACTTTTATAACATAATTGTATTGGAGCTATAGATTGTACACACATTTCTGTACGAATTTCAGTCAATCAACAAATTCTATACCGTGGAAAGAAAATAGTCACTACACAAAATATCATGCGTCCTTGCTCATTTGATATGCGATTTACATTTGTCATGACTAGCTGGGAAGGAACAGCAAATGATTCAAAAAAAATTTAGAATGTATTTCTAATCCAGCAAATAAATTTTCTATACCTATACGAACTAAATATTATCTTGTTAATTCAGGGTATGCTAATATGCCTGGATTTCTTAGTCCATATCATGGGGAACGCTACAATTTACGTAATTATAGAGAAGGATCAAATCTACAAGATCTAGAAGAATCGTTTAATTATATGCATTTTTCGTTACACAATGTCATAGAACGTTGTTTTGGAGTTTTGAAGGCACGTTTTCCTATCCTTAGAGATATGCCTCCATATGATATAAAGTGGCAAAAATATATACCTCTTATATGTTATGTGATTCATAATTTTATTAAAATGCAGGGAAGCATAAACTTTTTATTTGTAGAGCATGCAAATGAAAAATATTGTGCTTGGAGATGATCAACAAAATAATGAAGCTAGTACTTTAGAGTCACAGAAAACTATTGATATAAGTGCAAGTCAACTTCGTTAAATGAACAGTACTCGAGATAAAATAGCACAGAGATTATGGTTGAATTATAGTAATTAACATTTATATTATTAATTTTTCTTAAACAATGATTTATTTTTTTATTGTAATGACTTTTTTTAATGCAATAGGTTTTAAATTTTAAATTGCATTAAATATTTGTTATTCAATATTAAAAATCAGATTATATATATGTATAATTTCTATTAATGGATATTAGAATATTTTTTAAATACAAAAAGAAAAACTGTTTTTAAACAATTTTTGTAAAATAAATAACAAAAATTAGTTTTTAAATTTAAAAAAAAAACTAAAAACAAAAAACATACAATTTTACCGAATGCGCCCTAAAACATTAGTTTTAGCTTTTTTTTCTTTAAAAAAATTGAATCGCTAAAATATTTAAATGACTTAGGACTTAATTATTTTTTATGTTGAATGTTATATATAAAGAGAGAGTTTTAGCTAAAATTAAAATAATCAAAAAATAATTTAAATAAATATTTATTATATTAAATTTGAACAAATTACTTTGCATTAACAATAATTATTTTTCTTCTTTGCAAAAGTCATTTCTCCCTTTTGAAATTTAATGCAGGTTTTACACGGACAATAACAACTAAATTTTTTGCAAAATTGATATAAAAAATAAAAAACAGTTATGAAAGTTACCCAAACAAATTAATGAAAAGAATATAAAAATATTATTAACGAAATAAAAATTGCGATATTAATATTTTTAAAATTTTAATTCTAAAATGAATATTAAATTGATTCCAACTTTAATTATAACTCTTAAAAGTATGGTAAAGTGTCCTTCCAGTGTCACATAAATAAGAGCTTTTTTTTTTGGTATGCATTAAACAAAGGGAGAATTACAATTAATTCTTTTTTTTTTTTTTGGTGTGCAGTTTTGTTTTCTTTGAGACTTAGAAATTGGCAATGGGATCGATAATTGAGCTTACTTAGGCATAATCCTTTTTTTTTTATTGTTGTAATCGATTTACAATTTGATGCTGTATTTTTTAATTAAATATTGATACTTAGTGTTTTATATGTTAAAATTGGACTATTTATTTATTTTTAAATTTGGACTATTAATTGTTATAATTAATTTTTTAGATTGATGAAAATTTTACGCAATTGATTAATTGTAATTATTGTAATTGGGATTATAGTGTTAATGTTGAAAAATATTTTTTTAACAAATAAAATCGTATATCAAATCTAAGTATGATAATTAAAATAATTATCCATACAACTTTTTTTTTTCTTTTGGGGAAAAAAAAGGGGAACACCTCACCCCAACACCAAAGATAGGGCCTTGGACCTTAAAGCATTTCGGCCCATCTTTTCACCCCGAAAGAATCCTTGGGTTCTCTGTATCAGGAAAAACAAAAGTAGAGGCCCGGAGCAATGCCACCAGTCCAATTGGCCGCCCGCATTTTCTTGCGGCTGACGGATCACCGGCAGGCAGGAAAAATCGCACTATTACTATTATTAATGCACTATCCCGAAGCATTTTGTCTAAATCGGAAAATTCACCCCTAGCAGTAGCTACATCGAAAGCTCAAAAATGGTAAAAACCAAACAGCAGAAGTCCAGCAAGCCAAAGAAGAATCCCACTGTAAGTCTCTTCCCCTCAAATAACTCTTCTCTTTACTCTATTGATTTTTGTTTTCACTTCTTTTTGTTATGGAATTATTTGTTAGGTTGTTATATACTTGGGCTTCTTTTGATGTAACCTTGGTCTGTAAGTTCCAGTACCTTTAGCTGTTCTATTAAGGCACTGTGTGGAGTTTTTCGTGTTTTGTATTAGAAAGTAATGGAAAACAATGTACCCAATTTAAGGCTTCTGTTAGGGGGTTATTTTTCATTGCATTAGACAATTATGTAGTAAGGTCTATGGTTTAAGGTACTGGAAGTAGGCGGAGCAATGAAATGGAGCTCTGTTATTTGTGATTCAAGTAACGAAGTAATTTTTTGGAACCGAAGTAACGAAGTAGTTTAGACATTGAACAATGATAAAAATAACTGATGCTTTTTTGTATATATAACACGTCAAGTTTGGATAATTCAGGTTCCAAATATGGCTTAATGTTTGGACTGACATTCAGGATGGGATAGGCTATCCTGCGAATTATGGCTTAATGTTTGGACCAAAGACGTATACTGTGTGCATATAAATAAATATCTACAGACACATAGTCATTTCTCATGACTTAAACTTCCACTAAAAGGGCACCTAAATGTTCAACTCAAGTGGAAAAGAAAGAAAATTATTTCTCACAAGTTACTAAGCTTTTACCTTTTGAGAATGGTGATGAGGTTAAGGGGCTTTTAGATTATATTATGAGTCGATGAATAAGAAAGATTGAGCATTTTTTAATTTAGTTTTTGACAGTTTGATGAAAATTGAATTTGTATGTATCAATCTTTCCTGTAATTACTGTTTTTAGTTTGATGAAACTTGAATTTATGTGTATCAATCTTCCTGTAATTACTGTTTTAGACTGAAGAAATCAAGGGAAAATCTTTCTTGAAGAACCATTTCTTTTTATACTACATTGCGTTCATTTTCGTTGGATAGTTTAGAAGTGAAGAATGATACAGAATTATCATTTGAGTGAATGAGTATGGTACTACAAACAACCAAAGTAAAACTTTTTATGAGTTCCTATGACAACATGACCTCATGAGGAAAAACTGCAGATTTTGCCCTACACTTCACTGGTACAGCAGTGTACTAATGAGGTTGTGCTTTCACTTATTGATTTGTTGTTGAATGGATATGGTTTATGACAGCATGATCTCATGATAAAAACTACAGATTTTTCCTTAGAACTTTACTGGTAGAGCAATGGACAAATGAGGCTGTGCTTTCACTTATTGTTTTCTTGTTGAATGGATGTGGTTAATTGTGGCTTCATGTGTATTTAAGAAGTAAATTCGAGCTGGTTGAGCGTTGCATAGCTCATATGAGAAGATGGTAATCGTTAGATCATATTTGTTTTGTTTGTATAATACAGCTGTATGTTCTGCATAATTTAAGCTCCCTGATCAATGATGAAGAGTGAATTATCTCGACTTGATTAGATTAAAGCAGATTCGGAATATCCTGAGAGATTTGCGACTTGCACTGCAGTATATTATTTTATGTCTTCATTTATAGATCGAGCCAATAATACGGTGATTTTCTAGCAAAAATAGGAATATTATTCCTACAATCAAGCTATCAAATGCCTATTACAAATGTATTTTCCAGAGAAAACATATATGTTCAAATAAAATCACATCCATAAATCTAAGGCAGAAGAACAAACATAGAATAGAAGAATTGGATTAGTCAACTGACTAATGCACTCCTTCCATGGGTTTGATTTGTTTCTCTTCTTCGAAGAATTTTATTCCTCAGATTGCAAAGCTTGATCAAAGTAATTCCCCACCCTTTTAAGAAGATGGTTTCGTTGAATTACCATGTAAGTGCAACATCAGAATTTTTTGAAGTTATAAACCAACAGGATGAGTGTATGGCTCCACTTTTCTTCAAGATTCAATACTAACTTTCTCAGTAACAAAGGGAGCAAGATTTTGTCTTAAGAGTTGAGTTGAAGAATCAAGTAAGTACCATCCTTTACCAAGCGGAGAAAAGAATTTATATGGATTTGTGTCTAGTGATATGGGTTGAATATTAGTAGATTACCACTATTAGTCACTATCAGATTCATACATCTGAGATGACAGTATTAATGGGGATATCTTAGGTGGGGACTTCTCAAGGGCACCGTCATGGGTTGCTGGTTTGCTTGATTAGTAAGGAGTGATGGCATACAAATTAGGAATTATACACTGATATGAGCCTAGACTTGATAAATGATGAAATGACATTAACTTACGTACCTCCCATAGTTTGTGCAGCCTTCCAGATGATTTCTCATAGCCGCATATTAAATGAGTGGCTGGTTCCTAGACTGTGCAACAGGCAATTAACAAAATTTGCTTGGGATACAGGTGAAAAAACATGGAAAACAGGCTGACATCAGCCAGTTCAGAGCACAGCTGGATGCATTGGGCCTAAAAATTATCCAAGTGACGGCAGATGGTAATTGTTTCTTCAGGTTTGTCTTTAAATGACCTTAATTCATTTTGAAATCCCTCATATTCTGTACTATATCTGGTATACTGCTAGTTTATTGCATACTGCATGATATTTGGACTTCGCTGTTTCTTTTCTTTTCTTTATTTTTTTTAAATATGGGAAATGGTTCTCATTATATTACTTAAGAAAAAAATAATGGATATATTATGGATTTAAATTAATGCCAAAACTGTGCAGGGCGCTTGCAGATCAGTTGGATGGTAGTGAGGAGGAACATGGAAAGTATCGTAGCATGGTTGTAAAATACATCACGGTAAATGACTGCTGGAAACAAATTGTTTACACCATTAAAGACTTTAAAGTTAAAAAAAGAAAAAAAAATCCAGGCTTCCTGTGTGGTGTATAATACATCATGGCAAATGACTGCGGGAAAAAAATTTTATACATTATTATAGTTAAAAAAAAAATTCCATACTTCCTGTGTGAATTTCTCTTTGCTCAAATGAAAATCACAATTCCAGTTAATCATGCCAACTTTTGAGGAGCTAGTGTCTGGATTATTTACTTTTTGCTCTCTTTCTCTCTCTCTTCTGGTGAATTACTGACTGATTTGGGCTTTAATTAACAGAAGAATCGTGAAATGTTTGAACCCTTTATTGAGGATGATGTCCCATTTGATGAATACTGTCAATCCATGGAAAAGGATGGCACATGGGCTGGACATAAGGAGTTGCAGGCAGCATCTCTTGTTTTGCACTGTAACATATGTATTCACCAGGTAATTTTTGTTTTGTGCTTTAAGTTCAGCACCCTTACGAACTCTTCCTTCCACGCTTGTAAATTCTCTCTCTCTTTCTTTCTTCTTTTTTGCACATTTCAATTAGTTATCAATTCATTGCTAATCTTGATCAGTATGGTCAAATTTGTCAAGTATGTTGGGTATGCCTTTACAAAGGGTTCAACTTGGACTCCAACTTGAAACCTCATGGCTCTGGTCACCGGACCAGTACTGTTAAGCTAAGGCTTATTAGCATGCAAAAGCTGCCTTTAGTTACTAAAAGGATCATAAATCCTGTTCAAAAGATTCTAGATTGATTATAAAGTCATGGGACCAAGAACTAACAGCTCCTCAAGCTTGTAAGTGTGAGATATGTTGCTACAAGGTAGCAAAGAACAGTAAAAGGGTCAGAACCAAGTTTCTAATAATATCTGTAACAATATAAAGCATATGTGGTGGAAAGATTGCAACATCCATTGATCAATTCAATGTGCTTGACATGCCTGCACATTGTCCCCCAGCATCTTGCTTTTAATATGAGTTTATGAAAATACACACTATAAGAGTCAGCTGAACTTTATTTATGTTCTTTACATTTTCTAATAAATTGATTGTACCGTTTCATTAATTGATACAGTACATGCTGCCCCGCTGGTACATCCGGAATTTCGATCAGCATGGAGTTCGTATGGTTCATTTGTAAGTAGACTAGAACCTTTGAATTTTTGCTGTGCCCTTTTTCATTGTGTATAATTTGATTCTAAAGCAGCAATTCATTTGATGCATTTTCACAGAATATTGAAATTAATGATTGCAAGTTCTGAAAGATCTGACTAAGATCAAATTATTTTCTGACAATCCAAACATCTGGGAGAACACCTTGATTATTTTTTTGTTGCAAGGAGGCATGACGCTTTTGTAATGATAAAGACCTTTTTAGTTTGTGACTGGTGCTAGATTTGAACATATATGCTGCTTTTTCAGAAATGTAATATTGTAACTCTGCAGCGTGATTTGCTGATTTCTTTTAGATCTTATCACGATGAGGAACATTACAACAGTGTGAGGTTAAAGGAGGACCCTTGCAATGGGCCTTCCAGGCCAATTATAATCAAGGTGTCCTTTTAGATTTTTCCCTTCTCAGTTATGTTATTGTTTAATTATATTTTTATATTTTCAATTTAAGTTTCCGCATAATCTTTAGTTATGTCCTAATAATTTCCAGTTTGTAAAAGGCTGACGCTGACCTTTCCACATCATCTAATCAAGCAAAAGCTGCAGCCAGCAAGTCTAAAGTTCAAGTTGCTAAGGATAGTATTGAAGCAGGATCCATCAAATTGGTAATGGCAGGAAGCGGCTGTGAAAATGCTCAAAAAGTCGAACAGGTGAGGAATACACTGCAAAACCTAGTACCAACCCTGAGCAATGCCTTACTGCAGCATCTAGTACCAATCCAAAGCAATGCCTTAAAAGTGCAACTTTGTCAATATACTTATTTTGATTCAAACCTTTCAGATACATGTATTATTTTCTGTCTTCTGTTGATCTCATACTAGGTTTTATCACAAGTAGATGGTGATGTAGATGCTGCAATAGAGTTTCTGATAGCAGAACGGGAAGCAGATGACTCCTCTGCAGAAAATGATTCCCTTCTTTGCCATGCAGATACTTCTTATGGTAATGTCTGGTCAGTAACTTCAATGCAAGTTGAATAAGTTTACAGCTGCTGTTATTTCCTTATTTCCGTTCCTTTTTAATTCATTATTTAGGAATTTTGTTTCATTTTATCCCAGATGGGCCCCAGACTCTTCTCTCTCTCTCTCTCTCTCTTTCTCTCTCATATAGCAGTTTCCTGGATAAGCTTTCCTGAAATGTTTAACAGCCTTACAAAATTATGAAACAATTATTGGATGTCTTGACAGCAATTGAAGAAAAATGGTGGTGTTTCCATTATGAGTTCCTGACAAAATGATTTCTAGCTTGAGCACTGATTCTGTCCAAGGATAGAATTTCAAAAAAAATATCTTTTGTTGCACTGAATCTTTCTGTTTCCTTTTTCTTTTTGTGGCTCAATTTTCATTCCACAAAGTTGAGGCAGTTATTCAATGAGGATATTTGGTGCCTTCATCAATGGTTTACGACTTGTTCCTTGAACTTCCCTGCTTCATTGGACATTTTCCTAGTCGGTATACTGTGTGTGTATGCACATGCACTTATGTGAAATGACATCCAGTGAAAGAAACTGCAGACAGTTTTCATCCTATTTTTGATCTTTGGCCCGTGAAGATGTTGAGGTTCCCATTCTCAACCTGTTTTGCATTGCCCATCTATACAACAGAAGATTACAGTTTGCTATCTTCTTAGCAATGCATCCAAATGAGTGTCTTTCTATATTTATTTGGTTGAAATTTCTCAGTGTTCTAGTTTGTTCTTGCCTTTAATGAATTTATGGTGGTTGGTTGATAATTATTCTTGTCTAATTTTTGCAATTCCTAAGAATCTCGAGGAGATGATGATAATGTCAGCAGTAAGGAACACAAGGAAGAGCCTCAAAAGAAGATGGACAAACACACCCCATCTAATATTGTAACCAAACAAACTAATGGCAATAGGAGTTCCCAGACAGATGACAAGGTTTTTCTATTTAATTTCATTGGTTAACATTCCTTGCTTCACCAATTCTTTCCTTAGAGGAAGATGGTTCTATATTTTTCTTTTCAATTATTTCATTTTTTATTTATATTTTCATTTAATGCAGAAGATACCACGAAATAGGAACTGCCCTTGTGGATCTAAAAAGAAATACAAGGCTTGTTGTGGAACTGTCAAGGGGAGACCCTCTGCAAAGTTTGCAGTGTATGCTTCCAGATCTCCTGATTCTCTGTCCAGGATTCCAATAAAGTTTGTCTCTGAAGTGTTTGATTTCTTGCTATCACTGGTGGCGAGAGCATTTTTAACATGTTGAAATATGTTCGGGAAAGCTCCATTAAAAGAAAGTTTATTAACCATGATTTTACTCAATGCACAATATTAGTTGTCATTAGTTCCACTCTGTATTTTGTTCCTCCGTACAAAAATCTTTTTGTTATCTGATGTGGCATTTATACTGTCCAGTAACCAAACGGTTGACTCAAGAAAAGGAAAAAAGCAACGGGGGAGAGGAGGACCTGCTGAAACTGAGCCATATTCTGTAGGTGTGCCTGATGTTGGTGCACTTTGTATATGAAACTGACATTGATGTAAGCGTTTCTATTCCTTCTGTTTTCTAATACAAGATAGAGTACATGCTTCCCTAAATTCCTTATCACCTTTACTGTAAATCACATTGTTGGATTTACATGGAGAAGCTTGCACTTCATGGCTATTAAAATTTGAGCCATCTTGAGTTCTACTGTTGTATAGTTTTATTTGTATTTGTCTGAACATAAGGCTAGATATGTCAAAATAAATAAATAATTATAATGTGTCCGAGAGAGTAAGAACTAGCTGTTTTCCTGGAGTGAAATTTTAATTAATTGATTGTGATACGCCTAAAATAGAGCACCACTCTCTTTTGTAGAGGGTATATATAATGGTATCGATACTTTCTACCTAACCCATCAGTAAGTATGGCTTACCACCAACTAATTTGATTTTCTAGATATAAAAGATTTAACACTCAACTAGCAGCTGCAAATTTTAGTAAAAGTATCAATTTTTCAGCACCTGGATAGTGTGAATTAAGGTTCAGTAAAGAATGGTACAGTATGATATGGTTATTTGTGTTATCATGTTTGGGAGTATAGTATGGTATGTTATGGTTAAATATTCTACTTATGTTTAGTTTGATAGTATGGTATAGTATAGTTAAAAAATAATAAAATGACTATAGTACCTTCAATGAGGGATATGGAATGTAATTTGAAAAATGCAATGTAATTTTAAATAATTGTTAAGGTTAGTCTTGGAATACAAATTTTTTTACCACAATAATCCACCAAATTGGTGGTTTATAAAACTTATCAAATTTCATGGTTTTTAAATCATGAAATTACCACAATATACCATGACCATCCCAGGGAAGTCCATCCCAAATAGAAATGAATACTATACCACACCATATAAAACCACAGCTTACCATAAAACAAACAAAGTGTTAGGGACAAAACTCTGCAAAAAATGAGAGGAACAAAAGCTAGATATGAAACTAAACAATTTCTTTCACGGAATTGTGGTAGAGGATAAGGTAGAAATTCCAAACAGAAAGCTCAGTAACTTGCATCAGCCATCTTCGCCGCCCTATTCTCCTTGAACATCTTCAGCCATGGAATCTGAATCTGTACGGAACTTATGGCAAAAAATGCTCTCCTAAAGTAATCTGCCAATCTCATTAGTTTTATCCCATGTTATCTGTTTTGAACATGATGATCATCCAAAACATCACTTCTCATTCCCAAATCCTTGACATCACAGGAATCATATTGCTGATCAACATCTCAACCAGAAAAGTGATGAAATCCATAGCATCAATTCTGCATAGCTTCTGGTTCAGTAACCTTAATTCCTGTAGGTTCCTCTGCTTGACTTTCTTCTCTTCAGCCTTCGCATTTAGTTTAGAGACTGTCATTGCCATAGTCATCATCAAATCGGTGCTTACTTCTCACTGAAGCCTCAAAGATTGCAATGTTTGCAGTTCTCTGAGATTTGATGATTCAACAATGGTGCTCTTCAGGTTTCTTCTCCAAAGATTGAGAGTTGTTCTTGCTAGGGGCAACAGTTCTGTTTATTTTGTCTCTTTAGGTCGTCATTGTTGAGTTGGTGCAGTGGAAGGAGAGAAGAGAAGGGAGAGAAGGAGATATAGGTGAGAAATGATAGGTCATTAAGATGAGCCAGCATGGCGTGACACACTGGTATACAAACGGTTTGTTCAATGGCAATTAGATGAGGAATGTATTGGCGGTTCAATAGCAACGAGGAATTCTTCGGGTTTTTTTTAATTTTTTTATTTATTTCAAGAATAGCTGTTATGCATGAAAGATAAGTTCCAGGACTGAAAATGTTCTTCACCAGACGTTTTCACGATAAACCTATTACATTGCTATATTATAATAGTGAAAATGTTGCCTTTGCCAGAGGTAATACAACAAGATAGGAGCTGAAGATTCTTACAAAATTTAGCTGCAATTTGTGGTTACTGATGATCAATTTACTCATTTCATTTTGTAGGTACTGTCACTTCTGAAGTTGATGGTTTTCTCCACCTCATTGCTATAGTCTGGCTTCTGGTCCATGAGTTATTGTCAATCTGCAGGCAAACAGACATCATCATCTCCTGACCCTTCAAAAGAAAAATAAAAATGTAGGGATTATTGATTGATTTTGGCTGCCAAAGAAAGGTGTAGCTCTGGCTAGATTTGTTGTAGATACATTCCTTGGCAAAAATTAAATAGAAAATTAAAAAATATATAAAGATGTAACGTTACAAACTTACTTTTTGGAAGACATCTGATGAATTGCATGCTATGAAATATATCTTGAACTGGAGAAGATGACTTTTAGGCAGAAAACCAGAATGTTGATATTCAGTTTACTGACTGCTGCAAAAATTATTAATTTCAGCTATATGACAGTCTTAATCTCAATTAGCATAAACAAATTGAATTTAATCTAATTTTTGGTCTAGCATTATTATTTAATTTGGTTGAAGTTGGGTTAGTTTATCATGGGGGTAAAATTCTCTCCATCTTTTTTTATTTTATTAAATTAAAATCTTGATCAACTAAAACCATTTGAATTTAACATGTAAGAAATTTTTACGTGAAATTAAAACACCTTGGGTAATAACAGATATAACCGTTACAGAAAATAAATAAAAAATGAAAAGCAATCAATAACCTAGCAAATTAAATTCAAACCTACAGCCCTACACTGAATTCATTGTGGTCCTAAACCGGGCCGATTGCTTAATGGGGCCTCATCGAGAGGCTGGTAAGTTGCCCCAATTGGGTCTGTCAAGAGTCAGAGCTCTGAATGTTGGGGCCCAACACATGATAATTACGAACACAAAATGCAGGTAATCCCAGAGGAGAAAAAACTAAAAACAATCCATTTGAAGAAAAGGGAAATAAATTTCTCGACTGTACCGGTGGACCAATTTTTCATGAACCAAACTAATATTATACATATTAACCGCTAGTTCTTTTTTTTTTTCCCAACCAACCCATCTTATGTATCAATTTTTTTACTAATTTGGTTCATAAAATTTATAGAAATTCAGAATTACAAATTTAAAAACACGGTAGAAAATGAGAATTTGCAACGTAAGAAAACATGAAGATTGAATACATGCTTATCATCCTATACTTAGCTTAACATAAAAGCAGAAAATAGATACTAAAACAAGAAGGTTGATGAAGATAAGTTGCGTCAAAAACCAAGTTTGTACAAACAAAGAAACAACTACTTCCCTAAAGTCCATGCCAAGCAACTTAGCTATTCAACTTCAATTAGCATGAACCCTTTAACACGTTGGCTTCAGCAATTTTTCTTGATATAGAAAATTGGGTGGTCATTTTGTTTTGAATTTTCGTGGTTGCTTGCCACGATTATTGCATATATATATATATATATATATATATATATATATATATATATATATATATATATATATATATATATATATATATATATATATATATATATATATATATATATATATTTGCATGATAACACAAAACTATTTGTTTTCGTTAGTGGAGATTATTATTTGGGATAAGTCATTCATTACCCACTTTTGGAAACAACGTAACTCGCTATATCTTGTCACAAAAGGAAGTTCTTTTTCCGACAAAGGACTATATGCAATTTAGACAACCTCCATAATAAATAGTCATTTCTAGTTCAATGATGTACCTTTTTTTCATTGTGTTATCTCTGACCCACCTCTTAATGTTTTACGAGGTGACTAATTATTTCCATCAACAAAAAATTATTATATCTGTTCCATATTTAAAATTTATTGATCGACTAATTCGAATTTGTGTCAAGTATATCTATAAAACATAATAAATACTTTATATCTAAAAACCTAATTTCAAAATATTTAATTAAACGAATTCTGCTATTTTATTTCATCTTTTATATATATTAAAGGATGAATTTCAATCGATTAGAATCAGTTGATAAACTTTTCTTTAGTGGTAAGCATTAACAAAAGTTTGACACTTAGGTAATGAAGGAAAGACTTGCAATACTATAATTAATCTTTATAATATGTTGAGATCGGTAAAGGAAGATCAAGTTTTGTTTTACATTTGTGGTACTTATTATTCTTTGGTAGCCAAGGGGTGTGTGTGTGTGTGTGTGTATATATATATATATATATATATATTATTTTTCTCTAATACTAAATAGATACAAGAGGAGACTAAAATAGTAAAATACAAAAATGATAGAAAGAAATAGGAATCTTATGTGCATAATGAATACGAAATTTCAGCAAAAATTTATTAATGTTAAAACTCATACAACAAATCACAACTATTCAAAGACAAACCTAGTTCATAAAAAATTATTAAAAAAGTCTAATTAAAGAAAAAAAAATCCAAAAATAAAAAGCCAATTGCTACACAAGAGAAAGTGATTGTATAGAAATATAAACAAACAAACGAGCACACCTATGCACAAATATATAAAAGGGTAGAAATTCATTATTATTTATCATCCTATTTCACTTCTGCTAATTATAAAAATATATTATTTCTTACGATGGCTTGAACAATAATCACAACACAAATTAGATTTTAGGGTTTTAAAATTTAGTAATTTTTAATATTGGATCATCTGTAAATGGCCAGTTGTATAAATTTTATATTTTAAATTTTATGCATGTAATTGTGAGGAGAGTATTAAATATTCCACATTAGCTTATTATAAAAATACAATAATTTAGAGGATTATCACTTTTTTAATTAATTTTGTGGTTGAATTAAATATAAATATGTTATAAAATCAATATATCAAACACAAGTAGGGCAATATCTGATGAAACCCACTAACTTTCGGCAATAATGAATGCTTACACGAAAGGGAAGGAATGGTTGGAGATGATTGGGTTGTCGTGGCCACTTTTTATATCCTAATTTTATAATTTTTCTTTTCAATCTTTCCAAACTTGGAAACTCTTTCTTTACAACCAACTTTAACATTTATTTTTATTTTTAACAAAATTACAATTTGAAATTAAATTATTATCCATTATGCTTTTTCTTTCCATTAACCTAAGAGATAATCACCTAACTGAGGTCAAGCAGTTTTTAAAAATTTCCAGAAATTTAACTTGCTATATTCATCCAAAATAATAGGGGAATCTAGCCCATTTAGGATTGGGAAAAAAATAGAAAAAAAAAATCGGAATTAAGAAAATAAGTTTAAAATCATTGTCCAAACCAAAAACCAAATTGTGTTTTTTTTTTCTTCATTCTATTGTAAAATAAGGAAAATTTGAAATAAAATGCAAGTTTTAATTTTAAAGTGGGTGGTAATTGAAAAATAAAAAAGTACTGGGGTCATTAGCCTAAAATATCTTGATTGATTGATCTTTAGTGGGCATTGTCTTGTAGTTTTTGTGTTCTTACAGCTCATGTCTTATTTTACAATCATTATCTTCTCCCTCACATAATAATAATAATAAATAAATAAATAAAATAAATCATTTTTTTTACACATAATTATTACCTTGCTTATTAATCCTGGTCATTTTCAAAGTATATAGTGGTAAATATATATCTTAAGCCGATTAATTAGATGGCAAAAAAACATTTGAAAGATTATGTTGAGACCAAAAACTAATTCAATCGAGAAGAATTATATAATAGAAAAATTTATAATGGGAGGATTAGAGTATATATTTATAGACAGCTTAATGTTGTTTAATAGAATAAACAAATATAAAAGCAGCACCTTTAATTAAATATTCATTAAATTTAAATATATATTTATGAAAATATTGTTGAAAGAAATTAAGCATTTTTGGGGGACTTTTTTAAATTTGATGTCCTTTGAATACGTATTTGGGAAAATGGGGCTATGTTTTCAGTATTTGAAAAAATGAGGCCAGTTATCTCATTCTCGCAATAAGACATTGCGAAAATGAAAAGGTGGGGCCATCAAGAGAAATGCAGAGCTGAAGGTGGTGGGGTCCATGTCAATTCTCGCAACAAATGGCAACGGAAATGGCAGACAGTCAAACACTGGCACGATGTTCGAGGATGTCGGAAGACCATCTATTTTCACAACAGTCCACTGCAAAAATGGGATGGTCTCCTGCCACCCAGCAGGACCAATCACATGCGAGTTTGGTTTCTTTAAATTGGTGGAGTGTGGTTTCAAAATTTCGCCTTCTCCGTAATTTCACCATCTTCAAGCAATTTGAAGCTCCATTCCCAGCATTTCCAGCAGTTTCAAACTCCTTTATGCCAAGTAATTTTATTGTTGTAAATATAAATATGTTGAAATTATATGTATATGTGTATTTATATTTTAAAATGTATAAAAAATATTAAGAAAAATATTACTGTAAATTTTTTTATCAAAATTATAAAATATGTTTATATATTAGTTAAATGTATTGTTAAATAATAGATTTTATTTGTTTTAAATTTGGATGTCTAAGGAGAAAATTAAGGTAAGTTATTTGTTGTAATTTTTTAAAATTTTTTACAATAATTTTTCTATGTTTATTATAATGTTTACATTAGATATAGATAGAATGGGATATAGTAGTAATATAAATTTTTGTTTAAATATTTAAGATAGTAAATTTGAGTAAATATATATTATAATTAATTGAATAATTTAAGTAGTATGATGAATTAATTATTTTATACTATATTTAAAATAGTAAACTATTGTTTAGTTAGTGTAAGTAGTTAAAAATAATATTTAAATTTTAAGATATATTAAATAGTCATCAATTTGTTATAATTTTTAAATTTTAAAGATAAGTATTAATTATAGTTTCTGGTGTCATAATTAAATATAGGATAAAAAAAGTATGGATCCGTTTTAGAATCAATAATTTATAAATTCAGGATCCCGTATCGATGATCTCCTAACGTTCAAAGAAAAACATCGTGTTGATACAGTTTGGAATAATGCGGTAATAATTTTCTTATGCTAATTATTGAAATACATATTTTATTATATAAGTTTATATTTATTTAGTTATTTGTGACATATATTTTATATGTGTCAGTTATCATGTAATGTATTATTTGATCGGAGAGCTAGTGTAGAGTCCCACTATATGAACATTGACGAAAGGATTATACCGTATTTAAGGATGGCTGGGTTCTACGGAGTATCACAGATAGGGGTAATGCATGTAGATATAAATTTAATGACTATCCTTGTGGAGAGATAGAGACCAGAGACGCACACTTTTCACCTTATTGTTGGTGAATCAACCATAACTTTGCAAGATGTTCAGATATTGACCAGTTTACCAATTGAAGGTCGTCCGAAAACTGGATCAGTAGGATATGACTGGAGAATTATGTGCAACCAGCTTCTGAGACAAATCCCACCCGATGATGCTTTTAAAGGAAAATCAATAAAAATGACTTGGTTGTCGAGAACTTTTGATATTCTACCAGCTGATGTGCATGACTTTTGCGTTGCATCGATGGGTTATTGTGTCCATCTC
Source organism: Excoecaria agallocha (assembly GCA_037975025.1). Classification (NCBI taxonomy): domain Eukaryota; kingdom Viridiplantae; phylum Streptophyta; class Magnoliopsida; order Malpighiales; family Euphorbiaceae; genus Excoecaria; species Excoecaria agallocha. Next base: position 4,787,295 of record CM075807.1, on the reverse strand, counting down.
AAGTTAATAATTATAAACATTTAATGTAGCTACCCCTATTAGAGGATTTAGATGAGGTCCGCAATTACAATTGGGATTCAGTTTGTCTAGCATGGCTATATAGGGAGCTTTGTCGTGGTACACGGCTAGATGCTCGTGGGATTGGTGGATATCAACAGTTATTGCAAATGTGGGCATGGAAAATATTTTTCCAATTTCGTCCTCGTTTTATAAATTAAGTTATCATACTACAAAATATACCATATGGTTATACGTACAATTTTTTAATTAAAGTAATTAATTATTTATTAAGTAATATATATATATATATATATTGACACAGTCGATTGTTTTATATTAGGTGGCGATCTCCTATTGATCTGAGCAATAATCATAGAAAAAATGTACACAGATTTCGTGTAGAATTAGACACTCAGCATGCGGATCATGTAATTATCTGAGGTAGTTAAAAATAAATTATAAAAATTATTGTGCACGTAGGAAAAGAAACCATATTTACTAAATTTATTTGCCTTTTTTTTTAGTTTGAATGGCAACCATACGACAATGTCATACATCTTTTGCCATCCTATTGTACCAATGGACAACAGAGTTGGAGATCAATTGTGCCTTTGATATGTTTTAATATCATCAAGTGGCACCATCCAAATCATTGCCTTCGTCAATTTGGCATGGATCAACACATTCTCAATGGACCGTTAATTGATGATAGCTTGCATACAGTAACTTTGAGGGGGCTTACGCAAAATAATTGGGAAAATACATTTGCTAATTTCATATTCGAATGGAAAAATTGATATGAAAGGGTTGTCAGTACTCCTTTAATCAGCACACCATTAGATATAAGGTCACAATATATGCAATGGTACATACGACGAACTAGACGGTGGATAACCCCTGAAGGAGCATCACATGTGTAATGACTATACTAGATAATCCTAATTACTGTTACTGATTACGTATATCTATACAACTATTCTCGTCAATTTATTATGAATTATCTATGCATCTACGGCATACACACACAATCACTATATCATTCATGTCATATTGAGAGCCATACTTTGTCATACTAGAGGATGTGATATACATACAGTTAATAATTACATGCCGTTACATATGAATTTATCTGTAACTATCAAAAAGATGCAAAATAAATTCATTACTACAGTTCACTCTTCCTAATCTGATGTTGGCTGGGAAGATTATGGGCCTTGTCCTTGACCAAAATGTCCTATCATGTGGACCTACACGGATGAATACCCGTGCTAAGCTATAAAGCTTAGTAGGGAACAACTAATATATGTATATGAACATTATTTACAAGCATGCAAATTATAGTGTATATGCATAACATATTAGAAAAATGGTTAAATCAATGGATCATTTAACATGAATCATCAACTGCACACATATTCCATTTATCTTATTTATTTGCCTGCTCAATTTCCTGTGGGAGTGGATAACGGCTAATGTGGATACCAAAGGTATCAAATCTGTGAATACCCGAAGGTATTACATCTGTAGACCCATTGGGTCAGAACTATGGTCTCATATAGAGATAATTGTGGACTCATAAGAGTCAGACTATAGCAGCTGCAACTATAACCCTATAGGCATGCCTATCTATCCACAACCAAGTCTTTAAGTGCAGGCTTAATTCCATTACTTTTCATATCATGTGAAATTGCATCAACATATATAACTATAGCATTAATGAATGCAAGATAGTTTTACTATCATATATCGCTATTCTATAACATAAAAGCAATCATATATTAAGGAAGTATCTTATACATTACTTCATTTAGGGTAATGGAACTTACCTCACAATTAAATAGAAACTCTTGAACTTTAGAAGGATTTTCTTGTTATATATTACAATTTAGGATGACTTATAAGCTTGAAAAGGGATTAGACAAATCTATACTTTAAATGCGTCAAAAACATTTAGTTTTCAAAATATAGGGGAGGTCACGGTTACTAACAATTCCTGGTAACCGTGAGACCCAACTTACAAACAGGGTCACGGTTACCACCAATTTCATAGTAACCGTGAGCTATGAAGCCTTTTGGTTCTGGACTAAAATCGGACTACCTCACGGTTACCAATATTTTTGTAGTAACCGTGAAGTAGGGTTTTGTACTCGGGTCACGGTTACTAGGAATTCCTTAGTAACCGTGAGATAGCATAGCTTTTCCTTCTAGACTAAAAGTTCATTACCTCACGGTTACTATGAGATGGTAGTAGCCGTGAAGTCATGCTACGAGCATGGGTCACGGTTATTATGAAATCTTGGTAACCGTGAGCCATTGCATTCTTTTAGTCCCGGACTAAAAGTTTAGGCACCTCACGGTTACTATGATATTCATGGTAACCATGAGCCCTAAACCGCCTTGAGACCGATTTCCAATCTCAAGTTCTATGCCATTTTAAACCTATAAAACAACATTTTCAAGCAAAATGGCCTTCAACAAAGTTTTAGGCCTATATTTCTAGTTTTCAAAACATCAAAAATCATCCCAATAGGACTTGTAAATCTTTAGATATTCAAGAAAAACCACAGACTATTCATAAGGGTATATTTTCAACCACAGTCAGAATTCAATCCCGATTTTCACTATCATGCAGTGAGAATCAGGTTTTGGTCTCTCTAACAAAATCAAGGTTTACAAGTCTAGTTTCCATACCAACTGGAATTTCATCATTTGAACAACTATAGCTCAAGATATGAGCAAAAACACACAGACTAGTCAAATGATCTTTAAGACAGATTTTATGCTTTTAACCACATCATGCAAATTATCAACTCTAATCCACTTTCAAGCTTATAATCATCAACACAACACATGAGAGAGATACTCAAGACCTCTCTCATGACAAATTACAAATCTTTACCCACATGAAAACCCTAAGTTCCCATACCTTATTTGAGCTTTCTCTTCTTCAACCTTGAAGAGTTTCTTTCCCCCTTCCTTTGCTTGCTTCTCCTTCTATAAACATAAGAAAATTCTATGAAAAAAAACCCACAAGCTAATCCATGAATTATACATATCAAAGAATAAGAGGATTACCTTAACCCTAAAGCCAAGAAATTCTTTCTCTTTTCTTACCCTAACTCAAAGAAAACCTAGAGAGAGAAAGAAGATGAAAGAGAGGAGAGTGTGGAGAGGAGATGAAAATGGAGATGGACACCCTTGATGGCCGGCTCTCCCCATCCAAAATATCCCTCTCTCCTATCTTCTAATTGGTACAAATGTCCCTCACAACAAATCTTTTGCAAATGAGTCCCTCAACTTCTCTTATTTCTATTCTTACCCCAATTCTTTTACTTCAGTTTTTCAATTAGGTCCTTCCACATACAATTACACTTATTTAAACATGGATAATAATAATTAATTAATAAAAATTCTTCTAGGGTACATTGAGGGGTATTACAACATGTGGCAGCTGTTGGCCAGTAGAGTGTCTTCCATGACTTGCCCCAAATTCTAGCCAATTTTCAACCGATTGTCGATAATAGTTTTGTTCCGTATTTTGACTCGCTGGTTGAACAATACTCCTGTCAATCGTGCGCCCCTGTGATCTAGTGCCAAATATGGATTTGCTGAGAAAATTACTAATCCTACGACTGAATGATCGTCTTAGCTGACTTATAGGATGTCTGATACTTTCATCAAGCATCTCGCTAACTGAAAACCTAGGATGATTCATTACCACATTATGGGGCTGTGTATATGACCTTTTTGGCTAACTCATTGCATCAGAGACATGGCTATTTGACCAGCGTATACGACCTTGTCCTGAACTATCAAACACATCCCTAACAAGTAAGTCACCATCACGTCGAATCACATGATGGCTAAGTCGACTCGGACCGATATCTTCTCGGTTGCTAACTAGTCGTTGTTGTTCAGTTTCATCCATATGTTGTACTTTATCTCCAATATACTGATAATCATTTGATTGAGAAAAAATATCAATACCCTGCCCACTGTCCGATTGCCTCGGTTAAGTGGTGGCGACATCACTTTTAAATAATTATTGAGTAGTCTCAACATTTTTCATGTATAATGTATCATTTCTAACCTGAAGACCAACTCCATATGTTAGTATATTTGTTCTAATAGCCGCCTCGGTTACTTCAATAATTACTTCCACCACTGTATAATCCGAGTATTCCAACAATTTTTCATAAATCATTTCTATGTCATCGTCATCACATAAATCCATTGACGTCCAACATAATGATCATCGGTTATACAATGGACTCTTGTATATAATTCTTAAAATCACGTGGTTCACATCTAAACCCAATTTAACATTAATTTTATGTTTCAATTCAGGAAGAGTTGGTTTATTTCTGAGTCTCAATCTCTTGATAATCGCATTTGGACCAAATATATCATACTGAAAACCTGCAACTCCATAACTTATTTGATCACTGGTGTGCAGATAAAATTCGGTATGCGCTGACATCTTGAAATTAACTGTAATTTATAATAAACTTAAATTAGTTTTATTTAATTTTTTTAAAATTTTTATTGAATATTTATTAACTTATTATAAAAAAATATATTTAATTTATGTGCTTTTATAAACAATTACAATCATTTATGTGACAAAATTTAAAAATTATTCATAGATATTTCTGGCACACCTTTTTTTATTAATATTGTATATAACTAATTTTTTTAAAAAAATTTCTCCTTTTTTAAAAATTAAATTTTTTCTATTAGACTTTCTAATTTTTACATATACTAATATCATGACCAAATAATCGAGTTTATTTTAAATTAATCTAAATATCTATCAATTAAATATAAATAAATAAATACATTAAAACTAAAATAATACTTTTCTAAATTCTTCAATTTATACGCGTTTCATTCCTTGGATAATTATTCCTGTTAGATATATAAAATATTTATAAATTTAATTAATAATAATATATAAATATTTTTTAAATTAAAATTATTAAACAATTTATACTTATAGAATGCTTAATTTTATCTGACACAATTTTCATCCTTTGCTCTCATCTTATTTGGTGAAAATGAGATGAACGTCCTAAAATGTAAGAATGTGGTGAAAATGAGATGCAAGTCCGGTTTTTATATGGACTCTAATAATTGGACCAACTATTTTCGTTGTCCATTGTTGCGAAAATGGACCTATTTTCGCTGGAATTAGTTGCGAAAATGGGCCTGTAAAATTCCATTCCTGTTAAGCTTTGCTGCGGGAATTGATAGAGGGCCCCACCATTCAGCATGTCTCCATTATTTGCGAATGTTCACCACAAATTGGGCCCCACCTTTCCATTTTCGCAATGCCTTGTTGCGGGAATGGGATTACAAACCCCATTTCCCCAAATACTGAAAAAACAACCTCATTTTTCCAAATATATATTCAAAGGACACCAAATTTAAAAAAGTCCCCATTTTTGGACACACAAATTGATTTTGTTGATTGGGCAGTAGAGATAGATTTTGGGGACCACTTATTCCATTTCTAGGTGCTGCATTCCATAGGGCTTTCTGATACAAGTGGTCTACTTACTTAGCATTGAGGCATTGCAATAGGGATTAACTTTCTAATCCTCCTTTTTTCAAAAATAAATAAATAAATAAAATAATTATTCATTTTCTTTGCAAATTATAAATCTTAATCAGCATCAATCTATATGTGAGTTTTTCTTTTTAAAAAATTAAAAGAAAATTCACATGGGATAATTCACAAATTAAGATGAGAATAACAATTAATTTAGAACTATGCAAAATTGAACCTGATCCAAAAATCAAATTGAATTGTGAGTAATTCGAATTATTCGATTTTCCAATTATTTAATTTGATTTTAGATTAAATTGTGGTTTGGTTCTCAAAGGTCAAAACTAGAAAAATTGAACTGATCAAAATTTTTAAAACAATTTCGTTATTTTTTAATATTTAAAGTATACAATTCCAATAGATAAAAGACTTAATATTACAGGAAAAAATGTATTTGAATTCATTCACGTCTAAAAATTAGTTTATGAAATAAGAATGGGATTACCATCTACCATCTACCATTCCAAAATTTAAAATCTATACTAACTCTTTTTAAGAAAACATGACCTTTATAAATCACAAATAAAGGGAAAAAACATCCCAAACATTAACAGAATTATACAAAACTGAAACTCTAGCTAACTTATAAGCTTAGTCCAAGCAATCTCGATGTTTTGTCTACGAAAAATAATTGACTTACAATAAAAATTAACAGTACAATAAAAACTATTAAAAATAGCAAAAACAATTAGCAAAAGAAACTTCATGTGCATCTGTGAAGATAATGCCTTTAGATTGAATGTTACCCTTAATCCAAGTGAACACTGATCCCGAAGCCAAATCTTCTGCAATCCGAGAAGAGAACGCACCTAGACAATGACCCAAAATAGCTTTAAGGAAATGACCTTCAGAATCTCTGAAAACAACCCCAAACCTACACATATCTCTATCATTAAAAAGAGTTGCAGCAATCTTACAAGACCACTCTCCAATCTAACTAGTAGCCAAGGGTAAACCTGACTCCCTATCACACACAGGCTCAAATACAACATTTAAAACAACTTTTGTTGCGTTCCATTCACTCAAATAGACCAAGGTTAAATGAACAACAACATAAGGAGCCATTAAAACATTGTTCCACAATAACTTATTCCCGATGTTCCACATTTGCCATAAAATCATACAAACCTCATCAAATTTATCCCTACAAAAAGAGTTAAATAATCTTGAGAGGATATTAATCAATGGCAATAATGAATTGCTTATAATGGCAACCAAAGAAAATGTGAGAGGTGTCTTCAACCTGATTACACAGCAAACAAGAGGGATTAATGTCAATTCCTTTTTGAGCCAACCTAGCCTGAACAGATAAAACATTTCAAAGAGCACGTCAAATACAATTTTGTACTTTTAGGGGTATTTTTAATTTTTAGATTACCTGCCAAATATTATTGAATTGGCTAGCTTCTTCCCTGGCTTTACTAATAGCAACCTGATAACCGCTCTTCCCCCACTAACTGTTGGGTTTCGAAATACTGTGATAATCTCAGGTCAAATAATCAATAACATAATTATTATGAGATTACTAATGACATTAACCCATGTAGTATCTCATAGCGTGTCTATACAGTACTCTATTTTCTAACAAGTATTTATAAGTTTAATTCATATCATCGTATATAATCATCTCATTATTATCAATCAAACTTATACTAGTCTTTATTTATCATTATTCATATGACTAGGGATAGTTAAAATTACATTAGATTGTTATTTACAAATATTATTATAATGTAATATGCCAACAATATAATAACATGAAGAAAATTCAACTTTATAAAATGAAATGTGACATTAAATAAGGGGCCTAATATTTGGCCTAGGGCATAACCACTAACAATAACAACCTCTTTTATCGTAGTGCCAAATCAAACGATTACTTTTACAAAAAAGAGGCAAGGAAATTTTCAAAATATCATAAACATCCTCAACACTACAAAATTTCACAATCTTGTCAACATCTCACTCATTCCCATTATTTTTCAAAAAAACACTAACTTTGACATTATCATCAACAAAACCGGCGCCCTCGCTCACGAAAAATTTCCTTCCCTTGGAATCCAAAGGTCCCTCTTGAAAACAATCATTTTTCCATCCCTCACTCTCCATCTAGTTCCTTCAGCTAATAAAGGTTTAGCATAAAAAAATACTCTGTTAAGTAAGACTAGGGTTAGACCCCAATTGAGCTTTTAAAAAATACCCTTCTGAAAAATATTTGGCTTTAAAGACATAATAAGCAATAGTATTAGTATTAACTATAAATCTCCAACCTTGTTTAGCCAACATAGCTAAGTTGAAACAATGCAAGTCCCTAAAACTCAATCCTCCGTCCGCTTTCCTAATACACATATTATGCCAGGCTAACCAATGTAAATTATTAGTCCCATTTTTCTTCTTTTCCCACCAAAATGAATTCATCATGTGTTGCATCTCCTTACAGATAGATATGAAAATCATGAAAACACTCATACAATTAGTAGGAATGGCTTGAGCAACAGATTTCAACAAGATTTCCTTACCTATTCTCAACAAAAAATTATTATTCCAAGTAGACACCTTTTTCATCAATTTATTTTTCATAAAACAAAAAATGACTCTTTTACTCCTACCAATTACAGAGGGGAGGCCCAAGTAACGACCATGAATCAGTGGAGCTGACACACCTAGAATGTTAGATAAAATGCTTCTAACATTAGATGTGATGCTAGGACTAAAGCAAATACCTGATTTCTGAAAATTTATACACTGTCCCGAAGTTAATTTATATTTATAGAGAATATCTTTAATCACATTACACTCCTCTTCCACAGCTTTAAAGAAAAAGAGGGAGTCGTCCGCAAAAAACAAATGGAAAACTCTCGGCCCTCTCAAACTCGCCCTATGTCCCTAGATAAGCCCTCAATTTTTTACATCATTAAGCAAGCATGATAACCCCTCCGCACAGAGAATAAAAAGGTAGTGGGAAATAAGATCCCTTTATCTAAGTCCCCTCTCCGAAACAATAGGCATAATCTCTATACCATTAAATAGAAAACTATACTTCACATTTCTAATACATAATAGCATTAGATCAACCCAACACCTAGAAAAAACCAAACTCAACATAATGGTCTCTAAAAAATTTATATCAACCCTATCATAGGCTTTACTAATGTCGATCTTAAGTGCTCGGATATTGAACCACTATTGACAGTCCTCCACCACATCCTGTCCAATAATATTCCAGAATTTTTGATAAAATGTTGGGGTAAGACCATCCGAACCTGGAGTCTTGTCTGGTGCATTTGGAAAACTACATCTCTTATCTCTTTCTCTGTGAAAGGAAGAAGTAGAGATTCATTATCCGAGCCTGAAACTCTTATGTTAATCAGTTCTAAAATCCAAGTGTAATCAATTGTTGAGCTTTGAAATAAATTAGAAAAATAACTAGTAATAATCTCACCAATTCCAATCCCATCAGAAACCAAATCCCTCTTATCATTTTTCAAAGCAGATATATGATTCTTCTTCCTCCTTGAATTAGCCTGGGCATGAAAAAATTTAGAATTTTGATCGTCGTGTTTCAACCAAAAAGTTTTTGCCCTTTGACGCCGCTTTAACTCTTCCTTTTCCAAAATAACGTTGTGTTTTGTTCTAAGCCTTTTAATATTAGAATTTTGCCTCAACCCAACCTCACGACATCTCTCTATCTGCCACTCTAAATCTTTCTTTTTTTTCCTTCTCAGTTTGAAACCGAATTCTACCCCACTCTTCAAGCTTATGGCATCAAGCTTTTTTTCAGTTCATTATTCCTACAAAACCCAACCCTATCCAGCTAGCGAGATAATGCATTGAAATAAGGAAACGTACAAGGTATAAATACAGAGATTTACATGTACAAAATATATTTTACGTAACTATTAAGCTTATAAGCCTAATTCACGTTCATATGAGCACATAAATTGATTATATGAATTTAATTATGTGTGGGTGTGTGTGTATATATATACACACAATCCTCCATAAACTTGATATTATGATACATGAACTAGTAGTGGTAGTAGTAGTAAGGAGGTTAATCTTTTTGCACACCAAGTATAATGTAAAAATAACTGAGGAGTTAATTCAAGTAATAGTAAAGCTCATTCACAAATGTATAATTTCAAAATTATTTTTATAGTTTAAAGCTTTTGAAGATATTTATTAATTTCACTGCATACCGAAATATATTGTGATGTAAAAGGAAAAATAAATCTTAAATTTATGTGTAACTTGTACATATTCATTTTTTAACCTTATTGACATCAGTTCAAAATTAACATCACACTATCCAGCATATCTTTTCAAATCCATTCATCAATATCCGTAAACTACCCAATTACCCGTTTATCAATGTTCTTCCAAAAATTAAAAAAAAAAATCATAAAATTAAAATAAATATAAATCATAAAATTTAATCAAATTACATGTATCCATAAATATCAAGATAAATTAACCATCAAAATTCAAAATAACTAAAAAAAACTACATATTTTTATGTTTATGTGCAAATAAGAGGTCTCTAAAAATCTAAAATCCAAATCTTTATCCATACACATCACAGATAATATAAATACTATTCAAAACTCATTTATTAACTGTTCTAATATGTTCCACTAAATCGAATAAAGTAGGGCGCTTTAAAAAAAATCAGCCGTTTCCATCCTTCACGAGAAGCGCACAAGTAGAAAAAGAAGAATAGGTGGGGTTGGAGTCCCTCTCAAAATGTAAAATTAATATAATAGAAATGATTAATTAATTAATTAATCAAATGCAACCACGAAAAGGCGAAAGGCAAATTATTAAAAGAAATAGAAAATACCAAAAAAGGAAAGTGGAAGAGAGAGAGAGAGAGAGAGAGAAATGGAAAGAGTGGTGTGGTCGGTGTTTATTTATGGACAAGAAAAGAAGAAGAATTTAAAAGGAAATTAACAAATGGGTAAAATGCTTTCATTATAAAGGGAAACCAAAACCACTTGTTTGCTTCACTAAATCATGAAAGCGATCTATCACTTATTTGGCCCTACAATATTTTTTTTATTTTTCTATTTTTTTATAAGAAATTGTCCTTAATTGCATAAATATCACTTCTTTGGGCCGAAATTCAATTTCACCACCATTTACATTAATTAATCTTTTCAAGATTAGTATGCAGCAACTCATCAATTAAACAAGATCTCCACTGCTGGTACTACATGTATGGGTGGGGGCCACCGTCACGCCACTCCTAAACTTAGACCTAATTGCCCTATTAACCCATAAACTTTAGCACCTCTTCATTCGGCCCCTCCAAGAAAAACTTTTTACTACCATTTTGGAAAACTTCTTACTTTAAAAGCCAACCCACATTTTAATTTTTTTATTGTAACTGAATTTAACAAATAAAAATTAAAATTTGATAAAAATTATAAATCAAATTTTTCTTATATTATTAACTGGGATCAAATTGATTAATATTTCTAAAAATTCTATAAGAAAAAACGATACGGTTTTATATTTTTTTTATTTTTAATTACTAATAGAACGAACGGGTAAACCAAAATTTACATATTTTACTAATTAAAATTGAATTGATGATTCAAATGATTGAATTAATCTAGTTTTAGTTTTGTTACACTGAACTGTATTGACTAATACAATTTTTTCATTTTTCTTAAGAGAACTTGAACTCAAAGCTTTAAAAAACTTTTAATATGCATACAATGAATAAATTCATAATCAAAGTATATATATATATATATATATATATATATATATATATATATATATATATATATATATATATATATATATATGTATTTTTTCCAGAAAAATTAAAAGAAATGAGAAAAAAAAAAAGAAAAAGGAAATGGATGTGTTTGGTAGATACCATTCAAAAGAAAGGATCTTAGGAGATGTTCTTTAAAATGATATAAGATAATTTTACTTTTATTTGTTCCCTTCGTCTCTGCACCTCTTTCCCTCTAATTAAGGGAACTCTCTTCTTCTTTTGCCCTTTGAGTATTCAGTATTGGATTTTTACACCTCATCTTTTTTTTTCTTCAATTTTTAGATAATATATAAAAATCAACAGGGAATATTATAAGATGAAAAAAGGAATGGTAAAGTTTCAACCAAGAGCACCATTCTTAACTTAGCTTCTTCCTTAGTATTTCTTGATAGCTACATTGCATGAAAACTTATTACAAAAGTGAAAATCAAGTATGAATATAATAATAATAATAATAATAATAATAATAATAATAATAATAATAATAATAATAATAATAATAATAATTCAAGACTGTCCTAGCATCTTGTGTTAGTCTATGTTTTGAGGGTTTCTTTTAAGAAAAAACATTTTGAGTAATGAAAAAAAAAAAAGAAAGAAAGAAATCATATTATCAAAACATTCATTATTAAGATTAATCAAACCCAAAAAATTTTGCTCGTTTAATCCAATTATAGCCACAACTCTTAATGATTCTACTTTTAATTTCTTAATTTGTGAACTTTTGTAAAAATACAAAATGAAAACTACCTATTACATAGATAAAAGTGTATTTATATGACGAGTCATCTCCAACTACCGCAAATTAGTAAGATAATAATAATTTGGCCAAATATGAAAAATGCCCTAAATTTTAATTTAATTTGTTTATGTTTAATGCTTCCTTTGCAATTTTGTGTTTAATGTTTTCTTTAAGGCAATATTATTTTCGATATTTTAGAATTTGAATTTTGTTCCTGATCAAATATTAAATTAATTATGCCTAATTCTGTTTGCTGGCATGGCAGTCGAATCCACTCACACCCAATAATTTATCGTCACGTGTTACTTTTCATTGTTTTCTTTACTAATATGACAATGAGATCCGCTCACACCCAATCAAAATTTGTCACGTGCTATTCTCATACTCATTCCTCTCTCGTTGAGATAACATGGCAATGGATCCATTTTCAACAAATAATTTACTGTCACATGTTATCCTCTACCCTCTCCCTCCTTTCTGTCTCTCCTCTCTCACACCATCTCTTCTCTCTCTTATCTCCTCTTTTATTTCATTTATTATTAATTTAATACAATAAAATAATTAAAATATCATTTTATTACTCAATAATTAAATAAAAATTTCAAAAAATTATATTATATAAAATATATGCTTATATATGTCTAAATATCTTACAAAGATTTTAATTTTTTTCACTTTATAAGTAAATAATACTTTTTTAAACCAAATTGATAATGAAATTATGAAATAAATAATTTCTAAGTCCAAAAATTCTGAAAATTTTCAAAAAAATAATAAATTATTTGCACTTTAATACTATAATTTTCTAAAATATGAAATGAAGCATAATGCATAGAATATAAAGATCCCTGCATAGAATATAAAAATCCATATACACCTAGCAACTTGACTCCTGATTGTTTACTTAATACTTATATATTACTTTTCTAACCTTTATATCTATATCTAAATTCAATTTAACTGATATGTTATGAAAAAAATCTACAATTGTCTATTTGCTCCCAATCTTCAACCTCATTGATCTTACTGACAGACTTAAACTGTCATACTAAAAATCAACTATATTAAAGCCAGATTGTCCTTCAATATGAATTATAAACGTTATTGAAATTGACATTTTTTAATTCGTACATTATATGTACATATATCATGATGTATGCATTAATTTACAATTATTGTCAAAAATATAACATCTCAAAAAAATTAATAGAATATATAAATTTTGTGACATATTAGTACACGCATTTAAAATTTAAATTTAAATAAAGATTAATAAATAAATTTTATCATTTTATGCCACAATTTTTGTGTGTGTGTGTATATATATATATATATATATATATATATATATATATATATATATATATATATATATGTACACACACATCTTACACTAATTATTCTTTCTTCAATTTTAAATTATCAATTTCAATATAAATCATGCGAAAATAATTTTTTGACTGAGTTATATAACACACACCCAAACTTAATAATTTCTTTTTTTTTCAGCATTTTATCTATCTAACCTGTTGTCAATTTTCGCAAGTATACGAAATCGATTCTAGTAATAAAGAGTAAACGAGTTATCGTTCCCACAAGGACTGATGATCAAGTACCAAAATTGTGATAATTTTCTATTATTTAGACAAGCAAGGCTAAAATAATTAACTAAAAGAAAATTACGTAAGTAAAATGCACAAACAAAGGATTGAATAAAATCAATAAATGAAAAGCTAGGGTATCTTTGAATTCACGTGAATCTATCTTTTTGTTTATATCTATTAGCAATCAAATTTAATTACTTAAGCAAGAGAAGAATAATCCTAATATAATTAACATGCACTCCCAAGCAATGTCAAACTTATTCATCAATTACAATTAACCTTTCATAACAGCTATTAATGAGTGAAAACAGAACTATGATTATTCTCAATAATCCCCATAAGTCAAGTTATATTATTTTCATTCAAATTATGTTCTTGTATTGTTCACAATCCAATTCAATCTCAAAACTTTCCTTCCGTACTAATTTTAAGAAAGTAAGTCAGTTAATCAATGGCCAGTTAATTGAAAGCATTAAACATGATCATAAATAATTGCATAAGTAAAGAAAACTAATTAGACAAACCCAAAAAAAATTAAGAATTCAAGCTACATCAAAGATAACCCTAAAAGCAATTTAGCTCATACTAATCATGTTTAAGAATCCAAAATAACAAATCAAATTCAATAACATAGTTAAATCAAACTTGAAATTGAATAAAAATGAAAATCTTGATGCTTGAAGCTTTGATTCCAAAAAAATCTTCGGATCCCAAATTTTGAGTTTCTTCAATTCTTTCTCTTATTTTCCGTCGTCCTCATTAGAGATGGAATGACCTTTTTATATGGAAGAAGTGTCTCAATTGGAATAGAAGAGCTCTAGGGCTTGATTTGAAAGAAATAAAAACAGAGTTAGAGTAGGAAAATAAGTAAAACACTGCATTTTCGTTTTTATCCCGTCACTACACCCTCAGATGGTGATTTCTACCCAATGTCACCACCTGAGGTGGTGAAATCGTCTGTCCATCTAAACATCACAGCCTTGGATGGTGAAATCCTCCGGTTGCCATCTTTGCACTCTTTTTGAACCTCTAAAGCTTCCAATGCAAACTTTGTCTTCAAATAAACTTCTAACCCATTAATCATTGAAGATTAATAAGATTAAACCTAAAACCACCAAGATTAACACAATTAAGCCAACTTAGCAATCAAAAGATAAGAATAAAAAATATTACTAAAAGATAATAAAAATTAACTACTAAACTACTACTCTACCTTAAAATTCACTAAAAAATAAACCATAAAAACCTATATAAAACCTACTAACACAACCCACATAAAATGGCTTTATATAGTAAAAAAAATTAAGCAATTAATTAAATTAAGCAGTACGGAAATTAATAATCTCAAATAAACAAAAGTTATTTTTCTAAAAATGAAAAAAAAAATATCTTACCTTCAACGTTGTAGGTAGTAATATTTTTATTGCAATTAGATATACTTCAAAATTATCACAACCTACAAATTAAGAAAGAAAACAAGGATTATTAACATAAATTTTGCTCAATAAAATTCAATTATATCATGCCCACATAATATTACCTTTTCTTTAACATCAAACAATTATTTCAAAATAACCGGAAAAAATTGCTTTACCTAGAATTAGATCTTATAGAAATGAAAGTAAAAAAAATATGGCAATGGGAAGGAAGCGAACAATGCAAATGTTAATGTAATTGAGAATGAAAGAGGGAAAAACATGTAATTGAGAATGAAAGAATAAAGAAAGAGAGTTTAAATTGAAAATGAAAGGGTGAAAAGTGTACGGATTGAAAATGAGAAAAGTGGTTAAAGGGGTACGAAGAAAATTATAGACCCGTTGCTTGCAGCTGCAAGCATGGTTATTAAAACCGGACCGGGAGATCGAACCGGTTTAACCGCGAATCGTTGGCTGATTCGGTTGGTTCAATGGATGAAAATCGAATTGAATAAAAACCGAAAAATACTGTTTCAAACCGCCAAAAACCGGTTGAACCGGAATAAAACCGGAAAACCGGATTAAATGATAAAAACCGGTTTGATTTTATAAAAACCAATTTTTTGTCCAAAATATTTATATAATATTATTTTTTCTGGAAAAAAATAAAATAAAATTATAAATACAAAATAATTAAAATTCAAATAATTTAATGAATTTTTTATAAATAAAATAAAATTTTATAATTTGTATTTGAAGAATTTCTTTAAAAATTTATAATTTCTTACTATATTTATCTTAAATTTTTATTATAAATATTAAATGACTTGAAAATATACTCCTATTGTTAATATTTGATGATAAATATATTTTTTAAAATTATTTTTAATTTTTTTATATAGTGATATTTTCATAATATTTATATAAAACTTAAATAATATATTTTTTAAAAAATAAAAAAAATTTGATTGAACCTTAAAGAACCAGTCGAACCATAAACCTTTAAACTCTTCGATTCGTTATTCGATCCGATTTTAATAACATTGGCTGCAAGTATCACAGATTCACAGGTTTATTGTAGTGCTATACTGCTCATGGTAAAAATTGCGAGCCCGCAACAAAAAAATTTAAAAAAAAACTTTTCAGTCTTGAAAATCGGCACACATAAAATCGGTTTCTGATGCCAAAAAGTCCTTTTTTGCCTGATCCATTCGATGTCTCACTGCTAGTTTCTAACATTTCGATTATTTAATTTATTTTACTGTAATATCATATTTTTAAATATTACCATTTTCAAAAAAATCCCACATCAGGATGATGAGTCATCACTATCTACTGCTAATTAGTAAGATAATAATAACTTAATTAGCTTAAAACAAAAGCTCCTTCATAATTACACATTATCAAAATTAATTTTAGAGATATATTTTGAAGTTTTAATATTTTATACATAAAAATATCAAAACATATGTCCCATCTATTATTTTATTATTATTTTTATAATAATATCTAATAAATAATAGACTTGCGTACATCTTATGCTTAAAATAGCAAAGAACGTCTCCGAGATGGCATCGCAAATGGTCCTCTGATACCATTCACTTTTAGAGTATATTACAAGGGAAAAATTTTCGAGAATTGGATGGAGTTTGGTTCAAGGACGTAGCAAAGAATTTAGTTGGATGGAGTAAAAAATTACACATTAAAATCATATATATAAATATTTTTATTGAATTTTATATTTTAACAGAATCAAAATATTTTTAATGCGATCGATTTTAAGAAAAAATAATTATAAGGATATTTTTGGTTTTTTTTTCTTGGTTTAGCGCAGTATGATTAATAACTAAATGAATATTCTACAGATAAACTTGCTCAATACAAACAGATAAGCCCGACCAGTCTGAATTAAGGGAATAGTTTAATTTTGGATGAATTATCAATGGCAGATGCACTTGATTTCTTGTTTATTTAAAAAATAGGCATTATCTTACAAGGAGAATGAAATTATATTAGCTATCCCATAATTTATTATTATTATTATTGTATTACTGGGAAAGTAATGAAAAAGGAAACTCTATCTGAAAATATAAAATTAATAATACAATCATGTACTAAAAATGGAATTTTAGGTTTACCAAAAAGAAAGAATTTGACTTGCGGGTTATATATATATATATATATATAGTGTTTATGTATAATGAACCTTCTCTTCAAGTTGAGCACAATTAATAATTAAAAAAATAGAATTCTCGTGGTAACGACATAGGAGTCGTGTCATCTGTGCATAAAATAATAATAAAGGGAAACCACGTTACCAATTAAAAATCATTAAAATACACAATCTATGCCCTAATTGTATATTAAATATAATTTTGTAATGACGACCAAGATGACGAAAATTCACTTGTATTATTATTAGTTATATGCAATGCACCTATCTATTATATCATAATAACCACTAGGGTTATATTACTATTAATCCTAAATCATTGGACTAATAAAAATTCTGGCATTTTATAATTTTTTTTTCTCATTTCAAGGTTTGTGCATCGAGATATTTTACCAACTTCCTGTACCATTTTTCTCTCAGGTGCGAATTTATTGCATATCAAGTTATGACCCCATTCACCTTATAAAATTATGTATATACTATTTTCTAAGGATTTAAACTTTAATTACGTTAAAAAAAATAGATTTTTATATAGAGAAAAAGAATTAACCGAAATTAGAACTCAAAATTTTTCTATAATGTTTTTTTGTAGATAATAGCAATAATTTTGACTAGCTGACAATTAGAAAAAACTGTAAAATAGAAAACAAAACCAACTCAGATAAATGCAGTAAATAAACTAACTTTTTTTTTTTGTAATAATTCCTTATTTGAGCAATAGCATAATGTCATCATCATTGAAATGAAAATAAAACAAGACTTGATCAGTTATTAAACTACAAATCTAGCAAGTTGAATTAGCATGGAGCAACGTAACCTTAAACAACTTAGAAAATACTGAAATAATTATATAAATTTTAATTTAATAACACTAGCTAATCGTATTTTATGATTATAAGATCTTCAAACTCAGAGCGGATCTGGGGAAAAAAAAAAGCAAAATATATCAATAACAATAAAATCTAATTTTGGCAAAAAAGAATTAGAATATGCATATTGATTATTTTTCCCGTTGTATTGTCTGAAAGGGGTAAAAGGAAGAAAGAGTCCTATAAATTAACGGATGGATTACCCTTTCAAAAGTCATTTTCGTGGTAAAAAAACTGACAAGGTTAAACCCCAAGTTGAAGCCTTATCCCTTAACACTCTTTTGGTGAATTATATATATATATATATATATCTTATAGAATACATATCTAACTCTCTGTGTCCTTTCTTTTGGTTAATATGACAAGTCCTTCTCATAATAATAGCCATGTCTGACTGCTTTTGGCCAAGAGAACTGATTCAAAGGACATAAAAGACAGTGACTATTCATCACCGTCCGGTGATATTTCCAACACTTTCCCATTCCTATTTTCTTTATATTTTTCTTTTCTTTCCCTAAACAAAAATAAAAATATATTGATATCTTTTACTCATTTTGTATGTGTTATTTCTTTGCTTTTTAAAGCTTTGTGATCTAACCTTATGTCAAAGCTTGTTTTGCATATGTAGCATTACTCAATTAGGGAAACTAAAGGAATCACTTCTAAAGAGTTGGTCACAGCTTTATAAGTTTTTAGGCTCAAAAGAACCGAAAAGCCAAAAACTCTGACCCTATAAAAATGTCTAGTAATTCAAGTTACCAGAATATATTAGGTTAGGCGTGTTGATATTAATTACACTAACGGGTTAAATTAATTTAAATGTATAGTATAGTCTATTTATGTATAGGTCCAGCAGTAAATACTATCTATAGAGGGCGGCCAGAAAAAAAAAAAAAAAGAAGAAATCTATCATATCGAAAGATATTAAAAAAATTGAAAAACAAATATAAATAAAAAGCAGTTTTAGTCAGAAATTCAGAATGAATATTAAGTAGCTGAAGTCGAAATATTTCATTGCTTTTTTAGTTTGACCGGTGACAAACACTAAATAAAAAGCAGTTTTAGTCAGAAATTCAGAATGAATATTAAGTAGCTGAAGTCGAAATATTTCATTGCTTTTTTAGTTTGACCGGTGACAAACACTTCCCTCATGCTTAGAATTTCTCTCTCTTTTGTTTTCTATTTTCTCTTTTCTTGTCTTCCAATTTGTGGATTCTTGGGATGGAGAGGAAACCACATTGTTGTTGTTGTTCTTTTACATGCTTTAACTAGAAGGAGAGGAAGAAGAAGTAAATTACACAAGTTCGACAGTGGATGGAGATGCGTGGCTACTTCATCACAATGGGTCAAGAGGGTCTCAAGATTGAGTGGAACTGATTTCAAAAAAAAAAGATTGAGTGGAACCCATTTTTCTGCAGCCAATTTTGTGGAGTCCTAATTTGTTGTTGGAATCCTGATGATGCTGCAGCATTTGCAACCAACTGATGATGATGCTGATGCTGGAGTGTAGGTCCTGATTGCCATTGCTGATGATGATGATGATGACCACTCGGTGATAGCGAGAGTTCGCTCCCAATTCGGCCTCTGTTGCTGCTGCTTGGAAACTGAATCTATCAAACAACAATTCAATCATTAATTTTCCCCACTACAGTTGAATCTTTAAGTAGTTTATGTATTGTATACTGACTTGATAATTTGGCGCAAATCCATGAAGTACTTGGCCCTCTCCTGGTCTCCTAGATTGAATATGGGTTTGGCTTAATAGTTGCATTGTTTCAATCTCACTGTATCCTTCTCTTCTATCACCCTCATCGTCACCATTTTTGTACATGTTTATCTGAAAATAAATACAAGAATTAACAAAGAATAAATCAGCATATGCTAAGAATATCCATGATTAAATTCATTTACCTTAGGCCTAATTCCCCGATTCCGCCAATCAGTTTCGAAAGGCATTGATACCGAATGCTGATCAGTTCCCGGATTTTGCCTTTCATTAAGCAAGCCTACACCCGTCTGGTTCGAAGCCGAATTGCCCAAACTTAGATCAAGATTATGATCTGCAGCATTACTTGAAGACTCTAAACAACACACGACAACCAATAACTTCATGAATATATTGGATTTTGTTTGCATGATTAATCAAAAATAAATCAGAATAATAATCTTGCGATCTTACCAGAAGAATTGAGCTCATTTTCATAAATGCTGGGATCGAAATTGGTCACAGCCTCCTTGCCATTACACTTAATTGCAGCTTTATCATAAGCCCTATAAGAAGCACACAAATGCTATACATTCAAAACAAAGGCAAAAGCCATAAATTTATAAATAAGACAAGAGACACACCTCGCAGCTTCAATCTCAGTATCAAACAATCCCAGATAAACATACCTGTAAAAATCAAAATCAAATTAAATAAACATAACATAGAGTGGAAAGCAGATTGGATACCGTAGTTATCTACAAAAGAAGAAACAAGAAATGAGTAAATATATACTTTTTGCCTAAAAATTGGCCCATTCGAGCTTCCCATCTTCCACACTTGTGCAAGGTCACACCTCTATATTTAGAGCTGCCTCGAGGAAAACCAGTGCTTTGTCGGCGAAGTACGTGCACAAACTCTTCTTTGGTAAGATTGCTCATCTGCAAAGAATCTTCCCTTTGTTAATAATCATATGCTTCTTTTTTCTTTTTCTTTTTCTTTTTCTTTTTTTCTTTTCTTTTTAACACCATGATAGACAAAGAAAGGAAAGCATATCAAAGCATACAACTGTAGAAGATAAGGTGTGACTGTTGAAGATAAGATACAATAACTTTCTCTCTAGATTCTTCTTTACCTGTTTTAAGTCTTCCTCATAATCTTCAATGCTAAAATTGATATCTGCCTCCACTCCCCTAAACTTGATAGCTGCCCTATCATAAGCACTGCATATAGAAACACAAATCAGTTTCAGGCTTCTACATAACTAGAAATTTTGTAACATCATATAAAGAGAGCTCACCGAGCAGCTGCATGTGCGGTGTCAAATCCACCTATCCAACAAAACAACAACACCCATTTCACCCATATCAGAGATGTTTCTAATTTTTTTCCACGTATAATAATAAATATTTTTGTTTTCCTAATGAAGATCCATATAAATTCATACCTAGATAAACTTGCTTCCCACAATCCCTGCAACAATCACAGACAATAAAGCATAATCATATTTATTTCTGATCGCTTAATTAAAATTTCCAACTCCCAATAAGTGAAGAGGAAAAAAGAGAAATTTAAAAATAATAAACAGCACCAACCATATATGAGACTCCCACCGACCGGTTCTCCGGTAGTAGGTGACGCCGCGATATTGGGAGCTCCTCGACCGGGGACCTCGCCGGCTCTTTTTCAAGGGCTGTGAAACTTCAATGGACTTAGGAGAAGCATGTGTCTCCGATTGGCAAAACTTAACTCCAACCCAGTGAGCTCTAGGAAAGCCACTGCCTACTCCTCCGCTACTGTGGCCGCCGGAAATCGCCGCCATTTCTTGATCCTCAACTGGGAAGAATTGATGGGTCACAGGCGGGTCACTCTCCATAGAGTCTTCATGGGAAACAGAGAAACCAAATATCTTACTACTACGCTTCTTGATTCTTCCTCTTTCGCCGCTCCCATCTTCTTCGGATCCATCTTCGATCACAACAGCTGAAGAGCTTGAATTCGACACAGATCCGACCCGTTTTCCCTTGTCGTCCTCTCCATCTACTGATGTTTTTTGCGAAGAACAGCCCTCCGATTCATCGTCTCTTCTCTGATCAGGCGAGTCATTCAAGTCCCACATTTTTTTATTCCTTTCTTCAATGAATAGTGAAAAGAAGAAAGTTTAGAACTTCAAAGAAAAATAAGATTTAAAACGAAAGAGGAGAATTAAGGGTGTTGGCCATAGCCATGGAAGCTAAAGAAAGTTTCTTTCTTTGGTACTTGTGAATAAAATTATAAAATGATACGGACATATTTAGAAGACACAAAGTTTTAGACTTTGGGTATTCAAAGAAAAAGAAAACCTACGATTGAGAGAAGAGAGAAGCGATAGAGAGAGAGAGAGAGTTGCAAAAAGGTAGTAGGGGAGATGTTTCGAGATCTTGTATCCCGAACTGCCCAATACAGCATAGACGAGGCCAGTTTGAGCTACCATAATACTATTTCTCTCTCTTGTGTTTTTGATTTCTCTCTCTACCAAGTTGCCTTAATTTTTATTTTTTCTTCAATGGTTCATGATTCATAGTTGCATTCTCTCTCTTAAAAGAACCCCTTTTTATTAAAAGAAATGTATGCCAATCATAAATGTAAATCTGGGCCTATTTTGTATTTAAACTTGACATAAATAAATTAAAGAAAAAGAAAACTAATAATCTTATGTTTCTAATTATTATATACATGGATACAAAAAAAAATTATCTGTTTTTCTTATTGGTCCTTTGCGGGTTCAGAGCAACATGAGATGGGGGAATTGAGAAAAAATAAAAATAAAAAAATAAAAAATAAAAACGAACAACCGTCTCTTTCTTACTCAACTTTCCCACGTTAACCAAATCGAAAAGCATCCCCCCCCCCCCCCCCTCTCTCTCTCTCTCTCTCTCTCTCTCTCTCTCGCTCCCTCTTTCTATTCCTCTTCCTATTTCTCAATCTATTCTTGTTATTATTATTATTATTATTATCTTGTTGCTTTCTCTCTCTATATAAGCCCACTAATGGAA
Source organism: Excoecaria agallocha (assembly GCA_037975025.1). Classification (NCBI taxonomy): domain Eukaryota; kingdom Viridiplantae; phylum Streptophyta; class Magnoliopsida; order Malpighiales; family Euphorbiaceae; genus Excoecaria; species Excoecaria agallocha. Next base: position 4,764,356 of record CM075807.1, on the reverse strand, counting down.
ATAGACAGCGCAAGAACTCAAAAGATGACTAATTACTCAATTACCATTATTAGCTACTAATTATCGTTGTTCACACACTAACGTCACAACTCACAAGTCACACTCTTTCAATTCTCAATCAAACTAATACTTGAGTTTTTGTATCACTGCTATATGCCTATATACGAACAGGAAGGATCGTATTGCTTCTATTTTTTTCTTCCCATCACCTGGTTTTTACCAAAACCAAGCATGGGAGGGGGAGTAAATAAGAGGAATAAGGAGGGTAATATGGGAAGAAATGGGAAAAGAGGAAGGGTAACCGGGGAAGAGAAGGGGGGCAGGCAACAAGAGGAAGGAGAGGGATTAAAATTCAGAAAAAGGAAATGGGAATAATGTTAGGAAAAGGAAAATCTTTCCAGAAAAGTCCAATCCAAGAGTACGGGAAGAGGGCCACATTTGCCTCTTTCGTTCTCCTGCTGGCCAATGCCCTTCCTTTGCTGTACCTCGTATTTATGACCCTTTCTCTCTCTTCCCACTCTCCTACCCGCCGCGTTTGTTACACTTTTTCTTTTTTTTTTTTTCATACGGATGAATTTACTTTCTTAGTACAGTATGACTTGTATGGATAATTAAATGTACTCATTTAGGAAGGGATGAATGTACATGGTTCCGGCTTTAATGTTTTCTTCTGACCCAAAGTTTATCGGCCTAACATTTACTATTTGGGACCAATTGATGGATGCAATAATGCCTTCATCAACTAAACTTTTCTTATTTCATACTTTTTCTTTTATTAAACGCCTATTTCATACTTTTTTAAATATGAACCGTTTTTAAATATTTAAAATAAAATAGTTAATTTTATATAGATTTATTTTATAAAAATTCAAATTAATCAGATTAATAAATTTCATATACTATATAAATTATATTAAAAAAATCTCAAGAATTTAATTAGTGTAAATGAGCAACTGCCATAGCTTAGACCTTGTTATCAAATGCTTTAAAAAAAATAAAAAATAAAGAGAGAGAGAGCTTCTTAACTCTTAGGCAACCCCTTAATTTTCAAATGCAACTAATATTGAGATATTTCGGGGGTTTAATAAACTCAAGCGTAAAAAAAACATCATCTTGCTGTCAACTTGTTTTAATTTTCCCGTTTCACTTTAAATATTATTTTTGAATCTTAACACGTATTAAAATAATGATTAAAACATCTAATTGCACTAAAAAATATTGTTAGTGGATAATTATTATTTTGTTAATTAATATTTGAAAATATATTAAGAAATATACAGAGACATCTAAAATATCAAAAGAAAATAAAATAAAAAATATGTAACTGTTGTGATAATTATGAGATATTTGGATGACTATTAAACTTATCATTCTCTCTATTCTAGTAGAAATTTACCTCTTATATTTTGTGCCTATAAATATCCTATTGTAGTTATTCAATAGACAATCAATAAGAGAAAATTCTCTATTCTACTATTTTCGTCTTTCTTTTAATTAGTTTATAACACGTTATCAGCACGATAGTCTTTATTGATCATCGGAAGTCGGTGGTTTACGACAACCCGGCTCGAAGGAATCAAGAATTATAATTTACAAGATTAAACGGTAAGTAGATTTAATTTATAAATTTTAAATTATTTTAATTCTCATGAGTTAATGAGATTGATTAAGGATCGATAATTCTACCCTACAATAAATAATTTTAAGAACTTCAATATACGAAAATATTAAGAACTGAGAATAACATTTTCTATTATCAATGACATTAACATGATTTTAGTGATTTATTTTGCATAATTACAATTTGATCCTTGCTTAATTATATTTTAATCATTATATTATATATGATGAATATATTTTATGTAAAGCCATATTTGGTTTTCAATTTTCTATATGTATATTGTTGTTATGTGTAATACAATTATTTGAAAGCTCCTGAAGAGTTATATTGCAATTACTTGCATACAATTTGATAAAAAATATATTATTTCTCAAATATGTCCCGCAGACATATATTTTCAAAAAATATTCGCTGAAATGAATATCATTTTGAGACTGAAAGATAAATACTTGAGATCTACTTTGTATAAGATTAGTAATATATTTTTTCAGATAATTTGATTTTGATACAAATATTAGTAAACTCGAAGTTTGCCAATAAACATAAATTTTAGTAACCTAAAGTTTACTAACAAATATTAATAACCTATTATTTATCAATTATATAAATATCAGTAAACATGAAGTTTATTGATTAATTAATACTAATATCAGTAAACCTGAAGTTTATTGATTATAGTAAACTTAAAAAAAAAATTTGATATAAATACTAATAAATATTTATTTTATTATTTGTCACAATATTAGTAAACATAAAGTTTACTAATTGTTATGCAAGTATTAGTAACATGCAGTTGACTAATTATTCAAATATCAATAAACCAGAAGTTTGTTGATTAATCGATACTAATATTGGTAAACTCGAAGTTTATTGATTATAATAAACTTGAAAATTAATACAAATACTAATAAACATATAGTTTATTGACCGTATGTCACAAATATTAGTAAACCTGATGTTTACTAATTGTTTGATATTGATATTAAAAAACTTGATGTTTATCAATTGATATAAATATTGATATAATAAAAATAGTAAGCCTGAAGTTTACTAATTAACAATTAATTAGTTGACATGACCGGTTTGACTATTCCGGATCGATTATAATACATAAATTATTGAGAATTTATATGTTTATTAGAGAACCATAAGTTTCTTTAATTCTATTTAAGGAATTCTCATAATCTATTTGTTCTCAAGAAATATTTTATACAATTAACATTAGCTGAAATTAATGTTAATACGATTTTTGGTTCTGCAAATGTAATTGAAGGCTCTGGAAGAGTCCAAATTATGCTTCCAAATGGAATAAAATTATATATTGATGATGCGTTGTATTTAAGTAGATCCCGAAGAAATCTACTAAGTTTTAAAGATATACGTCATAATGGATATCATATTGAAACGACAAATAATGAAAATGTCGAAGATCTATATATTACATCCATAAAATTGAACCAGAAGTTCATATTGGAGAAACTTTCAAGTTTCTCAACAGGATTGTATTTCATGAAAATAAAAATGGTTGAATCAAATTATATGCACCGAAAGTACTCAGACCCTAAAATGTTCATACTTTGGCATGATCGCCTTGGTCATCCCGGTTCAACCATGATGCGACGTATTATCGAAAATACAAATGGACATGGATTAAAGGATCAGAAAATTCTTTTATCTAATGATTTTTCTTGTAGTTCTTATGCACAAGGTAAATTGATTGTAAGACCTTCACCATCCAAATTGCATTTGGAGTCTCCTATTTTTCTTCAAAGGATACATGGAGATATTTGTGGCCCAATTCATCCCTCTTGTGGACCATTTCGATATTTCATGGTTTTGATTGATGCCTCAACTCAATGGTCACATGTATGTTTACTTTCTACTCGTAATATTGTTTTTACTAAACTTCTTGCTCAAATTATAAAGTTAAGGTCTAGATTTTCTAATCATCCTATCAAGATAGTTCGTTTAGATAATGCATGTGAGTTTTCTTCAAAAGCATTTTATTACTTTTGCATGTCAATTGGGATTAGTGTCGAGCATTCTGTTACATATGTTCATACTCAAAATGGTTTAGCTGAATCTTTCATTAAGCGATTATAATTTATTGCTAGACCTATGCTTATAAAGTCACAACTTCCTGCATTTGCTTGAGGACATGCAATTGTTCATGCCGCATCTTTAGTTCATATAAAAAATTTTCACCTTTGCAACTTGTTTTTGATTAACAAACTAATATATCTCATCTTAAAATTTTTGGTTGTGCTGTTTATGTTCCTATTGCCCCTCCTCAACGAACTAAAATGGGTCCCCAACGATGTCTTGGTATATATATATTGGTTTTGATTCTCTTTCTATCATTAGGTATCTAGAACCTTTAACTGGTAACCTTTTTCGATCAAGATTTTTAGATTGTCAATTTAATGAATTGGTTTTCCCACCATTAGGGGAAGAGAAAAAAAAAGGGGCCAAAAGCTCAAGAAATCAGTTGGAACACACCAACTTTGTCCAAATTTGATACACGCACAAATTAATGTGAACTTGAAGTTCAAAGAATAATTCATTTACAGAATGCTGCAAATCAGCTGTCCGATATCTTTACAGACACCCAAAAGGTCACCAAATCATTCCAGCTGCAAATGCCCCTGCATAATTAAATGTCCCCGTAGGACATCTTGGGAGTATAACAACAAATGAGTCTAGTTCATGCCAGAAGCGTGGTAGACCTATTGGTGCAAAAGATATTGTTCCTCGAAAGGAGAGAAATAAAAAATCATTCAATTGATCCTCCTGAGATCTCATTGAAAACTAGAAATATGTTAGAAAGAGATGAAATTATGTATTTGCATATGCAATTACTTCTGAAATAGCAAATGATGATGAGCCTGAGCCTAAAACTATAGAAGAATGTCGACAAATACTTGATTGGCCAAAATAAAAAGAGGCAATTCAGGCTGAGCTAGATTCTTTAGCTAAACAAAAAGTATTTGGACCAGTAGTCCAGACACCAGAAGATGACAAACTAGTTGGATATAAATGGGTCTTTGTACGTAAAAGAAATGAGTTAAATAAATTGTGAGATACAAAGCATGACTTGTTGTATAAGGTTTCTCACAAAGACCTGGTATAGATTATGAAGAAACGTATTCTTCAGTCATGGATGCAATCATGTTTAGATTTTTGATTGGTTTGACTGCCTCTGAAGGGCTTAATATACATCTAATGGATGTGGTGACAACTTATTTATATGGATCGTTAGATAATGACATATATATGAAAATCCCTGAAGGATTTAAGATGCCTGAAGCATATAATTCAAAACCTCGACAAATGTACTCGATTAAACTCCAAAGATCTTTGTATAGATTAAAGCAATCTGGACGTATGTGGTACAATCGTCTAAGTGATTACTTAGTGAAAAATGGATATGAGAATAATTCAATTTGTCCATGCATTTTTATCAGAAAGATAAATTTAGGATTTGCTATAGTTGCAGTTTATGTTGATCACTTAAACATAGTGGGGATTCCAGAAGAGATCTCTATTACTGCAAAATATTTGAAAAAGGAATTTGAAATGAAAGATCTTGGAAAAACAAAATTTTGTCTTGGGTTTCAAGTTGAATATTTGCCAAAAGGAATTCTTGTACATCAGTCATCTTATATAGAGAAAATCTTGAAACAATTTTATATGGATAAGTCTTATCCATTGAGCATTCCAATGGTTGTTCGCTCTCTTGATGTCAAGAAATATCCTTTTCGTCCACAAGAAGATAACGAAGAGATTTTTGATCTTGAAGTACCATATCTTAGTGCAATAGGTGCACTTTTATATCTTGCAAATAGCACTAGACCAGATATAGTTTTTGCAGTTAATTTGCTAGCAAGATTTAGTTCTGCACAAACTCGAAGGCACTGAAATGGTGTAAAACATATTCTACGTTATCTTCGTGGCACATCTGACATGGGTTTATTTTTTCCAAAAGGAGTAAATTCATAATTGACAGGGTATGCTGATGCTGGATATCTATCAGATCCTCATAAAGCTCGATCACAAACAGAAATATTAGCCATCCATGAAGCAAGTCACGAATGTGTGTGGTTGAGAACCATGACTCAACATATTAAAGGAACAAGTGGGTTGGTAGTGAAAAAAAAGCCAACAAAATTCTATGAGGATAATGCAGCATGTATTTCACAACTCAAAGGTGGTTATATCAAAGGAGCTAGAACAAAACATATCTCACCAAAATTCTTCTATACTCATGAACTAATGAAAGAAGGACAAATCGATGTTTGCAAAGTTCGCTCAAGTGATAATCCAGCAGATTTGTTCACAAATGCCCTACCAAGTTCAATTTTCAAGAAACATGTGTACAATATTGGAATGCGCCAATTAAAAGATTTAGTTTGATTCATTTTTGAGGAGAAGCACATATGAATATTGTACTCTTTTTCCTTCGCTAAGTTTTTATCCCACTGGATTTTTCTTAGCAAGGTTTTAACGAGGCATATTCATAGTGCATAGTCATCCAAGAGGAAATGTTGTGATAATTATGAGATATTTGGATGACTATTAAACTTATCATTCTCTCTATTCTAGTAGAAATTTACCTCTTACATTTTGTGCCTATAAATACCCTATTGTAGTTATTCAATAGACAATCAATAAGAGAAAATTCTCTATTCTACTATTTTCGTCTTTCTTTTAATTAGTTTATAACAGTAACAGTTTTTTTAAATTATGAAAAGTGATATGCTTAATGAAACGGAAGGAGTGTTGGTTTTAAAAATGCAACAATTTTAGCAAACTTTAAAGTTAAATTACTTAATAAAATAAAATAACGAACTTAAAAAACTTGCATAGATGTGAGATTTATGAACTCTTTATCCTCCCTTTTCAATATGCATATGCAGGCTGAAGTCGATCTGAACTCTTGGAACCGAGCTTAAAGGCCCACGATTTGTGGGACAGGCTTTCCACATCCAGAAGTTAGGCAATTTAATTTGTATGAATTCCTTTTTAATCAAAATCTAAAACATCTTTGTCCTAGTCCTAGAGAACATGGTAATCAATCTAGATTTTGTCTGGCTTTCAGTAGATTTTCTAAGATATAAAGTTAAATTTTAGGTTATATAGAGTTTCAATTTGGATTCAGTGTTCCTCTCAATCCAGCTTTGCAATTTGCAAATAGTGAAAACAAAAATTATAAAAGCAACCAATACATATTCTTATTAGATAAATTAATTCCTGAGTTTTTTTTCCCCCTCTTCACGTAGGCTTAATTTTGACAAAATCATTTTCTGGCTGAGTTTTTACTGCTGATTTTAAATTACTATATTTCTGATTGTACAATGTGAATATGTTATAACTAAATTCGCATTGACATTACAAAAAGAAATATTTTGTTGTATCATATATTATATTCTCTGCCCATCAAATTTGTTTATATGTTGTTCGATTAATTTTTATTAGGAAGTTACTAGTTGAGTAGTTGGACCCATCAATATTGTCTTATTCAATAACTTCAATCTTCACATTTTAAATACGTAATAACCACAAAAATAAAATTAATATTTAAAAAAAATTAAACTAAGCCATTTTTTATTTTATTTAAAAAACAATTACAAATAAAATAAATAAAAAAGCACAACTTGTAAGTAGAAATAAAATTAAATTTGATAGTGGTAAGTAGAAATTAATTAATTTTAATACATGGATAATTTAAATGTGAAAGAGCGTGGACACACACAAGCGGAGGTGCGATTGGGTCTAACATCTGACTTATATAAGCCAGCCAACCCAACGCTATCGCATAGATTGATAGATAGATTCGTAGATCAAACAGATACCATCATGCTTTACATCATCCACCCTTTAAACAATTATTTATCAAAGGATGATTTATTATTATTATTATTATTATTACCCCCTCAAAATATAAAAGTGAATATAAACTGATTAACCGGTTAATATATACAAAAATTAATCAATAAATTAATATTAATTTTTTAAAATTATTAACTATTAATCAGTCCGTTACATTCAGTTAATCAATTCATTGATTTCGATTTTTTGATTTGATTAACCAATATTTTTCAATTAATCATTAAAATTTATAACATAAAATAATAAAAAAAAATTCAAGTGTGTAAAGTAATTTAAAATAAAAATAACAAAATAAATATAATTTACTAGTCAAAATTTATATTCTATAAATTAATAACTAATATTATAAAATATAATTAATGTTTGTTGAAAATTAATATATTGAATTTTAAGTTAAATAGAAATTTAAATAATATTAAATATTATAATATAAATTATAAAATATAAAAAAATATAATTAAATACTATTAAGTAAATGATTTTTTTTCTCACCCCTATTAAAATATAATCTCATTTGTAGTTAGCCGTCAAATTAACAAATGTGACAATTAGTCAATTATAATTTTTAACTTCTCTGTTATTTTTAATTAGGGAACTTCGTTAAAAAAATTTTGTTAAAACTTAAGCATTTAAAAATAATTCTAGCACATATTAAATTTAAATTATCTAGAAAATAATAAAAATTATCTATCACGATATTTTTATTGAGTTATTGAATTTTTTTATACTAGTACTCTATTAATTATTTTTTTAATGCATACTTATAGATAATTTTTGAAATTAAAAAACTGTCATTTAAAGAGAAATTAAGAAATTTTTAAAAATGATAGTAAAACGAATTAAGTATTTTTATTTTAAATTTGAATGCATTAAACCCTTATTTGATAGGAATGATGGATCACAGTGCAAACATTATTAAAAGTTGCGTTTAGCCAACATTACTCTTATATAATGTCAGAAAAGTTAATAAAAATAAAATGTACGGAATGAAAATACATAATGTGACTAAAATAGTAAATAAAAAGATTCAAAGTAAAAAAAAAAAGAAGTCAATATAGGAATTTAATATATATATATTACCAATAATATTTAGAGAATAATATTTCTATATGGTGTAATTATGCATTTTACCAATTATCTGTTACTCGATAGAGAAATTCTCAAAAAAATAAAAATAAAAAGTCTGGAGAGGAATAAATAAATATGCGCAATGCTCTATGCAAATGGCATAATGGCTTCATATATTATAATAAATGTAAACAAATGGAACTGAGGTGGCGGTGATGAGAAGGCATTCGGCAGGCTGCTGTATTATCACGCATGTAAATACGAACCATTAGATTAATACGCACCAAAATATACCTGCACGCCAAATTGAGTGAGTGGGGCATTTGTATTCGTTTAAAGCCAAAGTAAAGCTTCCATTCCATTATTGGAAGGGGCACGAGGGTATGGTTGTACTTTGCTTTGAGTTTAAGTGGAAAGGATAGTATAGTACCTGCTGAATGGGCCCCACTATCTCTCCCTTAGTGTCCATTATCAAAGCCCAGGCAGGCCCACTTATTCATTGTTCTTTAACCTTATTTGCCGTTTCCCAACCCCCTGCATTATTATTATTATTATTATTATTATTATTCGTTTTATTTTTAAACATTAAGTATATGGTTGAAATAAAAGAAAATAAGTGTTTAGTTGACTATAGGTTAGCAAATGATCGAGCTAGATATCCATCTTATCATTATCATGAAAATGTATTACTTTATTACTAAAGTTTGTTTCGAGATTTTATTTTTCTCTTTAAATTATTTCGGAAACAAAATATTTGTTTACGTATTGATTTTAGCACCATTTTCAATAATTATGGAATCATTTTTGCATTATTTTCAATACTTACATGTGCACTTAATTACAATTACAAAAATATTTTTGCTTCAAAACAAATTAAAATGATAAAATAGAATTTTGAGAAATACTCCTAAGAAAGGAGTCCCTTTAATATTATATGTTACGATATTGTAAGTTGTGACTCTTATTGAGAGGAGGAAAAAAAAAAGTGAAGGATAGCCAAAGTTTTTCTTTTGCATACTTGTTATAGGGATAATGTTATGCAACTTAATTATACTAATAGCGTTTTATATATTTAAATTTAGTAAAAATAATATATTATCCATCTAAATTTGACAATATATAATTATTATTCTTAATTTTAACAAAAATATATCTATTACTGTCGAATATAACAAAAATATATATTTTTATCAATATTAATGTTTCTTGTCAAATTTAAGTCAGTAATAAGTTATTTTTGTTAATTTTATATGTGTAAAATGTTCTTCGTAAAATTAAGGTATGTAACTAAATATTTGTTAACTTTGAATGCATTTTTATATATGCTTCGTGATTTTTTTTGCATATAGAAAAAAAGAAGCAAGGCTTGAATTCGAGATTTTTTAAGATTGACATTAATGTCAACAGCCGAAATATCCAAGACTGGTGATTTTTTTTTTTACTCTTCCAAAACAAGAAGATGGAATACAATTACATTTCTTTATTATACTACTGTAAAGTCTGAAATTTTAAATATTATGTGCTCTCTTTTTTTGATATTTATTCCATATATAAAAAAATGGACAATTTTCCGTCATGTATGAATTTCGTTTGTGTAATTATTTTATAACATTCTGCCCGCCATTTTAAAGAAATACTAGAATGTTTATCCCAATGCCCAGATGTTAGGAGTAGGATTAAGTTAAAAATCATTTGTGTTTGAAGTGGCTATAAAATAATTTTATTTTATTTATTATATTTACTCTTAAAATTTCAAAAAAAGAATAAATAAAATTTAATTGAAAGAGTTTTTTTTAGCATTAAACTAATCAAAATTCGAATTATTGTTTTATGTCAAATGTAATAGATGTTTCTTCATAATAAATGTGTTAAAAACGTTAATACATAAGCAATTATAGTTTTAGTGGCAAAGCCATAATTAAGAGAAAAAGAAGAGTACACAAAGATAAAAACTAAAAAGTGAAAAAAAAAATGAAAGTTCCCCTGCAAGAAATTCCTTTTATGTAATATTTAGAATTTTATATGAAGTTTTCCCATTTTAAAAAATTAAGCAGTAATTTAATATGTGCGCGCATGTGGCATACGTGTATCTGAATCGTTAGATTATATATTTTAAAAATTAAATGATTCAGATGCGTGTGTGTAAAATAACATCAAAAAAGAATGCAATCACAAAATATTTATATTATTAACAATATAATATAAGATGCTAAAGAATCTTAAAAGACATACACTGATTTTTTTTTTTTTTTGAAGATGACATATACTGATTGTTATAATGCGAAATTATAGAAGTAAGGTAATAATTTGATTTGTGGGATTTCTGCAAATTGCTTGTCTGAAGATCCCAATCAATATGTCAGTCAATTATTGAGATAGAGGAAGGGGTGGCCCGGTTCATGATTGGTCCGGCCGGTTGGTCCGGTTAAGACACAACCATAGCTTTACCAGTATTCAGTCATTGTGGGGCAGAGGAATACCTATCGTTGCTTTTTACAAATTTTTTTATATTAAAATAATTCATGTCAATTATTATTTATTTCCAATAAATTTTATTTTCAGAAAAAATAATTATATATCAAAAAAATGATGAAAGTTCAAAAAAATAATTGGATTGAGTTGCTACATTATAAGCAAAACCAACATCAAGACTTTTTCTTGCTAATAAATGAACAGTCACATTAGAATTATGAGAGATATATTTGTATGTAATATTACAAAACAGTAAAAAATAAAAGATATCAAATAAATATGAGAGATATATTTGTATGTAATATTACAAAACAGTAAAAAATAAAAGATATCGAATAAAATTGGTTTTAACCAATTTCGATCATAAGACTTTCGTGTAATAGCTTGGATTAGACTCATCAAATTTGTTTCAATATGAAAAGTCATATTTGCACATGATTTTATCAAAATTAAAACTTTTCTAAAGCCATTCCTTCCAATAGTTTTAAATAGAGCACATGTGCAAAAATACTCTTAAAATTTACCGAAAAGAGTAATTTTGTCTTTAATAATTAGTTATGTGTAATATTGTGCTTAAATTTGCACATGATTTTATCAAAATTAAAACTTTTCTAAAGCCATTCCTTCCAATAGTTTTAAATAGAGCACATGTGCAAAAATACTCTTAAAATTTACCGAAAAGAGTAATTTTGTCTTTAATAATTAGTTATGTGTAATATTGTGCTTAAAATTATCAAAATGGTACAATTTTATCTCTAAAATAACGAGACCATTAATTTGATATAATTTTGTTAAAATAATATAATATGCTCACATTAGCGGTCAAAAAATAAAATATGGACAAATTAATGATTTCATTATTTTAAGAGCAAAATTACGCTATTTTAATAATTTTAAGAACACAGTTACACGAAACTAAAAATTAGGGATAAAATTGTTCTTTTTGTTAAATATTAAAGGCATTTTTAAACATTAAACCATTCTAAATGAAAAACACATTTTTAAATTTTTGAACTTTAAATTTTTTTTATATTAAGTTCATTCATAAACTTTTTTTTATTAGGTATCCATAATTTAATATAAAATAATACTTATTTTTTTCATAAATGAAAATAACGTGTGTATATTTCAATTGCCATTAATAGCACATAACATTGATAAAATCCATTTTTAATTGAATTTTTGAATTCTTAAAATTTGGATCATTTAACAACTTTTAAAATTGTTTATATTGGTTCCTAATAACAAAGGTAATTTAGTTTGATATAAAATTTTAGGGCATTAGAATTCTAAGGGCATGCAAATTCTTACCTTATAAATAACTAAATCAGTTATTCACTCAGGTATGATCCTTTTTCTTTTTTATGGAATTCTCTCTATTTTCTATGCTTTTTCTATTCGAATGAACTAATTTGACCGTCGGAGTATTCTTAAATTTCCACGGGTTCATTCCCTTTTTTTTACAGGTATCGAGCTCGGATCGAAATTTTTTCGAGAATGTTATTAGTTTAATAACAAAAAAAAAATCACCATTTAATAACAAATGAAATACATGTTTATTAGTTCAATTTACAATATACTTCATATACAAGGATCTATTCAAAAAAAAATTATAAACCAATCTAATGTATAAAAAAAATTAAATATGGATTTTTCTATTTTATATTGATTTGATTGGGTGATTTTTTTTTTTTGAAAAAATTTGATTGATTATCCATACATATCTATTTCCCCCCGGCTTCTTTTGTCCCGCGTGAATGATACGTTCCAAATATGTTAGATTATACTAATTATTGATTTTTTAGCAATAAAAATAGCGTGATGCATAATCAATTTCATTGTAAATGTTCTATCAAAAAAACAAAAATCATTCTAAATGTGTTACTATATATCCGCATTGTATTATACGATCAAAGCAAAAAAGAAAAAGAAAATAAGTATAAAATTATTGCAAATGAAAATTATACATAAATAAGATTCAAAAGTGTTTTTTTTTTAAAGAAACATCAAAGTGATATGAAGCAATTGCCATTTTTCATCCAAAATTAATTAGAAGGATAGGGGAAAGGACAAATAATGTTTATAATTGATTCCAATATAGAAGACACTTCTAATTGAATGGAAAATCCATATGATCTATTAATCTATATAATCCAAACAATCAAATTTTGAAAATAATAAATTTCCTCTTGGAATGAATTTTATAATTACGTACGATCACTTTTATTTGGAAGTTTAAGCATTCCTTCAATTGAATGAATGAATTACCTTGTAGACAAATTAATGCAATTTTTTCTCTAAATTAGTTGGTCTATCCCTAATACATAATATAATACAACAAGGGCACGTTTGGTTCGCTGCATTGTAGTAGCTTGTATAGCATTAACTTGTATAGTATTAACATGTACTGTTTAGCTTGTATTATTATATATAGTGTTCGGTAGAAAATTGTAATAACTTGTAATATTTATATTGTGTTTGGTACACAATGATATATTGTATTTTAAAAAAAATTAAAAATATATAAAATCAATTTGTTTTTAATATTACTAACTTAGAAAAAATTTGATTATAAAATACAATTTTTTTTATAAATATATCAATTTATTATTTTTTTAAGTGTACAAATTTCTTGGATTATATATATATTAATAGATAAATTAACAATCATTAGATGAAGATGGTGACGGTGGCAGCATGCTAGTGGCAACAGCGGCAACTATAGTAGTTGTAGTGATGACCGTGGTAGCAGTGGTTATAGTGGGCTGGTGGTGGCGGTGTGGCAGCAGCGATGATGGTGGGCTAATGGTGGTGGTGGCTGTAGCCGTGGTGTGATGGCAGTCTGATAGTAGGGTAGTGATGGTGACAGCGACGGTGATAGTGATGGACACCGCAGCCACTGTAATATTTACCGTATTACACAAACTCAAGAATTTGTGGTATATTGTTTTATATAATTTATGCAGGATAATCAGATGTACGGTATATTATATTATCGTCACATTAATTTTTCAAAAAATATTATAAACACCGTACTTATATTAGCTTATACTATATTATATTATTTCATGTGTAATATAAAACATAAAATGTAGCCCAAGAGCATGTTTGATTAACTAAATCATAAAATATATAATATAGTATAAGATAATACAAATAAGCTGCTTTTGATCCGCATGTTAGTAAACAAAATAATATAATATAATATAAATTAATACAAATATAATATTTAGAAAAATTTTTAAAAAGTTAATTTGGAAATAATATGATATACCATCAAATTTGCCATCATAAATGCATTGAATATAATGAAATTTATTATTAATAATACACAATTCATTATTGGATTTGTACAATAAAGTAAAAACCGTGTTAGATGAAATAGTCACATCGAGTCTTTCTTTAATTTAATCAGCAATAATTGAATTGTCTATTTTTTTTAGTTTTTAAAAAATAACACAAAACTGAGCACCAAATGCAGTATAAAACCTCACAAGCTAATACATTTTTGCATCCAATTATTGCGTATATTAATACAAATACAAAGTAGACAATATATACTGATAGTGTTTGAAAGATTTTTTAAAAATTAATATAGTGATAATATAATACACTTATAGCTCAAACAATTGAAAATTGGATAATATTCGTAATTGATAAGTGTTGAAATTTAATTCCGCTTAAAAAAATAATTATAAAATAAAATATAATACTCTAATATCAAATTTTTTTAGTACACAAAATTAATGAATCCTACAACGACAGAGTGGAAACATGCGACAGTGTCGATAGAATCTTGTAACTTGCTAACCAAATCTTATATTGTTTCTGTAGATAATTTTATTAATAAACGTGAGTCATGTGGTTGCAAAAATAAATCTGGACCGTCTATATATTTTTTTATACATATATTTAGGGGTAGAGAGAGAAGCATGTGCTGGTAGAGAGCAGCCTCCGGATATTTTTTTTTATTATTTAGGACAATAATTGTGCGATTTTTGTTCATTACCAGTATTAAATTAATCAATCTGATTTATTGCACATATTATGGCACCTGGATCAAGATTAAGATTTATTTTAATTATTATAATTTTGCAATTTGTGCTCATTATGAAATAAATTAATCTGAATCATAACCCATTGACCATTTAATCGAATCATAAATGGAACAAACAACTCATCCCATGAAAAAAGTACATAAATTTAAATGTAGAAAATCGATCATAAAATATAATTCAGCCCCAATAATGATGGAAGTATATATTAGGTACGATATAGGAATATTTTTATTTATTTTTATTAAAAATATTTGATCTCAGTGTACCTAATTAATTAGGCTGAGTGATATTACATAGTTTAGATTAATTAGATATGTCCTATGCTCATGTTATCGCAAAATGCATGAAATTTCAATAAAAAATATAGCAAAAAATTTATGCTAATTAAATTTATTAAAAGAATTCTTTACACACCTAGATTTAATAATTATTTCATGTATAAACTGTATACTTTAAAAAAAAACCTGTCACAACTATAAGTTAAATTATATCCTATCATAAATTAATCGGTTTTGTAACTTTAAAAAAATCGAGCCAAATAACAGAAGATCGTTAAAAAAAAAAATAAGAATCTTACTTAAACAAAATTCACGTATACTTAATGTAAGTAACTATGAGAAAAGTATAGGGTTCACTAATAACGCAACAATAAGAAATAGTAATAATTTGTAACCACAATGTAATTCAACTATCATTTAATTGCGACAAGAATAAAAATGGTCAGAAATTGATAATTAGCTATACCTCATTAATTACATTGTCATCATCATAAATTCAAATAATTTCATATCTAAAATAAATAATTAGATGTGTGAAATATGCAGCCACCTAACCTAGCTATCAATTTTCAACTATTTTTACTTTTATTGTAAATAAATGATAATTGAATTATATTCTCGTTATAATTTAATTATTTATAATTTTTTTGATAAAAGGTTAGAATGGTAAAAGTTTAATGACTACGTTATAAATATGGAGGTAAATTAAATTAAAGATATATTTTAAAATAAATCAAATTAAAATTAATAATGACAAAAATGTGCATTATTTATGAACCAAAAAACTGTGTCCGTAACATAAATAACAATATATATAAGTGTTTTTATCAATAATTTTATAAATTTATTGTAATTTTAATTTACGAAATAACATCTAGAGTTACAGATGTTGGCTTAGGTAGTAAGGGATAATTTGTAAAAATAATTAAAGATAATTTTCTACTAATTCTTAAGTTAGCATTAAATTAACCCTTGACGTTGAGTCAAAATCATGATAGCAAAATTATCAAACAATGGTCCCCAACCCCAAGGCTGGAAACCAACAGCTTCCTCTTAGATTTTCAAATGCAACCTAATTACTCCCTAAACAATTCCCAAATGAGTAGTTGCAATAAAATCATCAAAAATTATGTGTATACATAGATAAATATATTCAAATTTATGGATGGTGTAGTTTTCAAATTACACGCAATCAAATTTAAAGCGAATTATTAGCAAACAAATTAATTGGTTAATTATTGGGATTAATCCTTATGAAAGTGAAACTTAGGGAAAAAGAATGAGGGCCCGCCCTTATCACTATGGGATTATTTATTTGGTGGGGGTGCCCATAAAACCCATAAACTCTTTGCGGTGGCAAAACGAACAACTTCTTATCTCCCACTTCACCATGCGCGGCATTTTCAATAGAGAAAAGGGCTTAGATGCCATGTTGCTAATTACTACTAAGGTCTTTTCTTTTTTTTTTTTTTTGGAACAATAAATACAATTAAGGGGAGTTTTATGCAAATATTGTTAATATGGGGCTCAGATGTACTATGACGTGTACGCCTAAATACCGTTGGATTGAGAATCGAATCACCCCTCCATTTTATGCTTTGTGATTGCACTTTCTTGAGTTGAAAGAGGAAATAAGCTCTATGAACCATAAACAAAGAATCATATGATCATGGGAGCATTACCAAAAATAACCCTTATAAAATCCAATGCCTCTTTTCTCGATAAATAATAATAAAAAAAGAGAGGGTACATTTAAATTTTAATGAAAATTTTGTTTTTCTTGAAGAGTTGTTATATAATATAAATATAATTCAAGATTAGGATCTCCATCTAAAATCGTCCTAAGCAGATCAATTAAATTAAGGAGGTTGACAGGTGTATAATACATATAAATTTAATTATTCCACGTGAACTTACTGCTTTAATCAAGGAATTTCTGACTCTGTTGCTTAATTTACAAGCATTTCCCTTTATAGGAATAAATAATTAATCACCAACCAAATCCATCTCTTCTCAAAACTTAGAAAGTTGTAAAATAATCGAAAATCAATTTCTCAATTCAAATGCATGTGGCCATTTGGCTGTTTCTTTTTATTTAATTTGTTTTCCTTAATTCATGGAGTATGATTCCGTACTTAATTTTAGACCGTTGATCAATAATGAATTTTAGATTAACCGTAAAACATTATATACACCAGTATACAAGCGCACACTAAGTGAGTATTCCTGGAAGATATCTCAGATGAAGTAGCCTTTTATGATATTTATTTATTTTTAAATCAAAACAATTTTCTTTTTCTGATTTCTTCAAGAAAATAATGTATTTTCTCTTAACTAGCTGTTACTTCAAAAATAATGGTAAAAAAAAAAACCAAAAAACAAAAAATTCCATCTAGATGTGGTTAAAGTCTGTTTAGATCGGTCTAAAAAACATTTATCAAATACAATTTAATCTAAAATTAATCCAAATGAATATGTACAAAATGGTTCAAATCAGCTTCACTACAGCACAATCTAAATATGGCTATCATTGACTTCAATCTTGTAAGTTTCGATGCCATTCTTGTTATCGTAAATATCTTTTTTTGATAATATATATATTTTAATACCGGCGGAGAGGAAAGAATTTGAAATTCGAATTTAAATTAATTGAAAAAAATAGTTAAATTGGGTATATGGATTCATATTCATATTAACTAAATAAAATTCTAATGACATTTTCAATTGATTACTGTCGTGTATGCCTTGGATTTCTTGGGCATTACCTCCTTTGTCAAAAAGTACTACTCCATTTGTTTTTTAATATTTTCTAGAAGCTGAAAATGTTGAAGAAGAGGTAGCTTTGTTTTATTGTCAAAACCACCGAAATTAGCATTAATTTCGGTGGCACAACAGTTGCCAAATTCATGCCTGTAAAAAGGCTTCTCTTGCATTTGCATCAATATCATAAAAAGAGAGAGTTGAGAGAGATTGGTATATAATTGCTCTAATTAAATTAGAGATAAATTAAATCTCTTTTAAAAGAGCAATTTTGTAAGCGGGTGTAATTGAATTTTGGATTGAGTGTTACTCTATTTGCAATATTATTTTTCGCATAGTGAATTTATTGCTCCACTTCTCCCTTAGACATAGACATATTGCTGAACTAAGTAAATTTTGTGTGTTTTGTTTTTCTTATACTTTGACTATTTTTTTATTATTGCCATTAAAATCAATGTTTAAATAGCCCATCAATCCTAACAAATTGGTATAAGAGCCAATGTTCTTTCTTAGTATGCTTTGTGGTTGCAGCATAGACCGATCTACCACATCAGAAAAGAATTTTCTTTGAATATTGTTCAAGTATACAACACTGTTCATATATACAGTACTGTTCACGTATATGATTACTATTCACGTGGAATAGTTGGAGCTATTTTTTTGATCAAAGAAGTTCGTGGTAGAAGTAATGGCAACTACAAGATTTGATATTGAGAAATTTGATCGTAACATAAATTTCTCTTTGTGAAAGATTAAGATGCGTGCTATCTTAATTCAGAATAGGCTGGAGAAAGCTTTATGGGGAAAGAATAGAATGCCAGAGTCAATGACTGAAGAAAAGAAGGAGGAGATCATCAACAAGGTAGTTTCCACGATTAAGCTATGTTTGTCTAATGAAGTTCTTCAGGAGGTCATCAATGAAAATACAGCAGCTGGCTTATGGGCGAAGTTAGAATCCTTGTACATGTCCAAAACCCTAATCGATTAGCTGTACCACATGACGCGGTTCTACACATTTCAAATGCAGGAAGGTACTCCTATTAAAACTTATCTTGAAGAATATACATCAATTTTAGTAAGTCTAGAAAATGTTGGTGATAAAGTTGATGATGAAAATGCTGCTTTGAAATTGTTGTGTTCACTACCACCATCATATAAAAGTTTTAGGGACACAATACTTTATGGAAAAGATAGTGTGTCTTTGGCAGAGGTTAAGATAGCTTTACTCTCTAAAATTATAATTGATAAAGGAATTGTTGGTAGTAAAGAGGATAATGTGGCAGAAGGCCTTGTTGCTAGAGGAAGGCCTAAAAATAAGAATTCTGGCAGTAGCAAGTCTAGGTCAAAATCTAGACATAAGAATTTGAGATGTAACAATTGTCATAAAAAGGGGCACATTAAAGCTGATTGTTATAAGTTAAAAAATAAACAATCAAATGAAGAAAGAAGGAAAAAATTCGCCGAAGCTAGTATTGTTGAAAATGAATCCACATATGATATTCTTTTAGTTACTAACAGTGAAAGGTGCAGATTTAAGGATGATTGGATAATGGATTCAAGTTGCTCTTATCACATATATCCCAATAGCGACTAGTTCTCTATATATAAATCTTTTACGGGTGAAGTTGTTTTGATGGGCAACGATGTAGCTTGCAAAGTTATTAGCAAGGGTACAATCCGAATTAAGTTACATGATGGCGTGGTACGAACTTTGATAGATGTTTGTCATGTTCCTGATTTAAAGAAGAATCTCATCTCTCTGGGCACCCTTGATGCTGGTGGGTGTAAATACTAAGGTGAAGGTGGAGTCATGAAAGTTAGTAAAGGTGCTCTGGTGGTTATGAAGGCTCGACAGGTTGGAAGTCTTTACATTCTGCAAGGAACCATAGTTACAGGAGCTGCTGCTGCAATTACTACTCAAATGTCTGAAACCGACATCATCAAATTGTGGCATATGAGGTTAGGCCATATGAGCAAGAAAGGCTTGACTTTGTTAAACAATAAGGGTTTTTTGTGTGGACAAAATACTGACAAGTTTGATTTTTGCAAGCACTGTGTTTTCTAAAAGTAAAGACGTGTTAATTTCAGCACAGGTACCCGTATAACCAAAGGTACTTTGGATTACATCCATTCTGATCTTTGGGGGCCATCATAAGTTCCATCAAAAGATGGTGCCAGATACATGTTTGTCTTCATCGATAACTTCTCAAAGAAGGTTTGGATTTACTTTCTCAAACACAAGGATCGGGTGTTTTTCACAGTCAAGCAATGGAAAACCATGATAAAGAAATAAAGAGACTAAGAATAGATAATGGCTTGGAGTTCTGTGCTAATGAGTTCAATGACTTCTACAAAAATGAAGGCAATGTGAGGCATCACACAGTTCGAATGACACCCCAACAAAATAGAGTTTCTGAACGTATGAACAGAACCCTTATTGAGAGAGCACGGTATATACTTTCAAATATTGGATTAGCAAAGTGTTTTTTGGTAGAAGCTGTTTCAACAGCTTGCTATTTAGTTAATCATTCTCCATTAGTTGCAATTGGCTTCAAGACTCCGGAGGAAGTTTGGTCTGGTAAACCTGCAAATTATTCGAATTTGAGAATCTTTGGTTGCCCAGCATTTACACGTCAATGATGGCAAGTTAGCACCAAGGGCGAAGAAGTGCATTTTTTAGGATATTCATCAAGGGTGAAAGGATATAAACTTTGGTGTCCCAAATGATCCAAAGTTATAATCAGTAAAGATGTTACATTTGATGAAGGTTCCATGCTTCACTCAAAAAATGAAGTATTGGTACCTTGCAGTTCTAACAAACAGGTAAAGGCCAATTAGAGATAGGAGATGGATGTTAAAGACTATCCTGCTCAGCAAGATTCTACCTCACAGTCAAATTCACAACCATCCAGCTCTCAATAAGTGATTCAGAGCCTAACTTATTTGAATAGGAGTAGCCATACTCTATTGCCAAAAACAGAGAAATGAGAGAAATAAAGAAGCCAATAAAATATAATGATTTTGCATATTTGGTGGCTTATGCTTTTTCAGCAGCTGAGGAGATCAATAATGTTGGAGAACCATCCACATATTCAGAAGCCATTTCAGGAGCCAACTCAGATAAATGGTTGATAGCTATGCAAGAAGAAATATAGTCCTTGCATAAGAATGGTACTTGGGAGCTCGTTAGACCACCGAAGGGAAAGAAGTTTATTGACTGTAAATGGATTTTCAAGAAAAATAAAGGTACCCCAGGCATTGAAGAAGTTCGCAAAGGGATTCAAACGAGTCAAGGTGTGGCTTTCAATGTGTCTTCTTACCAGTTGTGAAACATTATTTCATTCGCATGTTGCTTGCTATGGTGGCTAAGTATGACTTAGAATTTGAACAATTAGATGTCAAAACTGCTTTTCTACATGGTGACCTTGAAGAGCAAATCTACATGCAACAACCAGAAGGTTTCAAGATTGAAGGCAAGGAGGATCATGTTTGTTTGCTGAAGAAATCTCTGTACGGCCTTAAGCATTCACCCAGGCAGTGGTATAAGAGGTTTGACTCCTTCATGACCAATAATAATTTTTTAAGGAGTAATTATGATAATTGTGTTTACTTCAAAAGGTTAGTTGATGGATCATTCATATATTTATTGTTATATGTTGATGGTATATTGATTGCCGAAAAGAATACTTCTGAAGTTAAGAAGTTGAAAGCCTTGTTGAGTAATGAATTTGAGATGAAAGATCTTGGAGCAGCAAAAAAGATTCTTGGGATGGAGATTCGGAGGGATAGGAAAGCAGGAAAGTTGTTCCTCACTCAAAAGAAATATGTTGAGAAAGTTCTGGAGTATTTTGGCATGAAAGATACAAAGCTTGTGAGTACTCCATTAGCTGTCCATTTCAAGCTTTCAACTGCACTATCACCACAAACAGATGAAGAATAGAGATATATGGATCATGTTCCATACTCCAATATAGTAGGCAGTCTTATGTATGCCATGATATGTACTCAACTTGATATTTCTCATGCAGTTAGTGTTGTGAGCAGGTTCATGGCAAATCCTGATAAAATTCACTGGCAAGCAGTGAAATGGATTTTGAGATACTTAAAAAGCTCAGTTGATGCCTTTTTGGAGTTCAGTAGTGGTGATTGTAGTTTGGTTGGTTATGTCGATTCAGACTATGCAGGAGATCTCGACAAAAGGAGATCTTTGACAGGCTACGTATTTACTTTTGCAAACAGCACAGTCAATTGAAAATTTACATTGCAATCTACAGTTGCACTATCTACAACAGAAACTGAATACATGGCAGTGACTAAAGCTATCAAAGAGGCTATTTAGTTAAAGGGCTTATACAATGAACTCAATTCAGATCATCCGGTGACAGTTGCCTTTTGCGATGGTTAAAGTGCAATACATCTGACCAAATACTAGATGTTTCATGAAAAAACAAAGCACATTGACATCAGGTACCATTTTGTTCGTGATATTATCACACAAGGAAATGTTATGGTTAAAAAGTTTGGTACTGTAGACAATCTAGTTGACATGTTGATGAAGTCTCTTCCTACTACCAAGTTCAAGCATTGCTTGGATTTGGTCGGCATATGCATAGCACTTAAACTTATTTGGAGAAGATGGAGTTAAATTCACTGTTGATAAAATTCAAGTCAAGGTGGAGATTTGTCGTATATGCCTTGAATTTCTTGGGCATTACCTCCTTTGTCAAAAAGTATTGCGCCATTTGTTTTTTAATATTTTCTAGAAGCTGAAAATGTTAAAGAAGAGGTAGCTTTGTGTTATTGTCAAAGACTACCGAAATTAGCATTAATTTCAGTGGCACAACAGTTGCCAAATTCATGCCTATAAAAAGGCTTCTCTTGCATTTGCATCAATATCAGAAAAAGAGAGAGTTGAGAGAGATTGTTGTATAATTGCTCTAATTAAATTAGAGGTAAATTAAAGCTCTTTTAAGAGAGCAATTTTGTGAGCGGGTGTAATTAGATTTTGGGTTGAGTGTTACTCCACTTGTAATATTATTTATCCCATAGTGAATTTATTGCTCCCCTTCTCCCGTAGACGTAGGCGCATTGAAGAATTACGTAAATTTTTTATGTTTTATTTTTCTTATACTTTGGCTATTTCTTCGTTATTGCCATTAAAATCACTATCTAAATAGCCCCTTGACCCTATCAATTACTTATAACGATAATTTTGCGTATGAAATGAATTTCATTTGAGAATTTACTATAAATGTACAAGATAAATATAAGTACACTCCACATCTCCTTAAACTAAAATTTGAGGCCTCTTGCTGCGAGGAATATGAGAGAGATCATGGCCCCAAAGAAGGAAACGTACAATTGAAGGGGTAAAATTAAGTTAATTTTCACTTCTTAATTTCCTCCAAAATCAACTTTTGGCCACGTTATAAATAAATAATTTACAATTCACTATTGCATTCGATCATGACTTTAATAAAAAATAAATAAAGTTAAATAAATAAATAAATTTTTTATTTAACAGTATGTATCGCACAATTTAGCGCAATAATATTCGGTCCGTGAAAATATAAGTTATAAAATAAATAAAAACAGGGGTGATGCATGGCAGGCACCATTATTGTTTTCCACTTTCCCAATTAGGCAAATATACAGAAGCAGGGAAATAAATAGAAGTGGTACCTGTTATAATGAAACATTGAAAATAAAATTGATATGCAAAATTCTCCACTCATTCACTAAGTAACAATAGGAGTGGTGCCGATTGGTGATATGATTGGAAGATTGATAATTAATTGCCAAATATATATATTTCATTGTCCTAAGATGCCATAAAACGAGGGATTTGTTGCCTCAACCATCACGCATTGATTGATTTTGCTTTGCTCATTTTCCATATTTCCAAATATTGATTATCCTATACTTTTCTTGTATATATTGTCAATCTTTCATAAGGATATATATTCATCAAATCAAATATTGCACCTTTCTAACGTCATATCAACATTTATTTGAGACAAATTAAAATTTAAATGTAATTCAATAGTATGCTTCAAAAATGAGACACTGTGGAATCATGGTTAGTAAGATTTTGATAGTGAAATTAATTAGTTATTTTTAAAGAAAATAATAAAAAATACTCAATTCGTCTCATTTTAAGTAATTATTTCACTCAAGATAATTAAGGAAATATTTGAATTATCTTATATTTATAAAAAAATATTAGCAATCAACTAATTTACTACTTTTCAATTTCAAGTAAAATATTTAATTTTCACACTATTAAAGCTGAATTTATCATTCTGTTAAATGTACTGGTGTACTAAGGAAGGCAAAATATGTAAACTTATTTCTTAAATTTCTAGAATAATATTTAAGCCGAGATAGGATAAAATAGAAAAAAGCAACTATTTAAAATAAAATGAAAATGATAATATTTTAAAACATAGAGTTTAAATAATAATAATATAGTGTTTAAATAGGCTGCATTGTATGAGTTAGACAATTAATATTTGATAATGATATGAGTAAAAGTCCATCGTTGATTATTAATGGCAGTAGATTGCATATGATTTTTTTAAAGGGTCGGTTGGTTTAGCAATTCGTACCAACGAATAGTCGACAATGATATTTAATCGGAGATAACAAAAAATTATACGTTTGATAAAAATTTACTAATTGTTGCTATTTATATGTTAAATTACTATTAAAAGTATAATCTAACTGCAGAATGGAAGAAAAATGTTACAATTTTGTGTAACAAAGTCTTTGACAGCTAATGCCATAAAATGCTAAAAATTATGTCAAAAAAAAAAATAGAAAAAATGCTAATGAATGTATGCAAAACTAGGGCCAGGCCCAATTGCTCATAACCTTTGGGCTGAGAATGACGGGGTTTACTGGACATATTTGAAGTTCAACCCATCGTATGGGCCCAAACTACCTGCGGCACAGAGCAAGGCCTTTCCACATTGGGTTTCCAGAGCACAACAAATTATTCTTAGGCCGATGAAATATATAGAAAGACCAAATCAAGTATAAATTAGTAAAAGATATAATTAATTAGCCATTTATGATTGAATTTATCAATGAAAAGTTTGTGGACTCAATCTAAAAATGATCTAATGGGACCAGCAGACCATTAGTTCTATGATAGATCCAGGCTTTTGTTTTGGTGCAACTATCCAACTCATAAAGATAACTGAGTTTTGATCCAAGCATCCAACTCATAAAGATAATTTAAAGAGGAAATTACCCCAATTGCCAACTTTTTCCCCCTTTTTTCAAAAAATACAATCCCATCTCCTTCTTTTTCATAAATCCCACTTTTTTAATTCTTATTTTCGTAAATACAATTTTGTTTTTGTTACATTGGACTCTGCACTGGCCAGAATTTTACTACCTTGAATCCTAATTTTCTGCAGCAGGTGGAGTCTTCTATTCCTGACAAGGGCGCCAAGCTGATTGTGGTGAAGGGCTGAGGTGAAAAATCTAATTTTGAAATGATTTTCAGTCTAGCTTTCCAATATTAACTAATTTGATTTCTTTCCGAAACAACTGCTCAGATCTCTCATGGTTGCATCAAAGTTGTACGAGGGAGGATAAAAGAACCTCGGATGGCTGGCCGGAGGATTCAACCGATCTGCAGATGACGATTTCCCAGCAACCGAAGGACTCGTAAAATTGATTCAACGCCAATTATTTATCTGAGATTGATATTGAATTTATATTAAAATTTACCTCTTTTCTTCTGATCTTCAAATTTCCTGCATTTTCAACAACTCGATGTGATGATGATGAAATTTTTCTTGCTTATCGTAGCTGAGCATGGAAGAAAGAAAAGAAATATTGTAAAAAAGAAATGGATATTAGTTTTTCCAGTATTATCCAGTGGTCTTACAATAGTATTTCTCATTTTCATACTTACCCATGTGACGCTAAAAAGGAAGAAAACACAAGGTAAACAATTGCACTTGAGCTCATTGATTATGCATAAAGTCTAAGCAAGCCACTAAAGTATGCATTTTGTTCTGTGCGTTGAAGTCCAGCGAAGAAAGGTAGCAAAGAAATATTTTCTAAATTGTTAGCAAACAAGCTTGTGGAAAGTGAGAGGATGTATATAAATAAACAATATTATAAGATTGAATGACTACATTTCATTTCACTATATACACAGTGTGTACTTGCTCAATATACCTTGTGTACATGATGTATATATATACAGTGTGTACTAGTTATATACATCGTGTGTATTAGCTGTATACACAATGTGTACTAGCTGTATACACCCTGTATGTATGTTGTATACATCGTTTGTACATGCTGTATATATAGTGTATTCTAGCTATATACATTATATGCACTAGCTGTATACACCATGTATACATTGTGTGTACTAATTGTATATACCTTGTGTACATGTTGTATACACCGTGTGTACATGCTGTATGCATTGTGTGTACTAATTGTATACACGGTGTGTACATCATGTATACATCATGTGTACATCATGTATACACAATGTGTACTAGCTATATATACTGTGTGTACTAGTTGTATATGCCGTATATATTTGGTATATACAATGTGTACTAGTTGTATATACGATTTGTACTAGCTTTATATACCGTGTGTATATGCTGTATACGCCTTATATATTTGATGTATACATTGTGTTTAATTTATATATACAGTGTGTAATTTCTAGACCAAATTTTTTTCTCCGGGAGTAAACCTACTTGAAGAGGATGTTAACCACACGTAATCATAATGTCTTTGATTTTCTTTCTATTCCGTAACTATATTTATAAACAATAATAATAATAATAATAATAATTCAAAATCTGTATTTGAATCAGGTGGTGATTTACAATGGTATTGTGGAAGTTACTTTGAGTGGTTTTGTTACTGGGATTAAATATAATGGGATTGAGAATGTACTAGGCACCGAAATGTAAAAATTAGGAAAGTGAGAATAGGAAAATTAATAAGAATGTAAAAAGTTATATTTTTTGAAAATAAAAGTTGTATAATTGATATTGAAAATTTAAAGTATTGTATTAATGAAGAAATTAGAAAAGAGTTGTTTTTTTGTTATTTTTATTTTTTTTTTTGTATATTTTTGTAAAAATCCCAAAAATTAAAGTATTAAATTTAATTCGTTGGTTTCTTTTTGGTTCAAAGGAATAAAATTACCATGTGCTCTAATAAAAACAATTTGATTTATCAGTGTGCCAATCACAAAACTTATGTCAGAAGGCACTTTCAAAGCTAATGTTTGATTTTATAAAACACATACCGTAATATTTTACTTCCAAGTAAAATATCAAGAAAAAATATATATTTATTCAGTAATCTTCATCATTTTCTAACATTAGTCCAAGTATTTTCCCAAGAACATTGATAAGCAGAAAAGTCCATGGTTTGGACACCTTTACTAGTACTTTCCGATTAACAAGGCAACTAAATTGTGGATTTGTTTCACACGTTAGGACGATCCTCACACATAAATGAGCAGTGAAAAGAAAGAGTAGACTGTTACTCTTTCGATGTTGAAATGGTCGGGAAAGCATATGATTTCTGGTTTGTCAAGCTACAGAATCTGGTGAAAAGACAAGTGCACCGTTAACAAGTATGGTTTGCATGGGTAAAGAGACGGGTCATTGGAAACCAACTACAAGAAGCAAGAGGAACAATCATGAACAAATTCTTCAGGGGAAGGTTGGATAATGGATTCTATTTAGCCCATACCCCGTCCAATCAAAAACTTCTGATAAGGAAAATTTCTTTGCAGGAACCATATCTTTTCCGAGGCGTCTTTAGTTTCGCGATTACTATGTAATGATTCTGTGTTGATTGCTCCCATCCCATAGTGATTAGAGGAATATTTAAAAGCTCTAATTATTAGAAATGAGGAATATATGGCTGAGCTGCTTGCATTTTCATGAAATGGAATTAACAAAAACTCCATGATACTTGAATGAAAATCCAAATATGACGCCATAAATGAGGAATATCCTGTTTTTAAGAAAAATATAAAAAGTTGTATTTTTTGAAAATTATAAGTTGTATTTTTGAAAAAATTATAAAGTATTGTGTTTTTTGTTATTTTTATTTTTTTTCTGTATATTTTTGTAAAAACTCCTAATTTAAATGTGACAAGTTTTATAATATTATTTTTTATCTTTTAAAAATCATTAAAAATAAAAAAGATATAGATAATATATAAAAATAATTATATTGATCTTATACCTATATTACATTTAAAAATTATAAAATTATAAATGAGTTGAATTGTATAAAATATATATATCGGATTATATCAAATCGAGACGCAAATAAATAATTAATAAATCAGATAAAATTATATGTTTACACATAAGTAGATTAGTTAAAATTCACGGATGGAATTAAATTATAATCTTCTAATTACAATTAGAAGTGTGAATAGAAAGAATTAAAGTTGATTTTTTTTATAATAATATTAATGGTGTGTAGGACATTAAAGTTTTAAATAATGTGTATTAAACATTAACGGATCATATAAACAAGGAATAAGATATTTAATTAATTAATAAAGAGAATAACGGAGGAGGGAAGCGCGGTCGCAATCACCGAGGTCGGTTCAGTCTTCACTTTTATCTTCACCTCCAAAACCATCTCCGTCTCCAAAATCTCTCTTTTTCTGCTTTCTCCGGCCTCTCCATATTTGCTCGCTCTCAATTTCCGTCATGGATTCCGTTCTTCACCAGCAACTTCTTCGTCTCCCTCTCACACCCTTACGCTCCGCCGCTCCCATCTCATCCACCGCCATTTCCTCCGCTCATCAGCTGCCCTGCCTTCTCTTTTCTCGCCCCGCTCACAGTCTCCATTCTCTGTCTGCCATTTCATGGCCCCGCCGCTCCTCCACTATCGCCTCTAGCGGCATCTTGATGACCAATTCCTTTCCGGTTTGTTGCCTTCTCCTCTACCCTTTCTCTCTATTGATGTCGTTTTGATATTCGATTAACTAAGTAATTTAGAAGTTTAGAGCTTTCATCTCTTGATCATTTAGAATTTTAAAGTTTAACCGAGCAATTGTAGGTTGTGGCAGTGACCATAGATAGGTTTGCTATGTTTTCTTGTGAAACGTAATGTATGTAAATCACGGAATTTTGGTGCAAAAGTTAAATAAGTTATTTAATGTATTTGCATTAGCAATTACCTGTTATGTATTATTTGGTTGATTCAAATGAATATTTCTCAGCTATATCATTGAAGATCAACTGCGCTGCACTAGAATTACTTATTAGTTTGGTTATGCTAATGTACTGAGTAGCACTTCTAACCGCAGACTATCCTGAAGTGGATGCGTTCTTGGAAATAAGGCCTAATTCTCATGCGGATTGGTCTGCATTTTTTTAATTGGTTGAATAATTTGGTAATTTGTATGTTGCGTGAATAAATTTCATCTTTTTCAGGCCGAAATTGCATTTAAGTGGGCTAGTAAGATGTTTTTCTTCCGTTCCTGCAATAGGTGGAATGGTATTGGCCTTTTATGTGTTGGCTAAATATGACATTGAGGTGATTTTAGTTCAAAATTAACTGATAAAAATAACAAGAACATACTTCTTATTGAGGTTCTTGGTACCGAGTTATGAGGATTTACTTCAGCTATTCTTGTCATGCATTCATTCTGTTTCACTAGACCCTTCTTTGCAGCCAAGAGGTGGGGTATATACCGTTGGTGATTTTATGACTAGGAAAGAGGATCTACAAGTGGTAAAGCCAACGACAACGGTGGATGAAGGTATGTGTCATATTTGTTTTATGCTTGGGAGTGATCGCCTTCACTTTATAATGTAACATCACTTGTCCAACTCTTATATTGTCCAACAGCCCTGCAAACTCTCGTGGAACACAGAATTACGGGTTTTCCTGTTATTGATGATGACTGGAAACTGGTAAGTTATTCTTGTTCAGTGCCCTCAATTCTCCTAATTTTATTAGTTTCCATTTTGTTTCTGGTTTTTTTTTAATAAACTAAGAACTGCTTTTTTACAGCTGGTAACTGATACTTAATTAGAAAGTTTTGATACGTGTTATATTTATTGGAGGACGTCATTATTTACCTTCAGGTATAAATGACTTTAAAATTTTGAAATCAAGAAAAATAATTATAAAGGACAACTATCAATTTGTTTCAACTGCACCGATGAAGCAAATTTCGCCAAGGGTCATCCAACTAAATAAGGGCAAAGCCTCCATCCTTCTCAAGCTATTGCTTTAATGCTAATGTTATCTCTTAATTATAGATTCTTTCCTGTAGATTTTATTGCAACTTTTCTTAATTTTGGCATCTGAGTAAATACATCTGTGTTGCTATGTGGGCCTATTAACATCTTTTATATTCAATACATGTGCGTTCTTGTGCGGGCTTATCAACATTCTTAAAAATCATGGGAATGATTTGAAGGCCGTTTGTTATTGCAGGTTGGTCTTGTGTCTGATTATGACTTGTTGGCTCTGGACTCTATATCAGGTGGATTTTCTTGGCATAAATGACCTTTTTGATTTAACTTTTTTCAAAAAAGAAACAATTTTTACTTATTCTTGGTTTATACTTTTTTATTGAGTAAAAATTTCTTTAAAGGGTTAAGATGTTAGAGATCCCCATGAATTTTTTACCATTTATCCCTTGGTGGACTTTTTACTAATTGTTAATATTGTGACCAGTCGACTTTTTAAAACTTATTTCATGTATTTTATAATATTTTTCTTTCTTCCCCTCCCACCAAAAAAAAAAAAAGACATTACTACATTTTTATGTTCATTGCATAGGGGGTCATGGTGTTAACAGTTTCGGTAATATACGAATGAGAGGTTAAGGCATTGAAAGTTACAATGAACTTTGCTTATTAGGAGAGGAGCTGTTTTGTGGCGAACTTATTTTCATATGTTTATAGGTCTTTGCCTTCCGGAGAAATAAAAAAAAAAAAGTGATTTTGTGCATATGATGAAATATCTCTTATCATTTTTTTTTGTTGTGTCTGTGTGTGCATGTGTGTGTGCTAGGTGGTGGAAGAACTGATAACAGCATGTTTCCAGAGGTTGACAGCACTTGGAAGGTATGTTAAAGCTGTTTGTGATAATTACAGTTAAGTCTGTGGATTTACTCTGTGTTGGTTAATGTAAACATCTGTTCCACAAGTAGCCCATAATTTTCTGGAGTCTTACTTTTCAATTGGGATGTTTGACTTGGGAAGTACCAACTATTATCTTTTGATTGTGTTGCCAAAAAATTTCTATCTTGCAGGCACGTCTTTATTATTTATTTGAATTACTAAAAAAATGTTCTGGATTGTTTCAATGGAGAATCACGTGTCAAATATATGCTATTGCGATAAGGACCTGAATGAATCTTAATTATGCTGAAAACATGTCTTGCATTACCTTAATGTTTGAATTGAATTCATGAGATGGTCTCCGTCATATTAAATGGAGTTATGGGTTGGTCATGGTTTTAGAGTTATTACGAATTTCCAATTGGCTCAAGTTCTGATTGGCTGGGTTGCGTTTCACATGATTGATCCATAGAGCTACTTGCTAACTAAATAATAATGTTGCAGACTTTTAATGAGGTACAGAAGTTGCTTAGTAAAACCAATGGGAAGCTTGTTGGTGACGTGATGACACCCGCCCCAGTTGTTGTTCGTGAAACGACTAATCTTGAGGATGCTGCAAAGTACCATCTGGCTTTTATTTCCTTTTTCTCATTCATTCTTTGCATTTACCTTCATTCCAGAAAAGTTGTACCTTAGAGATTCTAATTTTGTTTGTTGAATATCAGATTATTGCTTGAGACAAAATATCGACGTCTTCCAGTTGTAGATGCTGAAGAAAAGCTGGTATATAAATGATGCATAATCTATTATTTGGTTATGTTTTGTCATCATGTGTAATTATTGTTCTAATGTATTGCCCCTCCTCTTGAAGGTCGGAATTATCACCAGGGGAAATGTTGTACGAGCTGCTCTTGAAATTAAACGTGCAACTGAAGGGGAGGCATAGCATTAAGGATATTCTCCAAGGATTTAGAAAGTCGAACTCAAAATGAAATTGTCAGATTGATGAGTTGGATTCTATCTGTTCACTTCAACTTGTTGAAGTTCAACAAAGAAGAGGTTGGAGGACTGTAGGTTATTCACAATTTTGGCTTTTGTTGTATTTCTAACAGAGTTTTACTTTAAAAGTAATTTACTGGATCAAAGCGGTTAGGGTTTGATCTGGTTGATCCATTTGTTGTTGATCACACCACTAGTTCTCCCTATTTATGCAAGGACAGAAAGCGAAATGCGGGAGATGGAAAATACTGATAGAGACACATTGTTAGATGAACAGACCTTGTAATTTTATCCAGCATATGATACTAAAAAAATGGAGGAATCAAAACATTTATTTTCCTGATGACGTTAGAGGCTTGAAATCATCATTTCAATGCTCGGGGTTGGCCGTTTAATATTTGTTGATAATTTGAAACTGGTTATTATTTGGATGCCACTAGCCGAATGGAATGAGCCAAAAGGCTAGAAATATGATGGAGCCTTTTAGCGTGATTGCGATTGTAGCTGTTCTCAAGGTTTATGAACGAATCGAGTCAATCATAGTTTCATGTATCAATCTAATCATGTCAAAGTAGGTAGTATTTTCACAGAAACAATTTGTATGATTCATAAATTTATTCACTGGATGTTGAGGGCAACAACAGTGAGCAGAAAATTCAAATGGTAAATGTGTTGAGCCTTGTAAAGTTGACTATAAGATTAAAAACCATTTGATGCAATGTTAATTGAATCCGGCAATCATGGGGAATAAGCATGAAGTCAAAAGAAGTAAAGGGGGTAAATACAAGGGGTTAGTGTGAAATGTGCACTGTTAAAAGGATGAGCATCTATTAGACAAAATGATAGAAAAACCCAAGTCGGTCCCAATCATCATAATCATCCTGCACCACCAAGCACAGCAATCACTCTTTATGGGTCCATATATGCAACAGTGAAGAACCAGAAAATACCTAACTTCAAATCTTATCACTTTATTAGTTATAACTTTAGTGGTTAGCATGGCTATTTGCACCAACTGCTGCCTTGTAGGGCCATTCCTGTTCCCCTCCTCATTACTTTACCATTACCAATATCCCCTTCTCTCTCTAGGACGGCTAATCCCGCCTACCACCAATCCAAAATTTATACTTATTCCAATGTTTAAATTATCAAATTATGCTATGAACAACATGATTAGTGAAATTGATCATTCAAACAGCCTAATAACCCATTAACAGCTAATATACATTTATCAATTTTACAAGGCCAAAATTTCCTTACCAAAATTATAAAAAAGGAAAAAAAAATCTAATTAAAAATAAAACATGAGCTTACTAAATACCTAATAATCCATATATTTAATTAAAAGGCTTCAGCATCATCTTATGGGTCATAACTTTTAACATACCTCCCTGGCGCATGTTAGCAGCTACCATAATCATCGCCATCACCAAAGAAAAGGGAAGAAAGGAAGAGACTTTTTCTTCCTCTAATTCCTTTCCCATTCAACATCCGAATCTTCCGGGTCGGGTAATTTGTTCAAGTCGACAAAGGACTTGAATTCTGAGCTATCAATCGCAGATTTATGATTGCTATTATTAGTAGTACTATTGCTACTGCTACTGCTACTTCGATGGTGGTCATCGTTGCGGTCTTCACGGTGGTGATGGTGACGTACGTGGTGGTGGTGGTGATTCAAAGCCGTTTCGAGAGCGTCGACTCTAGCTCCGACCTCGGTCGCTTTCTTCCTTATCGAAGCAGCCGACATGTCTCCGCAGACTCCGCCGATATTTTCTCCCGCCAAAAACTCTGGGAAATTAAGCCTCGCCGACGGTCCTCTCAAATAAAAAACCGCCATGTCATAGGCCCTAGCCGCTGCCACCGGTGTTGAATAAGAACCAAGCCAAATCCTCGACCTTTTATTTGGTTCTCTAATCTCAGCCACCCATTTCCCCCACTTCCTCATCCTTATCCCCTTGTACGGCCTCTGCCCCTCCATCCCTCCGCCGACTCGCTTTCTTGCCGCGGTCGCCTTCTCCACCCCATTTTCCATCGCCAAATAAAAAAAAAAAAAAGAAACAAAATTTCCCCAAAATTCTGACACCCTTTAGAAAAAAAAAAACTTGGCGACGATTAAAGGAAGAGCACTTGAAAATCAGCGATCTTTCATGGCAGGAGATACGGAGAGAAGGGTATCAGCTTCTGGGTATGAAAAAAGGGTGTCATCTGGGTTAGCTTACACGTTTAATTGTGATTTTTCTTTTTTGTTTTTGGGTTTCGAATTTATATATATTATTCATAAAAAAAATAATAAAAAGAGAAAATCCAAAATCACCGACACAAATCTTTGTGGAAATTGTTTAAAGAGAGCGTGTGAGTGTCGAGGATGTGTTTATGTTGGCTGCCCTATATGTTATGGCTTATGAGTTATGCCACTAGATATAAGAGAGAGAGAGATTCTTTGGTGGCCTTGTGCAGGGTGTGTTTCAAATAAATTAAAATGGAAAGAAAAAAAAAAAAAAGGAAAATGGGTGAGTGGATTATATATAATATTCATATCCTACGTGATTAAATTAATTAATTAATTATTATATTAAGAAATTATTACTTGTTAATTTGATAGGTGGTGATGGGTGGCGTGGTGGTATTTTTATGCGGGCAAGTGAGCTGGTGGATTTCAAAAGCTTTTCGGAAAAAATAAATAAATAAATTAGAAAATGATTTGCTTATTTTTATTATATCATTTGATTTATTTTTTTTATTATAATTAATTAATTTTTAATTTTTTACCCTATTTAATAAAGTTTGTAAAATATTTTTACATGAAATTATATATATTTTTTTATATATTTCAGTTTTATTAATTACATCTATTTACGAAATTTGTAATAGCTTATACGCATGTTAAAATCATTAAATTAGTACGTAAATTTGACCAAAAAGGCTCCCCTAAAAAAATAAATTTATTCGTTGGTTAAAATTGATTTTTTTTACAAGTTAAATGGAAAATAACAAATTAAAGGATAAATGCGGTGTCATAACCTTAATTAACTTGTACTTTTTATTAGTTCTATTATACCTTTAAACTTTCATTTGCTCAATTCAAATTTTTAAACTTTTATTTTAATTTATATTGTGTCCAAATAAAAAATTAATAAAATATAAAAATTTAATACATATAACAACACTTAAATTTTAATTTATATTTTTTTTTGAATATCTAAATTTTAACAATAATTTATTAAACAACTGTATATAGAGGTGATTAAAAAATCAATAATTTTGTTAACTAAAAAACTTATATAAAATCGAACCGACATGATCGATTAACTAGTTTGATAAATTTGATTTCGATTTTTATTTTTAATATTTTTTATTATTAGTTGGCCATTAGTATATGGTTAATTGGTTCATATATATTATATTTTTATATTTCATAGCAAATAATGCATTATTTTACTTTTACTTTTCAGATTTAGAAACTCTATTTTATTTTTTTAATTTTTTTTTAAATAAAAACTTCTCCATAGTTTTAAAAGTAACATTAAAAATGTTCTTGTAGTTATTACATTATAATTAATCTATAAATTATATATTATATTTTTATTCGATTTTATTTCATTAATCACAATTTATATTTTTCATGCTACGTTATTAATCATAATTTTTATAATTTTAATAATAATTAATTAAACTTTTTTATGTTTAAGATGGATACAGTAGGAAAGTTATAGCGAAGAAATTATAGTAAAAACTAACTAAACAATATTTAACTAATATTAATATTATACTACTAATTTAACTTTAAAGATTGAGGACGGTTACAAAACTTACGATTACATGGAAAATGATAAGTGTTTCGTAGGATAATGTGAAATTCAAGAATCTCGATCATAAGAAAAAGAGTATTAATATTTGGAAATTGGTTATATATAAATTTAAATAGACGCATGCAAGGGCTTTTTCTTTTCTTTTCTTTATTTTTTTTAAACGGTGGAATTATTTTTGAAAAAGGTAAAAAAAAAAGAAAAGAAAAGGAAAACAGTGGTATTGATTATTGAAGTTGTGAAGGTCTGACTCATATTAGGGAAAAAAGAAAAAAAAAACTATTTTAATAATCGTCGTTGAAACTAAATACTTATAAAAATAATGTATTTAATTAAATATATATTCATTTTATTATAGTCATTGTTCCGTGGTCTTAAAACTTTCTTAATTAGGTCATATTAATTTTATAAACGTATCTTTCATTGCCGAAATATATATATATGGCATTTTCTTCATTTCTTCCAATATTTAATTTTATTTAGTAGAGATTTATTATATTTGCAAATTGCGGCAGTTACACTCCGATGATATATCTTTTAATATTAAACTTACTTTTAATATGTGAGGTATATGTCTGTTAAATATCGTAGATCGGTTAGTTATAAAAATATAATACTTTATTTATCCATTTTATAGTTGAAATGCTTTTAATTAGTGGTGTGCAATCTGCAATTAGTTTCATATGTTCGGTTTAAAAACAAATTAAATTGCATAGATCCCACTTTTTATATTGAATAACTAAACTGATCAAAATTCAAAAGAAGAATCGAACTAAAATCATTTTTCAAACAATAAATTATATAAGATTAATATTTGAACTAATATAATCGAACATTCATTCTAAAAAACAAACTTAAAATTTTAATACAACTTTTAAATACTACGCATAAATTGATTATAATTCGAATCTAACATTATTATAATAAACCAATATTTATCTAGTAGATATAACTATAGCTTAGTAGTTATAATTAATTTAAATATAAATATTAAATAAATCGATTTTATATAAAAAAGAATATAAAGTTCAATCAATTTTTCAACTTCGAACCAACCGAACAAATTAAAATAATCAAACAATAATAACAAAGTGAACAAAAAAAAATCATTAGGATCATATCATTTAGTTAATCATAACTAATAATAGTAAAATAAAAACTAACAATAGTATATTATTCGTTTCTGTATTGTGATTGTAAATTGATTGATTGCTTATATGATATAGTTAATTTATGAAATTTGCATCAAAAAGTTAATATATTAAATGGAACTAATCTTATTACAAAATAATTAATGAGATATAAAGTTTCAACATGTTAATTAATCACACTCTTTATATCTGCGAATTCAATTATTAACAAAAAAAATGATTTACAAAAGGAATATATTAAAATATAAATTTAATATTAAATAATTGGATAATTCTATATACTTTTTTTATTGAACTCATGACATCATCAAAC
Organism: Excoecaria agallocha; assembly: GCA_037975025.1. Classification (NCBI taxonomy): domain Eukaryota; kingdom Viridiplantae; phylum Streptophyta; class Magnoliopsida; order Malpighiales; family Euphorbiaceae; genus Excoecaria; species Excoecaria agallocha. Next base: position 4,726,838 of record CM075807.1, on the reverse strand, counting down.
CAATAATATATATTAGTTTCAATATTGAGTTTTTTTTTTAGGAATTTCTTAAAAAAAAAAGTAGGTCGGTGGTCGGTGGATAGATACCGTTAGGAATTGACTTCCCCTCCACGCAATAACGATGTAGATGGATTGGCAATTTTGTCCTTGCATAATGCTGTTTTGCAGGAGAAATTTAAGTATAATTGTGGTATTTCACAACCCTATGATGGCCCACTTCCAAAGCCAATAGTATACACCGAGACAACCTACGCCATATTTATTCACATTGGGCGGCTTAGTTTATTGGGAATTCATTAATTTATTTACTACTACTGTCCATGTAGATATTTTCAGGCTTAAGCCATCAAAATATTGACGTTTATACGTAAGTTTTAAAATGTAATGTGTGGGGTTGGACACCACATGTTCTTAAATGAATCCAAAATTTCAAACATAATTAAATGTTTATATTTGCATAAAAATTTCAACAGGATGTGTTGATTTGCTAATAAAATAAGCACGTGAAACTAAATGACAAATAAAAAGGTATAAACGATTTTTCTTTTTCTTTTTTTTTTCTGTGCCATAAAAAATATAAATATTTTCAATGCACGCATTAATTAGTTCTGACTATTTGACTTGTATGAAACAGATTTTTCAGTATTTCGCACCCATCATATAAAGTTTGTTTTTCTACGGTCATTCTCGCTAAATACGATTAAAACCATAACTGAAAAATTAATATAAAATCCATCCAAATACATGTGACAAACATAATTAGGGTAAGCTTTGGGATATGATGATTAAAAATGTATGATGTGGAAAACACTTATTTAAATTGGTTTTGGGAACAAATTTAGGAACGTTTTCGTAAAACTTATGAAAATGTAACTTTTTTTTATTGATAAAAATTGTATGAAAAAAAAATAGATAATTGATCGGTAAATAAAATATAATTTGACTTATAAATTTAAAATAAGGTATAATTGCAATTATAAAATAAAATTAGAGATATTTTTGTTTAAAAATATTTTAAATCAGCAACTAAAATTTAGATTTTTTAAAAAGCTTCAATTTTTAGTTTTTTTTATCTCATAATCAATTTTTTATCCAATAATCAGCTTTTTATCTCTTGAAAAGCAATGTCAAACGCACTCTAAATAAGCTAAATTAATAACAGAATACCATATTGAATAAAAAAATTAACGAATAAATAAAATAATTATTAATTATAAGTGATAATTTTCTATTGATTTAATTGATAAAAACATTGGGAATCAAATTTAGATACAAGATTTTTGTATAATATTTGATTCATGTTATATTTACTTTGAAGAAATTACATAAAAATCTAAACTGCATCGCAAATTTTGTTTTTCCTTTAGATTAGCACATATATTAGAAGATGCATATGAAAAATATAATATCTATGATCACTGCTATCAAAATCATATCATCCAACAACTAATGCATTAGATGTAACTACTATACCTACATGCTTTATATGATGTTTTTTACAATGAAGTTAAATGATATTTTATTCGATAAACTCGCGTGCGCATACACATATAGAAAAAAATCATTAGTTGCATATCGATTTATTTATTATATCAATAATAGATTAGTAGATAAATATTTATTTTTGTCTATTGGAAACTTTTTTTTATTTGTTTAACCATAATATTTTTAAAATTAAATTCACAAAAATTAAACTAATTATATATATATATATGGCTGAGGAACTCCTAAAATATGAAAATATAATATGAATATTGTTTAAATAAATTATAATGAGGCAAAGAAAAAAAAAAGGAAAAACAACTGAAGAATTATTGTGATTTGTGAATCTTTTTCTTGCATTTTTTGGATAAGCACAAGAATAGGAATAAAATATTCAGAAAAATAGCTTTGAATTCCTTGTTATTAGGAGAGAATTTTTATACATGCAACGGAGAGAAAGGGTGATATTTCTAAGAATTTGTCACCTAGCGGTCATATTAAATTGTTAGTTAGTTGTTGAGCCCCTTTTTCTAATTGTTAAAAATTAAATATCAAAATCCTTTTACTATATTCCATGATAAATGACACTTGCGTTTAATTTTGGTAAGTATAATTAACATTCTTTTTAATTTTTATAATCAATGGGAACATACACAGGCATGTTATTAAAAAATTATACTCAATTTATTTTATTTCATGTATCGCTTTTAAAACTCTTTTGAATTTTCTATTTATTTTTTTTAAATTTCAAGAAAAAAATTATTATATATTTGTCATTTCATTTTAGTACTGTATTTTAATTAATTTAAAAAAAAAGTTTAGACAATTATAATTATATAAAGAGAGAAATAATTTTTTTTTGAAATAAAAGAAAATAGATGGAAAATTCAACAAGTACATATCGGATAATCAGAAGTGAATATGAATGGTTGGATTTATATTTTTTTTCATCCACTTATCCATATTTAATGCCTTTGATTGAATTATCTCCTAAATTCAATTTTTTTTTTTGAGAAAAAAGATAAAATGAGATATACGGTACTATATGGGTGGGACGCAAAAGAAGTCAAAAGATTAGTTACGAGAAAGTCTTTGGTATCAACGCCTCAATATTAACATTTATTTTCTTCGGAATATTTCTATTTACGCCGGCCGTCTAATTATTGAGTTTATAAAGTCAATATTCATTTCATGTGCTTTTTATATATCAATCAATTCAATGCTAACATTTTTTTTATTGTTTTTATTTTTATTTTTATCAACTAAATTAACTAAAAGTGATTCCCAACATTATTTCGACTTACATTCTAATCTCAAATAATTATTGATTAATATCACTATTTTAAGTACAAAGATGATAATATGACTAATCGCACTAGAAACTAGACCGCACCTCAGAATTTCGGTTAAAAAATTTCGACAATCAAATTAATATATTTAAAAAAAATAAAATTGAAAAATTATTTTTCGGGATATTTAGCGTAGAGGACATAGTAACTAGAGAGAGCTTGTATTTTGTGTGAATGAGCTGTAATGAATAAGTTAAAAACCATTAATGTTGAGTAATAGTAACTGAAAATAGTCCACACTGTATTAGTGCCTTTCACACCGTTTACATATTTCTTGTTGGTTGAAAAGACAGGCACTCAAATAAAACCTCTAGTTCACGTCTGAAAAAAATTTAATCATTGCAAATTTTGATATTATATTTCTATTTTTTAAAAAATTTATGAATTAAACTCATAGCAGAACGCGATATTAAATTAAAAAATAATAAATAATTAGTTACTAATTTACAAATGCAATAAACATAATTTATTATTTTACTGCAATCAGCTGTTAATGCAGTGAAAACTTAACCTCAATGGATGAAAGTTAATTAGTCTAGAAGTACCGTACAAGGCACTTCAAAAAAAGATTATTTCATCTTTAGAAAATATATTTTTTTTTATGATTACATTTTTGAGAATAAAGTAGAAATTAAACTCTATCAAAAAAGAAAAAGCTATCAAGCTCTTAACTGCTTATTATATTTATTTTAATTAGTTGTAATAGCAATTAATTTTTTTAATTATATATAAATATATTGTGCATGCCATAGAAAATTGACAAATTCGTATGATTGGGATATCCCAATCGGTGAATGAGAAAACTAAAATTAAAAGTCATAAAATCTCAGGATGAATTTATTATAAACACAACTCTTCCTGGCTATGTTCAATGTCACGGTTATTGTCCAACAATCAATTTTTTGACTTGTAATTGTTACTGTTTTGAGTACATTGACATTTCTTTATTATTTTTTAACCATACACTTAATTCACTTTCATCATTATATTGTTATTCATCATCAAAGAGATAAAAATGTTTATCATTGTCATTTTTTAATGTCTACCACCCAACATTTATGAGTTAATGGAATTTAAATGTTTTGAGATATAATTTTATCTGTAATGTTTAATGCTAATATTTCAGTTGGTGTAATGCTTTGTATTTTAAAATTAATTTTTTTTTAATATTGCGATGAAAAAATAATAAAATTCTCCCAATTTAAAACATAGAGGATAATATTGGAGGGGGTAAAGGTTGTATTTTTTTAATCAGGAAATTTGCATTTGGTCAATTTAAAATTTCAACTTTAATTACTTATTCAATAGATTAATTGATTTTGGTTCATGTAATTATTGTTTACATACAATGAATTGATTATAGAAAGGGCGGATTTAGGCATGGGGCTTGGGTGGCAAGTAATAATTTTCAATTAATCAGGTAATTATGCTCTTCTCTGCACAAAAAAAAAAAGGAAAATTAGGTTTTGTCCCCATCACTCTCACCAACTAAGAAATGGGCCATTTAATATAGAATTCAAAATTTCCAGACATAATCCAATTTCAAAAATTTTATACATCAATAAAATCAATATAGATAGAATTGGATTTTATTTTTAAAAAAATTGGATTGATAGTAAAAATTAAAATTTATATTAAAAAAGATCATTCGAGTAAACCAATAATACAATTCATTAGGATGTCATGTCATGTCAATTTGTTCAAGTTACAGATTAGAATGAATCCTTAATTTTTGTGATTTGGATTTTGGACCGGATCGTGTGCCTTAAAATTGAATTCAAGTAGCTTTTCATGTAAGTTCAAATCAGATCACAAATATAAGTCAAAATTAACAAACGTCCGTGTAATTGTTTTATTGATTAATTAACCGATTATAATGTTTATCAATGTCTCCCAAACATTTTATTTTATTATGATTGTTATTTGTATTGATGCTACAAATCCAATATATGACGAATGGACCGCCCACGCTTGGCTGCTATGTCCCTTCCGTTCTCTTGGGATTAATCTACTGGTAAGGGCAGCAGAGAACAAGTTTTGATGTCTCTAATTCTTTATTAATTTTGTTATTTAATGTCCATATTTATGCTGTCTTTGCATAATCTGCCGCGATCTTGGAGTTCTAAATTCTAATCATCCGCCACAACTTGTTTATTGTTTTTGGCTACAAAGGTAAATAAACATCAATCCCTCCATTCTTATTTTCTCTATTTTATTTTATCATCCTTTAAATATTTTTTTTTCAAAATTTAAAAAATAAATTTATATATATACCTTTATTTATTATACACTTTAATTATAATTAAATAAAATTTTTAAAAATAAAAAATTATTTTTATCAATAACTATCATTTTTTAATTTAAATAATAGATAATTTTTTTTTAAATGAATCGGAGAAAATATTATATATTATAATATCAAAGGAAATTACAGCTTCGGCATAATTTCACATTCACGACCCATCACCACCATACCCTTTTTCAGTTTCAATTTTATCTGCCACATAATTCAATCTATAAATTAAACTAATAATAATAATAATAATAATAATAAACTAGAGCTAATTGCCTAATTGGTTGCAATGTTGAATCATACAGACATTATTTCACATTTATAACAAACCCCTATTCTCCGGTCCGGCTTTGGACAGTAATGAACTCCTCAACCTTCAAATAGAACAACATTTTAATTCTTGAAAAAAGAATTGGTGACTGAAAAGAATAGAAGGTAATTCATGATTCGTGAGTCTAACCACATTATAGGGTATGCAGATAAACTATACCATAATAAAAAGAATCACGCAAGGTATCTAAAAATCACATGTTTTCCATAGTAACGAATAAAGCTCTGAAATTTCGGGTATTTGATTTTCAAAGAGTAAAAAATTTGTAACCACATTTTTGAAAAAAAAAAAAAAAGCAACAATATATTTTTTGTTACAGGGAGACTAACTGCAACTAACTAAAAAGGTGCTCATATAAGCAACAGCCTCTTCCCACCTCTGTGCAAGTTACCTAGGCTTTCTTCGCATTCCCATTCGAGACTTTGCATATCTAGATTTCTCATTAAGCAAAACATTGTTGTAAGAAATAAGAAATTTGAAAGGGGAGAGGGGAAATCACTAGCAAATTTCAAAGGATACTCTAACCGCATGCCTTCACCACCCGCTGAGGAATAAAGAATAGTGCCTTGTAAATGATTTAGTGCTTCAGTTGAACAGGAAGTATCCTAAAACAAAAATACACATTTCTCAGTTGAAGCAAAATCATTTATTAATATCTATCACAATGCATTCACAACCCAAAAAAAGACACAGGCAAGGGGGTTAAAACTTGCATCAAATGGATTCCCATTTACTGGATGAAGAATGAGAAAAAGTAAACCTCAAAAATTTAAGGAGAAAATGCAGCAAATGCTAACAAAAATAAAGTACCTGAAAATCAACAAATGCAACTGGAGCCCCATATGTGCTTTGCATTTTCACTTTCAGAAACCCAGAGCATCTGACAGATATTACAAAAAGTGGAGGAAAAATTAATCAACAAAGTTTCAATATTTTCATATTTAACATGACTAGATAATTGCTCCTTACCTTGAAAATACTTGGACTAGTTCTTGCTCTGTACAATTTGGCCCAAGATTTGCTACGAAAAGAGTTGGACATGGGGGTGCTGAAGAGCTCTGTTGGTGCCAGAAAATTGATATATCAGAAATGAGTTCATGTGGACATCATGCACCTTATAATGTAATTCTTCATATTAAAAAAAAAATCAGATAATACAAACAAACTATCTGCATTTCTATATGAAGTCGACAATATTTAGAATTACAGAAAAGCTAAGTTGGGTTCTATATTGTAAAGAAATTTGAAATGTAATCTGCCTAATCAACAAGATTTTACATGACATTATGGTGAATAGTGTAGCTGTGATTATAAAACTGCACCAGTTTCTTGTCCTGACAAATACAATGATGTAAATTGTTCCTTAAGAATGCCGCACTACTGAAATCCGTTGAGCACGGAATGAGAATCTTTTGCTAACACGCGATAAGAAAGTGATAAATGCATCTACCAGAATGTGTATGTTAGTCAATCTTCAAAAGTAAAAAGAATGGTAGCAAACATCTAGATTTCAACATAAAGGAATCTTACTGAATTTGCACCTACTGACTCGCCTGCAGTTCTACCATCATACTTCCCATGACTGCATGATTGAAGACATAGAAAAGCAGTCAGAAAATTTTATATTACAAAAGAATGAAATTAGGAAAAGGTAGATACTGTACTCCACTTCAGGAAATAGGGCATTGAGTAAGTGCTTTTACTAAGCCCTTGACCTTTCAGCATGAAGTAATTGATTAGAGTGAAAATCATGCTAATTGAGCTAGAAATAGTCACTTCCAAATAAAGATGTGCTTAAGTAGTGCAAATGACCTTTGTGCAGATGGATAACCAATCGTGTTGTAAGCAGAATTACCCGTTCCATGCAAGTGAACGCTGCCAAAACCTGCTAGTGCCCAAGCGTGCAAATGTGCAATGTGAGCTTTTGGAAGAATGTGTCCTCATGTGATTAAGCTATTGACTTGTAGTCCAAGTAAGATTATATACACAACATGTGACCAGGAGGAGTTAATGCAAAAAAAATAAATATGGCAGCACCCAAATAAAAGACAAACAGAAAAGGGTTGAGAACTTCCCATGGCAACATCCATAAAGCCTAGTATTTTTAGACAGTCATCTCACCTGAATCAAGAGATCCCCACGGCATTGAAGGGGAGGCTTTAGCTTTCTTATCCAAGCCAGACCACTCATCATCTAATCCTCAAATTCAGCAAGTAGACAAATGCAATTACAAAGAAGTTAAAATCAAGAATAGAAAGAACCAAATGAAATGAAAAGCATAAGAAACAGCTAGCAGCAAACCTGCTCTTGAGCGTTTAGATCTGGAATTAGATTTGGCAAGATCAATATATAGAGTTGATCCCTTCTCAAGATCAAAAACCATTCCCTGCAAACAAAGTCCAAAACCTAGAGCAATCAACTTCCAAAATCAAATCTGTTAATTGATTTTTCATAGACTTGCAAAAGGCATAAAGAATGAAAGATAATGCAACACAAGCCTAAAACATTACACATTCATTCAAAAAGAACTTTCAAACATGAAATATATATTAAAAGAATGGAAAACTCTTACATTCAGAGCGTGCATAGCAGCAACAGCAGATGTCTGATCCATGAACGTAGCAAAGGCAAAAGGCTGCCACACAATAAGACCATGTCACGGATATAAAAGCCCAAATATATCATATAATCGAGAGAAAAGTATACCAGTAATTCTCTTATATCTTTGTAGGGAGAGAGAGAGAGAAAGAGATCCACTAGAACTTGTACAAATAACTTAAATTTACAGCTGAGAAGCAATATTTCCATCTCATAATGTCGTACCTAAAACAACTCTTCACCTTTTCTCAATAATACCCGCACTTGCAAAGAGTTCAAGCCACTTCAAAGAGTGGATGATATTTCTCACTAAAAACATAGTTTCCTTTCAAATGAAAACCAGCTTAAGAGTGAACCCTAAAAAAAAAAAAGTAAAATTTTCTCCACCTTTATTTATTTCCTCAATTTATTAAAAAACAATGCAATTCCTCTCTGTAAATTGCTTCATTTCTTTTCTGGTAAAAATTGTTCAACTCTACAAAGTGATGAGCAATCATCATTAATTTCACCAAGTAAATGACCCATTGCTTACGCCCTTTGGCAAGCTAGCTAAGCAATTTAACCACCTTAGTTTTACCTAGCTCGTTTAGACTAGGGCATGAAATTCCTAAGATCAATCAACAATTAACAATTAAACTCAAGCAAATCAATCATTAAGTTATAATTCTGAAAAGTCATTGCAAATTAGTTAATTTAGTACCTGAGAAGTCTGGGTGGGGCTACGAAGATGAGAAGACTCATAACCGGGGAATTCGCGAAAGAGATTGTAAATTTCACGAGGCTTAACGTCTTCTGGTAAACCAGCTACGAAGAGAGTGCGGACAGGATCGTTAGTGCCGTACTGGGGATATGGAGGTGCGTAAGAGGCGAAAGGCGGTGGCGGAGGCTGTTGTGGCTGAGAGATATACGATGGCGGAGGTGGAAGCGTCGCTAATACAGGAGGCGCAGTCGGGGGTGGTGGCGGTGGGTAATAAGTAGGGTAGTGACCGGGAGGTGGAGGTGGAGGTGGAGGTGGCGGAGGATAGTAGGCAGCCATGCTTTCGTCCATCGAGAAGAATTCCGACCGTAATCCAAACCACGCATCAGCATCAGGTTCCCCCTTTTAATCTCTAACGCATCTGCCACTGGGCCGAATTGGCCCGTCTCATGGACCATGAGCCATTTTTCTCCCGACAATACCCCATCAAAGAAACGCAAATTCCTAAATTTTCACATTATTTTCTAGTATTTAATTGGACTACTTTTTATAATATTAAATTATATTTTGTTGAGTTCTAAATATATACTCTTGTATTTCAAATTTAATTCTAATAAATTAAACAATGATAATATTAGTTTAACTGAACTATGATTTCTTTTTTTATTTTTTGAATTTTATTAAATTGTTTATGTAATAAAATATAGTTATTTACATAAGAATTAGCAAAAAAATTCACGCACCACAACAAAAAAAAGAAAAAAAAAAGAGAGAGAGAAAGAAGCATTTCAATAAAAGAAAGAAATAATTCAAATATGTTTCCTTACTAAAAGAAAATTATCATTATCCTCAAAAAGAAAGGGAAATTATAATTCCAATGCTATATTTTTTATTTCACAGATTCCATATAAATATAAACATTCAATGATGTGATTACGAATGAATATGAAATTTTATTTTTTAACAGACTTAAAAAAAATATTAAGAATGTTCTATCAACAAACACAAGAATATAACGATACAAATGAGTCTGTTGTACTGCAGAACTTCATTGTTCCAAAACATTTTACCCTAGTTTTATTGGTGTATTATAATTAATTTTCCTCTAGTGATAAAAGCACCTATTGACCCAAGAAAAAAGCATCAGAACCAATTCCCTTTCAGTCTATCATAAACCTCCGCTACCACTTTCGGCCGTTTATTTCACTTATGTTTATTCATGGAATTTGTGCAAATGTCTATACTGATGCGAACCTTTAACCTGCACAACCACAATATCAGTGAATTTTGCAATTTATAATCTTCACGAGGATTACACTCATACGAATGCTTCCATCTAATGTACCAGCTTTCTGTTGGTTCTACTGGCAAAATATCCAATTTCTCAAAACATAATAGTTTCAAAATATTTATGCATATATCTGATCACAATTCACTAATGTAATTGCAATGCTTCTTCCAGAGATAATGTTAGACTTTGTCCAACCAATATAAACACCAATGAGTAAGACCGGCTGACTGGTATATACTGTAACATATCAACAAAAGTTAAACCCAAATCATCTGTAGAGCTTAAATGCCAGTTCAACCATGCAGTCACAAATAATGGCCACTGACTATTACCAAGTGCCAACAATTTTTGCAGAAGCCAGTTTTAACATTACACAATTGCGGGCAACTAAAGTTACCAAGAACCAGCAGTTCCTAAATATTATAGTTTTGACATCAAACAAGAGGAGGATATTGCTTAGCTTGCTGGCGTACTCTCTTCTTATACTCTACAGCATCCTGCATTAGACCATATTCATGCACAAAACATCATCAGAATCTTAAAAATAATAAGGTAAACATTAATTCAGTCTGACCACTCCATTCAAACCACCAACTTTTCCTAAAATACAAGCACATAATCGACCACTCCAAAACGGGAAATAACACTATAACACTATCTCGTGCTTGTCCAGAAATTTTCATCAATGGTATATATTATACAAAATGCAATCAAGGAGCTGTTTCCTATCTTAAGTAGGATGTAGAAAGAAAAAGTGGGTTCCTCAGGCAATGCAGACAAGAAAACAATTCAAAAGAAAAATTTCTATCCATGTTTGTCTACTTTCAATACAGAATAATCACACTTTTGTATCAAAGATCTGGTTTATAGAATAATAATAATAATAATAATAATAATAATAAAAAAGAAGCCCCTCACTGTAGCAATGCAGACAGAGACCTAAACACACATAATGGCTCTTACAGAGATAATGGGGCTGTAAATAAAAATTTCCAAGAGCTCAGCATACCTGGATAAAGAGATGGTAACCTTCAGTTTGTGCTGGATCAGCAGGGTTTGGCTGATCCAGCAGGTCCTGGATACCCACCAGAATTTGCTTTACTGTAATGGCCGGCCTCCATCCCTATATGAACACAAGTATGTTAAGGATCATAGGAGGTAAAATAAATTCATAAAACTTGCCATTCCAGAAAACTGGTAACATAAAATACTTACACTATCCTCATTAAGTATTGACAGGCAAACAGTTCCAGAAGGGTAGACATTAGGATGAAAAAAACCTTGAGGAAATTTACATTTAGGTGGTTTGCTGGGATAATCCTCACTAAAGTGAAGAGTAAGAGGAAAGTAACCACCCTCCCAATCAGTCTACAATATCACAAAAATCATGGTCAATGTAACCAATTTGATAAGAATAAACAAAATATAAAATAAAACAAAATACTAGATGGTTATCCCTATGTGTCCATGTTTACCAATATGTCGGTCGGAACTTTAGAAAGGCAACAAATAAGCTAAATAAGCAGCAGAGGCCTATAGCAAAGCATAAAGGTCAGGATGTAAATGAAAGGGGGAGAGAGACCGAGAGAGAGAGATAAACGGTGCAACATAAGATCTTGAAAAAAACTATTATCCTAAATCACTTCCATATTAAGCCTAATATTTATGGAAAGAATACATTAAACTTCCACTTGCACTCGTTTTCTTCTTTTCTTTTTCATCAGTAAAATGAAAGTGAAAAATGTGCCTGGAGAGGGGCACTACCTCACTGTTACTGTTGTGATTTTATGATAGGCAAAATGTCAGATACAATTTCTTTTCCGTAAATTGATAGATAAGTGTATTGTACCACAACACAGTAATACAAAAATAAGCTCAAATTGAAATTGACAGGTTAAAAAACTAGAGAGGGGCACAATTAACTTATCAAACAATGCAGATGACACATAAAGCAGGCAAGGCACTACAAAGTTTCAGCAAATTTCTGCATTTATGATTTTTGTTGAGATCTATATCCAAGAAAAATTAATGGAAAAATTACAAACACAAAACATGTGATGCAATAAAATTTGAACTTGTAACTGCTAGTATGCCACTACCAACAAATTGCATGCGAAAGACCTACACTGATCTCTTCCACATCCACTGCTGCCTTCAAATGAAAATGAGATACAACATCCAGAGCTACTAAAATTTGAATAAACCTGATATTATTGTTCACAAGCTCAAAGCCTAGATAGCATAGGGAAGAAGGGAAGGGGGCAATCATAATGACAAGTTTAAAAAATTTAGTATAATGTCACATGTTTCTATGCAAAGGTGAAAAATAAGGGCTTCACTTTTGACGAGAGAAAAATCAATGGTTTAAATAGATTTAATAAAAGAGAGCTAACGTGCATGACTCCACAAACCGTCTCTCTAAGCATAGCACTACAAACATAAATGAGTTTTCAGGAAGTTCGATAGAGCCAGCACACTAGGTGAACTGACTTGTGCGAAGACTTCTTTTTATTTTAAGCAACAAACTGGAGGGTACTTCATGCCAAATGCCACTTACCAAAACATCAAACAATGGCATCCTAACAAGTCAAAAATACCAAAGAACAGTAAAATGATCAAAAGATAGGGTTAGACTAAGTTTACTCAAGTATTATCACGGGATAGTGGAATGCACAGCCAAGAACAATCGAGGCATGCTACCTGGAATGCCCAAACTAACCAAGATTAAACCAACAAAAAAGAGAGAAACATCAACAATAAAACCATTGAAATCATGCCGCACTCATCAAACTATATTTTGCTAGAAGACAAGGTGAATATACCACTGATGAATTAAAATAGAGTGCAAGTAGAGAACTTTTCAAAAAAATATATGATTCCAGATGAGCTTTATCTTTCGAGTGAAAAAAGTACACGCATGCCAACTCAAATTCACAATTCTCAAGGGTCATGCTTTTTCATTAAATTATTGTGCTCGTTAGCAAAGGGGCAACCAAAAACCTATATCATTTGACGATCATGTCAACAGAATCTAAATTAATGGGTCAGCAAGTGGCAACATACAAAACGCATTAGGGTCACATAACTCTAATAAGAGATATGAAACATTCAAGTCAACAAAAACCCATATAATTTTGAACCATTTTCCACAATCTTCTGCATCGAAGCAATAAGGGAAACTACTGAATGGAACTGGAATATATTCCATCAATCATGTGTTGCCTACTCGACATGACGAGATTACCTGCATATATGGCAGCCGTATCCAATAATTTCTACAAACTCAAAAGGATTGTTTCACTAAGCAAGACGGCCACACCAATAAAATCGGAAGCAGAATTTTAATTTAACAAAAAATATACAGCTAACACTTACACCAGCTTTTCCAGGAATTGTGCAATGCCACACCATCAAATTCACCGTCCCATCCGGCAGAGTTTCCGGCTTCGCTACAAAACCCTAACCCACCCAAATTAAAAATCACAAAATCAACAGAAAATTACAACCCAAAAAACCAAAATAACAAAAAATGAAATCTAAGACTCCACGAAAGAGCAAACACAAAAGCATCAGTCATGAGAATTTAAAATCGAAAACCCCAAATACGAAATCTAAGACTCCACGTAAGAGAACCACAAACATGGGGATGGTTTTTGCGCCAAGCCTTTCTCTCCTCAGCAAGACGACCTCGCGCTATGCCTCCTGACATTGCTGTATCTCCCTCTAAAACTCTCTGTAATTTTTACGGCTCTCTCTCTCTCTCTCTCTCTCTCTCTAGAAACAATAACTTGAAGCCGACAGAAGGTTTAAAGAGCCAGAAAAAAATAAGCAGAGCGAGTGAAATTTCTCGCCCGTCGAGTACAATGTTTTTTTTTTCTTTAATTTTTTTAATTATGACGCATACTTCCAAAAATACCCTTGCAGTGTGCTTTAAAATTAGAGGAGGATTGGACGGTGGAGATTCGATAAGGGCAACGAGAGGAATAGTGGAAACGGGGGGAGGGTAAGAAGGGAATAGCATAGTTTGTTTCTTTTATGTTTTTGGGTATTATGAAATTAACCCAAAACATAAAGTCAAAGATTTGGTTTTTTTTTTTAATAATTAGCGTGAGATCCACGCATTGGGTATCTGCTTGGGCCCTTCACGTGAATAATTCTTCCCAATGGGCGTATAACTGAGAGTTGGACTTTAAAGTGATAAGCACGCTGACGAGTCACTATATGATTGCCTGTTTCTTCCCTTTTTTTCAATTTAGTCCCTCAAAGTTTCAGGTTACACGCAATTAACTTCCTATGTTTTTTTTTGTTCGATTAAACCCCTAAAGTTTTATTATCGTCTAATAAATCACGTTTTCTTTGCAATCAGCTCTTTTTTTTTTTTTTTTCTGCAGGACTAGTAATGATCTTGACTCTAACTTTAATGCAAAATCCACAATTTTTATCTTCTTTACGTGCTCCAAAATTTAAAGAAGTAGAAAGTAGATGAGAGGTCTTAAATATAAGAATTTTCTTGTAATGCTCCAATTAAGATCATAGTAGGAATATGACATAATTATGTGAGTTAGTGACTGAGTGGAATACATTCAGTATTGATGAAATTGAATAAGAGTATTTTCATAATTTGCTATAAGTAGGTTATGTAAATGGAATATAAGAAAAGTATTAGTCTTATAATCTATGGTAGTTGAAATTTTATGCAATTAAGTAATTAGAAAAAAATTTGAAGTCAATGTATAATTTCAAAAAGAATAAAAATGAGGACCAATGACAAATGAACATTGGTGCTTCTAGAAGCATAATGCTTAAGGGGATAAGTGTGAACTAAGAGGGCCACTTCTGGCTGTAAAAACATGATATTAAGGGTGCGCAAATGACCAATTCGATTTGGTTTGAACTTAACTTAAAAAAATCAAAAATTTAAATATTTAAAATAAAAAATTGAATGATTTAAAATTTAAATTAAATAGATCGAATTAATTTTAATTCGGTTTAATCAATTGGGTCAATATGATAAAAAGAAATACAAATTCTTAAGTAAGCATAGTGAGTCCTTATTTAGCTAGTTTTCTAATATTTTTTTTTGGGTGATGGCCCGTTGTCATTTGTTAATCTATTTTCTTTGCTTAGAATCACTTTGTGATTTTAATCTATCTTGCTTTAAATGCAATATGGGCCCAAATCTTCTTAGGATTTGTGTATGTCTTCCTCTTAATCCTCTTCTTCTTCTTCTCGATCTTCTTAGTCGCCGTCTTAGACTTTGTAAAACTAAAGAACAGCAAGCTTGACCTTCTTTTTCTTGTGCTTAATCATCTTGGGCTTGGTGTAGGTCTTGTTCTCTCTCTTCACGTGCCTTTACCTTCTATTTCTCCTTCATCTATCTTTATCCACACACATATAATAAACAATCTTTTTTGTTAATATTTTCCATATAAAATACAAGTACATTAAGTAGAAATTATTGGTGATGGCTGGTGTGTAGGGCTAGGGATTTTGACCTGAATTGTAAGGAAAGGAAGAAATGGCTGCTAGGGATTTCCAATTAAACATAAGATATATATGAAAGCAAAATGGTGAGTTTCGACAACTTTTGTTGGTTCGGTTTTTTCAATTTTTGAATTTTAAAAATTAAATTGAATAAACTAAACTTTTATTTCAATTAAAAACCCTAAACTCTAAACCAAATAGATCAAAATTCATCCGATTCGATTTGATTTTTATTTCGGTTCGGTTCTGCATACCTCTACATAGGATTTTATTCCATTATTCTCTCTAATTACTCCCTCCAAAATCTGCTTATAAGAGTTAGAAAGAATAAATGGCAAATCAAGCTAAATGTTTAAGCATTTGAGTAAAAGGAGACAGTAAGAACAAAAGAAAGAGAAGGCAAAGACAATCTGTTAAGAGAAAGAGATTGATCAAACAAAGTTTGGAGTTGAAGACGTATCTAGAGGCTAGGAGGCTGGCATCCAAGAAGAGTTTCTCAAGAAATGTAATGTAGTTCATAGGAATTTTTTATATAATGTGTTATTATTTATCATATATAGTAAATTGAGAATTGTAATTTTGGCTATGGAAACTCAATATTATTGATATACAGTTTTTAATTGAAGTTAACTAAGTAATTTATTTATAGAATATGGCATCAGATGACTGTAGCACTCAAAGGGTATTAGGTTATTACATTTCTAAACATGAAATTAGACTATTCATAGTAAAATATATCCAATAACACGTGTAAATAACGCAGATTAATTATCAATACAATATACTATTTTTTCTTCTTGTATAATGGTTCGGGCGTTCGAACTCTGAAATCTATAGATCTCAACAATTGCATGAGGTGAAGCAAATGGGTTTGTATGGGGGCTTGTTCGGGAGCTTCAGTATGTATGAGCATAAGGGCTGAAAAGCAGGAGCCCGTTAGTAATGGACTTTCTTTCCTTGGACCAAAAATGAAGCCCATTGAGGACCATTTTGTTCGTAAAGTTGTATGCATTGACAAGTTCCGATTTATCACGTACACATCTCTAAATATATTTTGATTACTGACAAGCCCAAATAAAATGGGTCCACCTCAGCTTGGACCAACAATTACCCACCTTCAAATTAAAAAAAAAAATGCATATGCTTCTATTTAAAATGGAAACTTTGGGTTTATTTATTGTCAATATTATTATATATGCATAATCTTAATGTTGAGTTTATTTATTGTGTCTCCTTTTCAACTTTTTTAATGATTATTATCATTGCTTTATAATATAATATAATACAATATAATATAATATAATATAATATTTAAGTGAATTTATCTGCAAATTTTCTGCTTTGAATCATCATTACCGCTTTCCCTGCTTTTAATTGTAATTCTTAAAGCTAATGTATTCGCTTCTTTTCACACAATGAAATCGATTCCAAATGATTTTATTTTGTTTTTATGGAAGTACAGTCTTCATTTTATCAGTTTTTTTAAATAAAAAAATAAAAGAAAATTGGAAGGGTCCATCATCATAATGAAATCTAATGATTAATTCAATCATCATTAAACAAAAATTCACCTACCAAGAGATAATGCCCTGAACTGATCTATTGATTTCAGACTATTTGCAAAATGACAAAAACCAAATATTCTTATTCTCCGATGAAACCTCAAAAATCAAAATCAAAGAAACCAAAGTGGTTATTGATTAGGCTTTTGTTTTACCCAATTATCTGTATTGCAAGTACTGCTTATTTATTTCATTATCGGCTAATGGATTTATATATATTTCTTATTATTTCAGGTGTTGTTCGCATATCATATTAAGATATATTAAATTATGCCCTCATCATATTATATGTGGTAAAATTTGACCTCATCTATGAATTTTATTTGATTTTTTTATAAAATTATGATTCAAATTTGACTGATTTATTTAACACGTAAAGTGATCGTACTCGTTACATGACTTGCATGACCCAATATATTTATAATCAATTTATGACTTATTTTATATTATTTATAATTTCATAACTTTTCGTATCATCTTAATATAAAAATAGTTTTTTCTTATAGATTATTCATGTATATTTTTTTTATTTTAATGAAAGAATTTTAAAATGATGAAAAAATAATATTGCAAAGTTTGACTCATTTAATAATAACTTATTTGGATCTAATTCATTGATAATATGTAAAATTTTGATCAATTTATAATTCAATCCGTCAATAATTTTATTCGGATCAATCCGATCCATTTTGCTACTAATAATCACGATTATATTGTATACATTGACATTTAATCTAGTCAAGCCCTTATAAAAAAAACAAAATGGAGAGCAAAGCCAGGGTCCAGTGCTGTTAAAGGCATAGACTATGATAAGATGCTACAGAAAAGCACATGTAATTGTTGTGAAAATATTGAAAAGGCCAACCTGTAAAGAACGTAAAAAAGAAAGTGATAAAAATCACACAAAGGCTCAGTGTGCCATTGCACTCATATTTCCAAAGACAAAAACTTGATTGAGATTTGAGAACAAAAAGGAATCAGAACAGAAACTAGGGGATGGTCTGCCATGATAAGAGGACCACATCCATAATAATTGCAATTTTGTACTAATTATGAAACAAAAATTAAAAACCCTTATTTTGTTCCAAGATGCCCACTTTCTAATTTTGCTTCATATTGGATTAGTGGATCGATCAATGATGCCAATTGTAATTACAATTTAATTAGTATATGAAAATCAGCCGATACTTAGAATAGATTTCAGGCCTAAATCAAATCAGACCGAATTGAGCATCATACCTAGGAAAATGGGTTGCCAGAAGTAGTAGGACAAATAGCTACATAGGATACTTTGGAGTGAGTGTTGAATTGGCTGAGATGGCACATGATGCATGCTCATTTTCTTTGTTCATATTTTCAGAAATAAAATTATGGGTTAGATTCAAGTGGCAGCCTTGAAATCATATATTTTCACGAGTCAAAAAAGAACATTAATTAAGTCATTGATGATTGCCATTTACTTGCCAAATATTTTTAGTCTCCCTCTTCAATTTCTCAATTAGCCTGCTCTTTCCATTTCCATTTCATCTAATTTATTCTGCAAGAGAAGTCCTAAACAAGATAATTTCAGAGCAATTTCAAAGTAACAAAATTAGCCATTAAGGCAAGCAAGCTGTTACGAGGTTATCTGTTTATTGTCCACCGAAAGAAGTCAAGTTTTTCCATCAATATAATACAATTTAACAATTCAACTCCTTTGAAAGTCGCTTCATCTGTAGTTTTCATGTGAATAGTGTAATTAAAACCATAATAACTCAAAGACTAGGTTAGCATCAAATCATCAAAATTAACCCTAATAAATCTCCATGATTTCTTACTTGCCCACTATTAATTCAAGCTCCAACGGTCTAATAAAATGAATTCAGGATTTGGCTACAGAAAAGGGAAATTACTTTAAAGTTGGGATCGAGCAATTTGTAGTTGGAAGCAGTTTGCTTCACTTTTATTCAACCACAACCAATTAACAAGCAATGACGTTGTTTAACTATATATACTTCTACTAACAGGATTATAAATACAACATAATAGTCTCACACCCCACACCTTTTTTTTTTTCTAAATATAAAAGAACTCTAAGAAATGAGTATTTATTTGATATGCTGGACATACCGTGTATATTAAAAATTGATATATATATATATATATATATATATATATATATATATATATATATATATATATATATTATCTAACTGTTCGTATGGCATGCGTATTCTGGTTGGACAATATTGCAACATAGTTTTAGGTTAAATCTTTTATCCTACGATGACAATGAGTATAGGAATTAAGTTTTGGTGTTCTGGTAGGCATAAGTGAGAAGAAAGGAATAACCGACCAACCGTAGAAAGCTAATTTAAGCTTTCATTGCCAGCCAAAAAGAACCCTAAACATAGTTGTAGAATATAGAGATTTTTTTTTTTTTTTCACAATCCACGACGTGTAAAGACTAAATATGCAAATGCTCTTAGATGAAAGTTGAATTACATAGTATGGGATAAATCAAATTGCACATCAATCTTTTTCTTAAACCGTGTTAGAAAAGATTTCATAATTGACTCTTGAGTGGCTTTATATTTTAATGAAATCATTTTCCAAATCTTAATTGCTTATTAGACCCATATTAGATTTGATCTTATGATGGATTTTTATTGTCTAATTATTTCGGAACCACACCATCATTTTACCTAGCAACAGTTTATTTCTATAGATTAACCACTATCTGTTAGTTGTTACAAAATGAATTGGTTGAATAAGAGTTACTCATCATCAAATCAAAATTTCATTGATTAAGCAAATTAAAATCAATATCTTGAGGTCCTACGTCCCCAGCGGCTAATGAATGGGGTTCGTTGATTGAATTTGCACAAAAATAAATAAATAAAGAAAGAAAGAAAACCAGTAATAAAATGTAATTGATGATACAATATTATCTTTGGGTCTAAGCAAGTCTTAGCCCAAAATCCAAAAATCTATCTTCAAAAAGGCTTGACGCGTGATAAATACACACCGGAAGGTAAGCACGCGCTGTCCGATCGAATTGATTAGACCTTTAGTCTCATCAAGCCACTGACATATTACAGTGTCCATACTCCCAACTTACTCCATGTCATGTCGTCGCTCACCTACTCTGACACTTTAGTAGCCATACTTCAGTCACTCAAGTATACTCTCACACCTCTTATAAATAGCCCAATATACAATAACTCCAGGTACGAAAAAACCTTGAGACTCTCTCTCTCTTTCTAGATTTATCTCTCCAAATCTCTAACTTAATTTTCGGAGTGTTTACGTCCGGTCCTACCAGTCAAACCCTCTTGTAGGTACTTACCAGACCATCGAATCACGCAACTATTGACTCATTTCAAGGTCTTGACGAATCAGATTTTATCATTTGATACTTTCGTTGAGAGTTATAGCAAGATCAAGATCAACTGAATGCACAATATCCGAAGGAAATGACCAAGCTGATAACGATCAAGGATCCAGGCCCACTAGGAGGCAGGACGAGACTCGCAGTCCCTTAGACGAACTGATCTTTCGCTTGAATTCAACGACGCAATATTGTGATAGGCTAAAAGTACTCCCATCACCGTGAGGGATATGAGAGCGCTTCTTAGCGATTTCACTAAAAGCATTGTCTAGACCATCCGCAAAGGCAAGATGCCCCAAACCTCTGCACGGAGCTATAGGGACGATTTTGCAGATGAAGAGCTAAGAAGGCAGAAGAACAGAGGGCTTTTCATCAATGAGCCACAAGCACAAGATGGTAGGAGAGTGGGTATGCATTCTAGAGTTCGAACCCCAAGAAGAGGTGACAAAGGCAAAGGGACAATGTCCACGAGTAGAGATTTCACTTACCGTCCAAGCAAATTATCTACTGCATCCATAGGAGATGACTTATCATTCATGTGTACTCCTACCAGGAACCGTTAAAAAAGGACTAAAGACGAGGATGACTCATGGATAGAGAGCAGAGAAGAAGATGGTTTAAGCGAAACTTAAAAAATTCGGCTTAGGACACCTCAAAAAGGGTGTGTTCAAAAATAATACCTATGGAAATACCGCCTCTCCCTTTTACTGAGAGATAATGGATTCTGAACTGCCTCCCAGGTGGAGAGAAATAATCATGGACAGGTACACAAGCAAAACTGATCTGACTACTCACATTGTAAAATATCTTACCAAGGTGCAAGTTTACACCTATGACGAAAAGATCAGATGCAAGATTTTCCCCACCACGCTAGGAGGAGACCAATTAAATTGTTTCTACGAGCTACCTCAGGAGTCGATTACCTCCTTCAGACAACTAAAAGATTTGTTCACGACAAGATTTATTGTGCAGACGCAAGTGTTGAAATCGGTCAGTGATCTATGCAATCTTTATCAGGGGTTCGATCAAAGTCTTAGATACTACATCCATAGGTTCCAAGCAATAATGTCTGAGCTCATAAATGTTAATGTTGAAACTGCAACCAATGCTCTGGTTGGAGAAATTCATGATCGGCCCTTATTTGAATCGCTTACCACAAGGCCGCCTGTGAACTTCTCCAATCTTATGAAAAGAGCTAAGCAACATATCCAATTGAATGATACTCTCACACCTCTTATAAATATACTAATGTACAGTGGCTCCAGGTACAAAAAAACCTTGAGGCTCTCTCTCTAGATTTATCTCTCCAAATCTCTAATTTAATTTTCGAAGTGCTTACGTCCGGTCCGACCGGACAAACTCTCTTACAGGGACTTACTAGACGATCGGATCACGCAACCATTGACTCATTTTAAGGTATTGACAAATCAGACTTTATCAATAATACTATTTAATTATTTTTTATAATGATTCCATTTCTTAAATTGACAAAAGAGCAAAATGGTTATTTGAAAATAGTTTATATTCAAAATTTGAATTCAAAATCTTTAGGATAAGGGGTGGATATTAATTGGTTAATCAACCCACAGCCTATTTTTTAAATAAAGTCCATTAAAATTAAAGTACAATTTTAGTCTATTAACAATTGATCAACAATTTTAGTCTATTAACAATTGGTTAATCACTAAATAAGCATCTAGATCATATAATTGGTGACTCGTGCGACTGGACAGTTCAAATGCAAAAACAGGTTATCACATCTATTCAAAAATTATACATGTATTTTTTTATTCACATTATATAAAAAAATTTGCAAAATTATAAAGATATAAATGCATTATAAACTGATCGACTGAGTTGTGTTATTTCGTGGATCAGCGGATATTGACGGATTGGAATAAAAAAATGTCAACTATATGAGTTGAATAGTTAGGATTAAACTTGGACAGATATAAATGCTGAGTGTATTGAATGAAATCCGGAGTAAAATAATTTATTGATAGGAGAAGTAGTAATAAATAAACTGAGATTCGGATATGCAAAGGTGGCAATTTGGTGGACCAAACGGCTGTAAAGCGGAGAAAAGTAAATTTTGAATGACATAGCATGTGAGAGAAGGCCCAAAAAACAAAAACGTTAAGTTATAGCTTATGTTAGATTTCAGTCTCCGTGGCCAGGCCATTGGTTTCGGTTTCTTTTTCTTGCCCTTTTACCACTAAATAAACTGTAGGAAATTCTAAACTTGATATGACACGCATGCCGACAAATTATTCAAAATTATTTATTTTTTTACAAAGCCCTCCTTATAGTTAAAATTGAATATGTTATATTATACTCCTTGACACCAATAACACTAAATTTTAAAAAAATATATTATTAAACCATCACAAAATACATTTTTCTAAAAAAATATATATATATATTCTGAATGAGATGATATCATATTCTTTCTTGCTTAATTTTGAAAAAGTTTACCATCCGATCTTCTTTATTTATTGCTTAATTTTGAAAAAGCCTACTATATTATATGATATTCTTTATTCCCAACAGAATTTAGGTCTGTTGCCTACTTATCTAATATTCATTGCCAAAATTACTTTAGAAGATATAGGTCCACAATCCCACTTTGTGTGAATAAGAAAATATAAATTTCGTTATCATATTCAAATCAAAAGCTTCAAGTTAGAGTGACTTATAAACACTGGATCTCAAATGAAGGGTGCAAAGTGTAAACATTCAACGATTATGTAAAAGCTAAATTTGTGTGTTTATAGGGTAAGGTGAGGAATAAAAAATTTTGAATTTTGGTTAGCCCAAAAATCATTTCGTAACCGAAATGATTTTAAATTAACCAAACTTATAATTCAAAATTATAGTTTTTATTATGGTTAAAATAGTCAACTGGTTTATATATATTTTATATTTTATATATTAATTTTTATACTTAAAATTTTGAAAGTTGTCGTATTTTATAAATATTATGGTATATAAATTTTTAAAATATTATTATAACAAGTTTTTTTAGTAAATCAATATTAAAATGACATTTTTATTACAAATCATTTATTCGTTAATATATTTTATTGATAGTTTCATATTGAAAAATCTTCCTAAGTCATTAGCATCTAATAACAATTACAAAAATACATACGTAGCAATGCTGAATTAGAAATTTTGTGATGTACGACACTGAAATTACTAAGTTATGATATTTTACTATGTAGAATCTTTTAAAATCCTTCTTATTTATTCTTTTAATTTGTAAATAGATAGAATTTTAAAATTTAATTGTTTTTTTAATTGAAGTTTCATTGCATATAGTGTTTCTCTTCATATTATTATCCGAGACTTATTAGTTTTTTTTATTCTTCTTTTCTTTTTGTTTGATTTATATACTCATAGTTTTCCTTCACTTTTTGAGGTCAATGTATTTCAATTATGCGTATATTTTGCATATTATAATAATAGTATATTTAAAATTTAATTTTTATTTTACAATAGTAAAATTACTGTAAAAATAATTTTGTTGACGTGAAATTCTATTATTAATCAACTATGAGAATGAACAGTTATTAAGTTTTGCCCATTATATTGTATTCATGGCTTTTTTTCATTGTCATTATTATTTCTTTGCTATCGTAATCATAATTTGAGAAAAAGAAAATAGTAGTTTATCTCGATAATTAAATTATTAGATAGAACCAAAGTTTTAAAATAGGTGCACAAATATACACACCCTAATTTTTATAAGCAAAGCAAAAGTATAACAACCATATATGAAAACATGTAGAAAAAAAAAATCAACACTAGCATCCATAAATTCTTAATGGGCATATCGAAATTTGATGCAATCAATAAATCTGATTTATATTATTCAAATATGATATATTTAATCTGTCAAATAATTTAATCCAATTCATGATATTATCCGTTTGGATCATAATTTATTTTAATTTTTTTATGATCCATTTATATTTTTATAATTTTGTGTGTAATATAATATACACATAATTTTTTTATAATTTATACATGTATAATTTTCCATTTTTTGAAACAATTTTAAAAATAAAAAATAATGTTATAAAATTTGATTCGTTTAACAGTGATTAATTTAAATTATAACATAATCCAATCTGTTATTATTTCAAAAATTTGATCCGTCATAATTTGATCAGTTTATTTGTCACTTATAATTATTTTATAGTCTTTATATTGTAATATAATGTCAAATTCATTAACTATAAAAGGAATTTAGTGTACTAAAGTCTATATATATATTTTTTCAATGCATTTCCTTTACTTAAGAAATATTAACTGAATTTTTCAAACGTTTAAGTTTTTTTTAAGGTATTATTTGTTCCATTGATTTCCAAGTATTAATTTCTTTTAGTAAAAAAGAATAATTTAAACAAAATATTTGGAGATTTAATAGAAAAAATATGAATCAAACAAAAAATAAAAAAATGAGACAAATTAAAAGAAAAAAAAGAAAAAAATGTATTATTCTTTATATGGTATTATTAGTATTATATTTTAATCACAATTTCAACTGGTACTTGATCTCAACTGCCTCAATTAAATCCATTAATTGTTTCCAGGGAGTACTCTCATCCCAATACCAGAAACTAAAATTATTAATTATTTCAGCTGCCCAGCTTTGCTTCGTGTCAAAAAAGCCAAAAAGAGAACCCTTTTGTCATTAGCCTAATAACAATAATAAAACATGATTAACTGGCAATGGCATTTATTAATTTTCCCGGCAAAACTGGTGGTGTGGGACCCACCGGGGCAATTTGGGGAAGGTGGATACCAAAATTCAAGTATGTAGTATAGTTATTAGCAATAGCAACGACCCATTTTTGTTTTACTTTCTCCTGCCTTTGCCTTGGTCAGTATAGAGTAGCAGAAGAAGCCATGAGAGCAGGGAAGAAGAAGTAAAATGATAGTGTGTTTGATTCAAGCTAAGCTAAAAGTTGTTGTTGTTGTTGTTATGGTTGCTGTTAGTCTCCTGCCTTCTGGTACTCCAATTTTTCAAATCCCTTCACTTAACCGCCTACCTTTTCTTCTTTCTCATAAACACCTCTTCCTTTTTCTCTCTTTCTTGTTGCTCCATCATTTTCTCCATCTTAGACCATTCTGATTGGGTTGTGCTTTGACAAATTCAGAAATCAGTCCTTGCTTAGTACTTCCTTTTCGGTTATTGTCTCTCTTTCTTTGTTCTTTCTAATAATGGAGGCATCGGAGAATTGTAGCGTTAAGGTTGCGGTTCATATTCGTCCGCTTATAGGCGATGAACGCATTCAAGGTTGCAAAGAATGTGTCCCTGTTACTCCTGGGAAACCCCAGGTACCCTACCTTTTTTATTCGGTTTTGGAAGTTTGACGCTATTTTCAAATTAATTCATCATTTCATTATGTGGTTTGTGATGTTTTCAATCTGTGGTTTTTAATCGGATTGCTTACTGATCTGTCTCTATATCAGTAAACCTAAGTTGAGGTTATAGACGGTATGAGTCCATAGAATTTGGATTCTGAATCCAATTATATGCTCTCTTAAAGTATGGAATAAGGTGAAACTGAGTTTCATCTAAAAATATTGTTCGTTCTGATTGCTTAAACGTATATATGAGTTCGAGAATCACATTGTTTTTTGTCCTCTGAGTTTGCAAGTTGTAGATAGTGTTCTTATATTGCTTTTAATAATGGCACAGGTGCAAATTGGTACACATTCATTTACATTTGATCATGTCTATGGAAATGGCGGTTCTCCTTCACCGGCTATGTTTGAAGAATGTGTTGCTCCACTCGTTGATGGATTGTTCCAAGGATACAATGCTACCGTGCTTGCATATGGTCAGGTATTGTCCGGCCTGTAAAAACATAATTTTCTTGAATATGGATATACTTTCTTATGTTGTGTCTTCAGTTACATAATTTTCTTGAATATGAATATACTTTCTTATGTTGTGTCTTCAGTTAGTATTTTACATATATTTGTATTGCAGACAGGGTCTGGGAAAACGTATACGATGGGGACTAGCTTCAAAGATGGTTGCCAGACTGGATTGATTCCGCAAGTTATGGATGCGCTATTCAATAAGATAGATACATTAAAGCATCAAACAGAATTCCAGTTGCATGTGTCCTTCATAGAGGTAGATCATCATACGTTCTTGTTTCCAAGTTCTGTTGGATGACCACTGATCAACTACCGCAAAATGCATTAACTACTCCCTGGGCCATTAGTTTCCCATGATAAAAAAAGTTCCATGCAATTAAGAAAGATGAATCAACGAGTAAGAAGTTGTGAGTTGCCAACAAGATATTTTAGATGTGTAACTGATCATGTTCAAAATCCCTATTTTTGCAAATGATTGTCTCAGCCAGTGATAGCTGAGGTTCCAATAATAACTGACTAGGCTCTTGTTATTTCTTAATGTTTTATTCTGCTGGTCAAAAGACCTTGTCTCTGAGCAGACAGTTGTTAATCTTTGTAGCTATTAATCTTTTTACCCACCACCGAACAAATATAATGACCAGAAGATGAAAGATAATAAACTGTCCTGATGTGAAAATAAAATTGGTTGCCATAAAATTTTTTGTTTTATGCTAATCACATAGCGCTTCAGAACTATTCTTTGGAGAGATTGAAATAGTGCATGTTTGGTATCTAACTTCTTGCATTTGTCATTTATGTATCTTTTTGCTAAGGAACTAATGATTGGGCTCTGATTTTGAAGATTCTGAAGGAGGAAGTCAGAGACTTGCTTGATTCCATATCTCTGAACAAATCAATGAATTCTAACTGCCATTCTGGGAAGATTACTGTTCCTGGGAAGCCCCCAATACAAATTCGTGAATCATCAAATGGAGTTATAACACTTGCAGGATCAACTGAAGTAGCTGTTAGTACATTACATGAAATGACTGCTTGCCTGGAACAAGGATCATCATGTAGGGCAACAGGGAGTACAAATATGAACAACCAGTCCAGGTAAACCTTGAGTACCATAGTTGTCTTTCTTGCACAATTGAAAATCTAATACCATTAGATTGCTTGGGGTGATGTTGCTTTGAGTTAATTGATTTTCTTAAATTTCCTCGCCCATATAAAATGAAGATAAGAGTTCAGATTTTATCATAAAGAGGCTGTACTAAACAAGAAGATTATATTGGCACAGCAATCTTTGATAATTGTGTTTTTATTTTCTGAGTTATCCAAAATTTTCTGAAAATTTTTTTGTTTATTGATGTCCCATTTTGATTGTGAAAATTGATTCTCTTGACTTTTTGCTGGAGAAGTGTAAATGGAGATGATGGTATTAGTTGCTTGAAAGGGTTATTTCATTGTATATTTTTGCCAATGGATTATAATTTAATGGCATGCCATTTCCTTCTGCATGTTATTAAAGTCGGTCACATGCAATATTCACGATCACATTAGAACAAATGCGCAAACTGCATTCGGTTTCTCCTGTTAATGACACTTCAGATGAGGATATGGGTGAAGAGTATTTCTGTGCTAAGCTCCATTTGGTAGATCTAGCGGGATCTGAGCGAGCAAAGAGAACTGGTTCTGATGGTCTTCGTTTGAAAGAAGGTAACTGCATATCAAACAATGACATTATTCTATTCCTACAATATTTCACTTTCATTGTAGATTGTTTTCACTTTGATTACAGTGAAATATTTGTCTTTGTTTACTCTTTCAAAATAGGTATACACATAAATAAGGGGCTTCTTGCTCTTGGTAACGTCATCAGTGCACTTGGGGATGAAAAAAAGCGAAAAGAAGGAGTGCATGTTCCGTACCGAGACAGTAAACTGACTCGACTCTTGCAGGTCAGACTCTCTGAATTAAATCTATTTATGACTTTTGCCCTGCAGAACTGTGATAATCCGTTTGTTAAAATTTGTTATTATTATAAATGTTAAAATGATTTAGTAAATTCCTGAACTCAATACTTTTTCCAGCTTAACATTAAGTTTGTTAACCTATCTTTGGTACGCTTACGCTATGTTTCAAAAAGCAGTTGTCTAAATAAAATTAGTGCGGCACACTGACATTGATCAGGCTTATGTTTGTGTGATGATGATTTTGTGGCATTGTAAGTTTATACAACAGTAAATAAATATATATATATATACAAAGTGCTTGTGTAGTAATTTCTTTTAAAAATTCCTTTCCAGTGTACAACTCATCTTTACATTAGTGAAGCACAATGTTTATATGTTTTGTCGGTTGGTTGCCATATCGGTTTGATTTGGAGTAAGTGGTTTTCACATGGTATCAGTCTACTGAAGCTTTCTTTCTAAAAGGTCAGGGGTTTACATGTTGTCATTTGCAGGTTTTTGCTCTACTAATGATTTAATAGGCATTGTTTTAACATAAAAATGTTTCTATAATAGGTTTTCTTTTAACATAAAAATGTTTCTAGTCTTATTCTAGTTCAATTTTTTCCCATGTCTTAGCAGGCCTATATCTTTTCATATGTTGTTGCTGGGCTTTGTCTCTTGCTCCATTTGGTAGCCTTAGTTCAACCACTTTGGGGCCAGACATGGGGCTTCAAGTGTACACATGAAAGGATGTTAAATAAAATATTAAACAAAACATTAGAGAGACATTTAAATAATGCTGTCTACTGTCTATTTTTCGATGCTATGATATGTCATAAGAGCAAAAGCTGTGCTTCTTTTTTTTGTTATTCCTGCTAGTCTATTAGTATACTAGTCTACTGGAATTGCTTAATACTATGTGCATTTGTACAACTCTCGAAAACTTGCACAGCAATTTGTTGTTATAGGAACATTACACAAGAAACTACTACCTGTTATTGGGTTGAATTCTGGGCAGTGGTAGAGTAACCCTAAATATTTGCCTATTTTTCTTTAGACTTTAGTCTATTTCAAGCTTTTGATTGGAGTTTGATGCCCAATGTCAGGATTCACTTGGTGGAAACAGCAAGACTGTTATGATAGGTAACCTGTATTATGCTTTACTTTCTTTTCCAATGGTGTATCATGTGTTTGACAACATTCTATGCATTTCGTATAGATATTTTGGTCTAGATTGCCCTCCATCTTATGTATGGAATACTTTAATTGTCATCTGTATATAATGAATTTTGCCCTTCTCCCAGCTTGCATCAGTCCTGCTGATATCAACACCGAGGAAACTCTCAACACTCTCAAATATGCTAATCGTGCTCGAAACATTCAGAATAAGCCAGTTGTAAGTTTGTTCTTGAATTCGTTATTATTTATTATATAACCATTCCCCTTTTCTCCACCATAGACTTACCAGTTCCTTGTAGAATTTGACCAGGTATAAGTGTCACCTGATAAAGCATAGTTCTAAGTGCTCTTTTTGCTCTTGTTTTTGATACAGGTTAATAGAGATTTAATATCAAATGAGGTTCAACAGATGCGCCAACAGCTAAGGTTCCTTCAAGCAGAACTTAGTGCTCGTGGTGATGGTGCTCCATCAGATGAAGTCCAAGTAACTTGATGCCTTCCAAAACACCATCCTTTTACCTTCATGGAAATTGACATTCTTTGCATGAAATATCTATGGAGATATTTTTTTTTTGTTTCTTAGTGCAACGTTTAATGAATAATACCTTTGTTTTAACAGGTGCTGAAGGAAAGGATTTCTTGGCTTGAGGCCACCAATGAGCAACTTTTTCGAGAACTACATGAATATCGCAGCCGTTGTGCTGTTGTAGATCATTGTGAAATTGATTCCCAAGTATGTCAATTGGGATATCTCTGTATGTAACTTTATTTTGCTCATAGGTTGACCAATCTTGCAGATTTACAATTGTTTATTTTGAATTCTAATCTCAGGAAGGCCATGCTACTTTTGCAAGAAGTGATGGACTCAAGAGAGACTTTGAAAGTATGGACTCAACTGACTATCAAATGGATGAAACTATATCAGGTAATTACTTGTTTACTTGTAAATTCTGGGCTGCTCCTGGACAGTGACACTGAGTTAAGATTAGAGGAGATTTAACTTGCTGCATCTTTAGATATAAACTGAGTAAACATTTGATTTTGGGCACTTTATTGAGCATCTTCCATTGGGGTGGCTAAAAATGCATGACTCTTTGAGATATCTTTTCAAATGATTTTTTTATTGAACTCAATTTATTTCTCCTGGCCACTTCTCTTCCATGTTGGTTAAAATTTTGTTCTGCAGGTGAAAAATCTGGGGAAATTGATGAAGTGGCAGAGGAGTGGGAGCATTCACTTATGCAAAGTACCATGGATAAAGAATTGCATGAGCTAAATAGGCGCTTAGAACAAAAAGAGGTTTGTTTTATGATTGTCATTTTATCATCCACATCAAGCAGATGATTAAATAGATATGTAATTATGGTCCTTTTTTCTTTGAGCAGTGTGAGATGAAACTTTTTGAAGGGGATGACACTGAATCTTTGAAACAGCACTTCAGGAAGAAAATTATGGAGCTGGAGGAAGAGAAAAGAATTGTACAGGTCCAATTAAACATCTTTTAGTATTCCTTACTGTGGCTTTTATATGTGGCTGATGTTTAAAATGACAACAGCAAGAACGAGATTGTTTGTTGATTGAAATTGAGAACCGTGCTGCTAATTCTGATGGTCAAACACAGAAAGCACATGACGTTCATTCACAGAAATTAAAATCACTTGAAGCACAAGTGAGTTTATGTCAAACTATGTGATTCTATCATTATGAATTGTTGGGCCATTTAAAAATATATTTGTTCTTTCAAATTCAGATTTTAGATCTTAAAAAGAAACAAGAAAGCCAGGTCGAGCTTTTAAAGCAAAAACAAAGAAGTGAGGAAGCAGTAAAGCGCTTGCAAGCTGAAATACAGCATATCAAGGCTCAAAAGGTTGGTTTTCATTCTGGTGCTTCTTGGTTCTCATTATTCCCTAGTAACACACAACTTGCAACTTTAATGTCTGTCCTACTTTTGCATTCTCGGTTCTGCAGGTTCAGTTGCAGCACAAGATAAAACAAGAGGCAGAGCAATTTCGACAATGGAAGGCCTCAAGAGAGAAAGAAGTGCTGCAGGTGCTTTACATAACAATATTTGCGATGGAAAAGCTCCCTTTCATTCAATAAAATCTCAGAATATATACAAGAGGTTAGAGACCAAAAAAGGAAAGATTAAAGAAAGGAAACTAAGAAATATTAGTCTAGAAATCAGCTAAACGTATATACAAGGAAAGCTATACAAGGAAAGAAATCAGCTAGACATTTATACACTGATATCCCCCCTCAAATTGATGCTGGGCGATCCAGAAGCATCAATTTGTTAATAAGAAACTGATGTCGACCACTAGAAAGAGCCTTAGTAAACACATCTGCAGTCTGATGCTCTGTAGTGATATGTGGTAGAGAAATGACATGGGAATCATATGCCTCACGAATAGAGTGACAATCCACTTCAATATGCTTTGTACGTTCATGAAATACTGGATTAGCTGTAATCTGAATAGCACTAGTATTATCAGCATGGAGAGGTGTAGGATTAGCTTGGCAGAAGCCGAGCTCAGCCAAAAGTCCTCGAAGCCAAAGGATTTCTGAACAAGCAGAGGACATAGCTCGATATTCAGACTCAGTGGAGGACTTAGATACACGATCTTGCTTCTTACTTTTCCAAGAAATCAGTGATGAACCGAGAAACATGCACCAACCAGTAATGGATCGTCGAGTATCCGAGCACCCAGCCCAATCAGCATCACTATAAGCAACAAGATGGATTGGAGAGTCAACTGGGAAAAACAAACCTCGTGTAGAAGTACCATGCAAATAACGGATGATGCGACGGACAGCAGCTAGATGAAGATGCCTGGGTGCTTGCATAAATTGACTGACCTGTTGAATAGCAAAAGAAATGTCTGGACGAGTAATAGTCAGATAGTTTAGGCTGCCAACGAGACGTCTATACAAAGAAGGATCAGAAAGAAAATCACCCTCATCACGACAATATTTAACATTCACTTCCAAAGGAGTATGAACAGGACGACCATCCTGAAGACCAGCCAAAGAAATCAGCTCTTGAATATACTTATGTTGATGCAAAAAAATACCAGTCGTGGTAGAGCACACTTCAAGACCCAAAAAATAGTGTAAAGGACCCAAATCTTTCATATGAAAGGCACCTTGAAGGCGCTCCTGAAGCTGAGAAATCAAGTCAGAATCATCCCCAGTAATAACAATGTCATCGACATATACTAAAAGCAAGACAATTCCCTTAGAAGTTTTGCACAGAAACAAGGAAGAATCATACTGACTCTGAATAAAAGAAAAACTAAGAAGTGCAGCACGAAATTTATTAAACCATGCCCGAGGAGCCTGTTTCAAACCATAGAGTGATCTCTTTAACTTACAGACATCTGAAGAGGGAGTAGAAAATAATCTAGATGGTGGTATCATGTATACATCTTCCTGAAGATCTCCATGCAAAAAGGCATTTTTCACATCCATCTGTCGTAAGGGCCACCCCTTTGAAGCAGAAATAGCAAGAATGAGTCGCACAGTTGTCATCTTGGCAACAGGAGCAAATGTCTCCTCATAGTCTAGTCCATACTCTTGCCTATTACCGAGAGCGACCAACCTTGCTTTATATCGGTCAAGTGAGCCATCAGATCTTAGCTTAATTGAGTATACCCATTTACAACCAATGGGCTTAATTCCAGCAGGACAAGGAATAAGATCCCATGTATGATTCTCCTAAAGAGCCTGGAGTTCTTCTTGCATGGCTTTGACCCAACATGCTTGTTTAGCTGCCTGAGAATAAGTAGGAACTACAGCATGAGATAACGTGGCAGAGAAACCATACCTATCTGGAGGCTGACGAACACGAGTGCTTCTTCTAGGGGTCATTGAAGATGGCAACGGATCAGGGTCGGAAAGATCATGTGATGATGGAGGGGGCTGACGTCGCTGATAGACCATTCCTGGCTGAAAACGTTCAATTGGGCGAGACGTGCCATCAAAGTGAGGTAGAAGAACACATTCCGAAGGAGAAACATGTTGTTGAAAATAGTACTCGTGTTCAAAGAAAATCACATTTTTAGAAACACGCATGCGATTAGCAACAACATCATAGCATAGAAATCCCTTGTGAGCAGTACTATATCCCATAAAAGCACACCGAACTGATTGAGCTACAAGCTTGTGACGCTCATGAGGAGGCAAGTGAACAAAACAAACACAACCAAATGTGCGTAATGTATGATAATCAGGGTGCATACGAAATAGACGATAATAAGGGGAATCAAAATTTAATTGCTGAGAAGGAAGACGATTGATTAAATAGACTGCAGTAGTCAAAGCTTCCACCCAAAATTTAGATGGAACTGAAGACTGCAGAAGCAATGTGCGAACCATATCTAACAAGTGACGGTTCTTTCGCTCAGCCAACCCATTCTGTTGAGGAGTATAAGGGCATGATCGCTGAGATATAATACTTTTTTGTTGCAAGAAACCTTGAAATTCATGTGACATATATTCCCCACCATTGTCTGATCGTAAAACTCTTATGCATGTAGAAAATTGTGTCTCAACATAAGCCACAAAAGCGCGAAATGCAGTTAGCACCTCAGCTTTGGAATGCAAAAAATATATCCAAGTGAAACGGCTGTAGTCATCAATAAACGTAACAAAATATTTATGCTGTCCATGTGAGATTACAGGAGTAATACCCCAAACATCACTATGTATAACTGCAAAACAAGTATCAGCACGACTACCACAAGCTGGAAAAGGCAATGTCTTACTTTTTTCCAATTTACAAGTAGAACAATCAAGAGATAATATATGACCAGAAGACTGAACTTTATTCCCAAGAAAACCACGTTCCATTAACTTATTCAAAATAACATTGTTCGGATGGCCTAACCGTTTATGCCAAACTTCAGCCTTATTGTCAATAACATTAGAAACTAAAGACAAAGTACTAGGAACAGTAAACTGTAATGGAAACAATCTGCCCAATTTAGGCCCCCTCGCGATCACCTTCCCCGACACCTGATCCTGCACAAGACAACCACCACGAGAGAAGTTTACATTACAGTTATTTTCCACCATTTGACCAACCAAAATCAAATTAGTAGACAATTCAGGAGAAACAAACACATTACGAAAAGAAGGTCCAATATCACCAATGGCAGTAATGGGAAGGTCATTTCCATTAGCAATCTGAATATTTTGTGTGCCAGTATATTTTCGAAGATTGTGTAACAAATGAGAAGATCCAGTCATATGATTAGATGCACCAGAATCAACAAGCCAAGGAGAAGAAACATTTTTACCTTGCCCCTGAAGACTAAAAGCAGAGAATGCTGATAAAATCATCTGTTGTACCATTTCTGGAGTAACAGTAGACTGATTAATGGTAGGTATAGCATTGAGAGATGGTGTAGGTGGTGGAAAATCACAGCTACTGGCTGGAACTGCAGCTTGTAAGCCTCGAACTCTACGATTTTCTGGACGAGTAGGACAATCATTTATAATGTGTCCAGTCTGCTTACAATAATTGCAGAATTTCTTACTGCAATTACGAGCAATATGCCCATACTCCTTGCAACTAAAACATTGCGCCTGTCCCTTTCCACGGTTCTTTCCTTGAGCAGTATAAGCAACATTGACAATTTCAGATGACTCCTTAGATGCACCAATAACAGCCTGTGTAGCCAACCTCTGCTCCTCACGGAATAATTCACCAAAGCACACATCCAATGATGGAACCGGATTTCTATTCAGCAATCCAGCTTGAGTAACTTCAAATTCTGGCCTTAATTTCATCAAGAACTGATCACGCCGACTGTCTTCATGAATCGCTTGAAGACTGGTTAATACATCTCTAGGAACCTTTGCATAAATAATACCAGAATACTCGCTCCATAAATTCAGAAATCCAGAATAATACTGCTCAATAGAAAGATTACCTTGACTAAAGTTGCTAAGCTCAAGTTCTAATTGAAACCGACGAGTTGTATTATCTTGATGGTATATTCTCCGAAGATAATCCCACATCTCTTTGGCAGTAGTAAAGGAACGCAAATTATTCACCATATGAGCTTCAATAGAACCAATGATCCAAGAAGCAACCCTGGCATCTTTTGTCTCCCAATCATTTCGTCCTGTCCCATCTGCTGGAGCAGTTGAAGACCCGTCAATGTGTCCCCAAAGCTCCTTTCCCTTCAAGAACATTCTAAACTGAAACTCCCATGCAGCATAATTCTTTCCTGTGAATCTAATATCCAAAATCTCGAAAGAGGACATATTGTGAAAGCAAAATAAATGACTGACCCAAGAAAAATTGCTAGGTTAACCAACCAAAACCAAAAAAACAGCAACCAAAATACGTATAAGATGACAAACCAAAACCAGAAGCAGGAACCAAATCAATTGCAAGTTACAGGAGCAAAATCAGAAATAAGAACCCTAACCAAACCAGAAGTAGAAGCACGGTCCACCCTCCTAACCAAGTCGGACAGCCAAATCAACACCGTAGAACCACCGGAAAGAGGATTGCGACGTCGGAGAAGAAAACGGAGAAGAAACGGCCGCCGCACGTGCCTCCACGCGCCACCACGTGCCTGCGCGTGAACAGTACACCGAGAGCTTCAGACGGCGCGTGAAGTACACTCGCTCAACACCCGGTCACCGGATTTTGGGAACAGGCCGGAAAAGACCTTGCGCTACCTTCCTGATGGGCGGTGAGATCCCGACAGACACAAAGAACAGTGACCCAAAGAAAAACCAAAATCCAGAAGTTACTGCCTCAAGAAAAACGTTCAAAACAACCGAATAGGCTCTGATACCATAACAATATTTGCGATGGAAAAGCTCCCTTTCATTCAATAAAATCTCAGAATATATATAAGAGGTTAGAGACCAAAAAAGGAAAGATTAAGGAAAGGAAACTAAGAAATATTAGCCTAGAAATCAGCTAAACGTATATACAAGGAAAGCTATACAAGGAAAGAAATCAGCTAGACATTTATACACTGATATTACATACAACAATTACATATGGGTTGCTCTTATATCTTTGAACAAATTAAACTTTGAACTAAACCTTTCACTGCTGCATCTTGGATTACCCATTATTCAAGATTTAAGCTTCTCTGTCAATAAATTATGTTCTGATATGAAATATATTTATTTCCTCTGTAACTTTAACATGTTGTCCACTGCCATGCAAGGGGCTGCATCAGTCTCTAATATGCTCCAATGATTCATCCATAATATTATTGCATTTTCACATGGAGACGTTTCTTTGATAGAGTCTTACTTCTGATTGATACTTCAGTTTAAACTTTGATTCACTCTGTCTGGTGCTTTATTTACTTCTGTGTGTTCCCTTTATTTCCTTGATGCATCAAAACATTGGTTCACTAAATTATGCTTGCAAGCCTCATCTATCATGTTATTGTTTGACATGCTAGCCTGTTGTAACTGTCTTTTGGTTTTTGCACAAGCAGCTAAGGAAAGAAGGGAGGAGAAATGAGTACGAGCGACATAAACTTGAAGCACTGCATCAACGGCAGAAATTGGTAAAGAACTATGCCTTTCAAGAATTTAGTATAGCCATTTAATTATGGTAACTTGATGCAATAGTTAAATACTGGAATTTTTCTCTATTTTAACCATTACTCTTATTTACAATTTTTGTTTCTTTGAACATAGAAAGACGATGATCATCAATGGTTCTCATTTGGTGGCCAGTTTTCCATATTATCATGTTAGCAATTCAACATTTTTCTTCATATCCATTTCAAGAAAAGAAATTGTCCACTGTAGAGAACTCTGATTAATTCTTTTTGATTCTGTAGATCTAGGAATTAATTGAGCTAATTTAAACTGGCTTAGCATGTGCCTGACTCTAATATATAAGAAAATAAATGTTCACTTGGAATTGTTGGGCAAAATTGAGAGGGAAAAGGATTAGCTTCTTCATGTATCATACCTTTTGAGATTGAGCAGAAAGATAAAAAGCAAACTGCTGTTCCCTGGTGCATCCGGAGATAACTGATGTGACTTTGTTTTTCTTCAAGGTGCTTCAAAGAAAGACAGAGGAGGCAGCAATGGCTACCAAAAGATTAAAGGAGCTTCTGGAAGCTCGCAAATCTTCAGGACGTGATAGCTCAGGTTTTTTTCCTTTTTTTTTAAAAAATTTATATCTTTCGTTATGCTGCCATTATTCAGATTTGCTGATTGTCTTGCCATTTCTTGCAGTTAATTCCAATGGACATGTAGCACATGGACAGGTAGCAGATCTATGTCTTGGTGGTTCTGATGCCTTAGTTTGTTTATCTGGAGTCAAGAATGTCTATTTGAATCTGGAAACCTATGTGGATTACTTGCACTGAGATTAGGCTCCTAATCATGATCAAAGTGGCAACAACTTCAATTTTGTATTGAGAAGATTATTATAGGACAGAGAATACATTTTTATCAGAATTGTAGGCTGACAGTTATGTTTTTGGTTTTCTGCAACTCCATTATATAAGGACTGCACAATTTTAAACTCAGTCTGGTTTAAGTGGCACATCAGCATTGTATGTTCATGCTACAAGCTTACGTCAGGAGAATATTAATTTTGTGTTGCACTTTTAGGGCAATGAAAAATCTTTACAAAGGTGGCTTGATCATGAACTAGAATTCATCATAAATGTGCATGAAGTTCGCTGTCAGTATGAGAAACAGAGACATGAGTATGCAATCTTCACTTTTATTTACTTCTTAGCCACTCTAAATTGCTGTTGGTGCGCTTGGATCATTTATTTTGAGAATTATTTGTACAGACAAGCTGCACTGGAAGAGGAGTTAGCCTTGTTGAAACAAATTGATCAGCTGAGTCCTA
Organism: Excoecaria agallocha; assembly: GCA_037975025.1. Taxonomy (NCBI): domain Eukaryota; kingdom Viridiplantae; phylum Streptophyta; class Magnoliopsida; order Malpighiales; family Euphorbiaceae; genus Excoecaria; species Excoecaria agallocha. The sequence continues at coordinate 4,688,510 of CM075807.1, read as the reverse complement.
ATGGTAGTCCACAAAAAGGAAAGAATGGACATGCAAGGTAGATATGATGTTTTTCAGTTAATGATGTTTCATTGATTTACCTGAAAATAATAATTGATTGATCATTTGCTTAAAATCTCCATTTGATTCAGCAGAGAAAGGACAAGTACAGGTGGAACAATAATTTATCTTTTGGCTACTGGCCACATATATATGATGCCCAGAATTATCATCCTTAGCTGCTATTAGATTGCTTATTGGTTTTTATTTTGAACAAATTAGGTTACTGTTGATGCCACCTAATGCAAGAATGGCAAGAATAGCTTCTCTGGAGAACTTGCTGAGTATATCTTCAAATGGACTAACAGCAATGGCTTCACAACTTTCAGACGCGGGAGAAAGGGAACGTTCCTTAATCAGTCGTGGACATTGGAGCCAACTGCGCTCAATGGGGGAAGCTAGGAATCTGCTCCAGTATATGTTTACTAATACTGCAGAGGCAAGGTGACATACTGAAACCCGGAGTAATGTTGTCTCACTTAACCTTATTTCTTTTCTTTCCTATGTTCTAGTAAATTTTATGTTGATGGTCTCAGACAGAGTAAGTGAATTTGAATCATCAAATTTTAAGTTTATCCGATGTTGACAGTTATAAAAGATAGTTTATGCTATTTTATTATTGAATATTATAAGCCTGGCAATTATAAATAGGAAAAAGGCTTCTATTATTGTTCCTCTTATAAATCCCAGAGCCAAAAAATCTTCATTTGGTTTTGCCTTTGTCATCAGATGAAGTAAACATATTATGTGAATGACAATAAATGGTCATTTAATGAATAATTTCTTTTTTCTTGGATCATTTTTTTACCTTGTATATCCATTTAGCTTATTCTTTCTTTTGATTTCAGGATTTCTCTGTTATTCATTGTATTTGGGATAGCTGATCATAATACGAATTCTAGACCTTTGCTCTCTTAATTTTATTAATGGCCTCCTTGTGGAAGTGTCCCTTTGCCTTTATAGGTGGATGGACAGCATCTCCTTTTCAGCTTCATATAGATCTTTGTAGAATAGAGATCAATATTGTTATTTATTACAGCATTTCAGGTTTTCTGCTTGGCAATGTAATCACGGTTGTCTCATCTGTTGACAGGTGCCAGTTGTGGGATAAAGATATGGAAATTAAGAACTTAAAAGACCAGATGAATGAACTTGTAAATCTGTTGCGACAAAGTGAGGAACAAAGGAAAGAACTTGTGAAGGAACAAAAGATGAGGGAACAAGTTATTGCTATCGCCTTGGCTACATCAGCTTCGGTGAGAATATCCTCGAATCATTTCTTGCTAATTGTGTCTAGTTTAAACTCTAAGCCTGCCCGTTAACTGGTATTGATGCAAACTGAATATGAAGATCTATGAGAAATTTGATGTCAATTTAAATGCGATATAGTGTTATATGTTCATATGGGCCATTGTCACTGACCATGTGGTGCAATGGCATTGGCCTTTTTGCTTGAGTTTATTGCCACCTACCAAAGTGCTATTGCCTGGGATGGGTATTATGTGGATCAGTGAGTTGGCCTGTGTTGTGTCAATTACTAAAGAAGTGATTATTAAAGGATAAAAGAAATCAAAGCATTACTGATCCTTTTTTGGATTTATGTCCGGAAATAACAGGGTAGCTCCTGCAGTTCATCTAAGCACTATGCGGATGATATGAGTGGTCCCTTGTCTCCAATGTCACTTCCAGCTCCAAAGCAACTAAAATTTACTCCTGGCATTGTTAATGGATCCATCAGAGAGTCAGTAGCCTTTCTAGATCAGTCAAGAAAGGTAATTACCATTCTACACGTCTCTAGTTTTGTTTTGCTGTGTGAATAAGAAAAAAATGAGATACTGTGGGTACAGATGGTACCAGTTGGACAGTTGTCAATGAAGAAACTGGTAGCTGCTGGGCAAACCGGAAAGCTCTGGAGGTGGAAAAGGAGTCATCATCAGTGGCTGCTACAGTTCAAATGGAAGTGGCAGAAGCCTTGGAAGCTCTCTGAATGGATTAAACACAGCGATGAGACAATCATGAGATCGAGGCCCCGCCCACAGGTCCTCGCCGATATGATATGATAACTTCATGTTTTGCCCGCTTTTTTACTGCTGTATATACAATTTGATTGCCACAAATGAAAGGACACATGGCTGATTGAGCCCCGTAATTATTAAAGGTAACGATCTTTTCCTTCGCCACTATTTGTCTGTCTCTCTCTGATGGCAAAGAAACATAGAATCTGACCACACCATTTTGTGGATTAATTAGGTCAAATTACTTGAAATCCTTGGCCTATTTTTAGCCAAACCTCAAAATTTTGATGGTAGAGGCTATGAGATTTGATTAGTAATATGACTATGGCTACGTTTGTATTTCCATCTTTTAATTTGTAGTAGACTGTGGTTACATTTTTAGTCACACCTCATGTTCAGCCGTTTTTATGCTCGCTAACTTTAGTTGAGAACATAATCCCATATTATCCATAATGAGATGTAGTTATCTATTGGAAGTCCCAGAAATTATGTCTACTAGCTACCTATTATACCTTCTTCTCCATAGGATCCATAACTGTATTATTAGCTAAAAGGTGTGGCTGATGGAGAAGGGTTAAAGGTTCTGGATTGTGAAGTCACTTGGCAGATTTAATTGTAGTTTTCTTATTCTTCATGGTCAAAGAGCATAGAATATAAGCTTCATCCTTATAAGTGGATATGGTTCTAGCCCTTTTTTTGCGTCTGTTGTTTCTTTGTCTTTTGCTTAAAACTGGTTCTGGAAATATTTAGTTGACACTAGTACCCACGGCTCTTTAAGCGCTGCAAGCTGCAGTTCCAATTTCCAAGTAAACTTGTATAAGAAAAAATCATTAGTTCTTTGTAAAATGCAGGCATATTGTATATTCGAAAGTGGTGTTCTCATCACAATACTGGTGTGAGAATGCTAATGGCCATATTCAGGCTGATGCTGAATGTGGACTGGAGTGGTGCATAACTCCATGAAAGGATCTTGCTATGGTGATGGGGTCTCAAAAGATTCTGGGAATTGGCAGAGAGGTTGAGCGACCAACAGCACATGACCATGTATAGCACACGTTCTTCATATGGACACCATGGTGTTGTAGGTTTTGTTTTTATCAATTTGTTGATAATGATGAGAGAAAATGATTGTAGGTTTTGTTTGAAAGTTTTTTCCCAGTTTTGCTGTACATATATTGATTTTGTTTGGGTGCTAAATCAAAAGTTATTTTTTTCAGTTTATTTCTTTTCCAGCGGAATGGTTGTGTTGCTCAAGTGCTATTTTTTCTTCTTTGTATTACAATGTTCTACAGCAGATCACTGAGCTTAATTTTGCTTAGGTAGCATGTATTGATCAATCCCCCCTGTCAAAGCAGACAGATCAACTTCCTCTCATATTCCTTCATCTGTTTTGTTAGATTCCAGTTTCTGATTTTGGGATATTGTTTACTCATAAAGGCTTGCTGATCATTTTAAGCTGTTTTCGATGACTAAATAACTTCTAACAGTTAATGACACAGAAACTCTCCTCAGCAATGGAGGCAAACTTTTCGTTCGTAGTATGTCACTTTTACTTTATTCTAAAGACTGTTAATCAGCAACTTGAAACTAGTTCATGAAAAGTTTAAATAAACAAGAGAAAATATCATATGATGAGACAGAAGATGTATAGAAAGAAAACTGAGGCAAAGGATATACGTTTAATATAAGCTAGTATATTTTGTATTGACATTGATTCACTTTTCTTCGTATGATATTATCTACATTTTTGATTCAAACTCTAAGATCAAAATTGTGTTGCAGGTCTAATGTAAGCACCACTGTTAGTTGTTGAGAATATTGAGAAGGAAAACTCTGCTTTTCACCAATTGCTTATGCACACACTCCAACTCCTCCTCTACTTCTTGAAACCTTGATTCCATTGATTTCAATTCTTTTACTACATTTTGCACTTGTTCTAATTTCATTTTTTTGCTCGAGATGAGAACAAGCAATTGTTTGTCAATCTTCTCCATCTCATTGCCCTCTTCTTCACCTTCGCAAGACACGCTTTTTGCTTGCAGCAATTTTGAGACAACAAACCAGCCAGAAGCCTTTGATTTTGGCATTGGCTGACAAATGAAAGATAAAACAGACTCCAACACTACAATACTAGCTTCTTCAACTTCTCTTAGCATGCTCATCAAGTTTGTCAGCTCAGAATTATTTTCCAAGAGAGGAGGTGTGGATTTCCTCTCCTTTCTTCTCAAGTTTCTTAGACATTTGCAAATCATTTTGTTCAACTTCTTTCTTGAGACCATGTATGCCTCAACCTCAGCTGTAAAGCTTGAGTGTCCTTTTCTTCTACGCAGAGATAATTTGAGTTCTTCTGCAGTTTCCTTCCTTTGGGAGAAAAAATCTCTTGCGATGCTACAAATATCCAATATCTGCAAGGATCCCTTCAATGCATCCTCTACACATTGGTTTTGGCTTCCATGAGACAGATTGCGTTGGCAGATGAAGCAAATCATCGACGCAAGCCAACAATTATTTAAGGCCACTTAATTTGCAGCTTATTGATGAATATTGTGATGCCTTCAATTTGCACAACTGTTTCTCAATATTTACAGTAATAGGATGAGATTTAGAAGGCAAACTGAAGGAACGGACATGGAAAGGTGCCATTTTGTAGGTTCTGAAGAAGAAAGTCCACCAAAAAATATGAAAGAAGCAAGTGGTTGTATTTTGATGCTTAACCCATCTCAGTGCACATCTTATATATGTGTAGAATAGCAAATGAAAACGAACAAATCCTTTCAATTATTACGATCTGCATGAGTTGGAACAAGACAGATAATCATATACACTCCTACATGTATAAAATCTTCAATGAGAGATGTAAGCAGCAATTCCACTTGTACATTCATATTCAATCGCCCTCTGATCCACATTCTACAGAAAGATCGAAATGGCTTCTTTTCACGTTTGATCTATAAGCTTGGCCTCTAATTCTCATCCTGTAACTGCAAGTCTTGAGGAGCAACTTAACAAATTCAAGAAACCACAATCTTCATCAATAGGCCAAATATCGGGCTGCCTAAAAGAGTAGCATGATTGTGTAGACGATTTTCTTTAGATGCCACTCACTCAACAAACTCTCTCCCACGAGATGCACAACCAATGCGTAGAGAAGCATTGGATGGCTCACTCTGGCCGTTGGATACTTGATATTTTCTGTCGCAGATTAAAGAACGCATGCAGGGTACTAGTGAACATGAGGCAAAGGTTGCAGCCGGCACTGCCAGATAACTATTTTGTAAATGCAGCTCTGTTTGGAACAGCAACAACGACAGCAGGTGAACTCTTGGAAAATGGAATAGGCTTTGCTGCTTTACAAATAAACAAAATAGTTGCAAGCCAAACAAATGAAGAAGTGAGAAACAAGATAGAAAGTTGGGCTAAGAGTCCAAAGTTAACAGAACTGAATGCAGCAGCAAGCAATGCTTTAATAGAAGCAAGCTCCCCGCGGTTCAATGTTTATGGCAATGACTTCGGATGGGGAAGGCAGTGGCAGTGAGAGGGGGAACAGGAAACAATTATGATGAAAGGGAGTGTGGATATTCAGGCTTGTCGTACTTTACATGCTTTGGAAAAGGATTCAGAGTTCATGGTAGCTATTTCCCCTTGATTTTCTTCAAATCATGCCTGTTTCAACATATGCAGGCTTTATCCTCTCACTGTTTCATTTTCTTACGTGATGCTGTAGAAATCCAATCTATAAACTCATTCTTAGAACAGAGTTCAACCGTGAAATGCTTTATCTCCTCCATAGATAACAGGGAACAAAATAAACTTAATTAGTTTAAGCTTTTTTGACAGCACAAAATCAGAACATCAGGATATAAAATAAACAGAAGATATCATCAGATAATTGATGTAATGAGACCTTTCTTGGGGACGACATTAAGTCTCTAATTGCTGTATTTTGCTAGTTTTATGTCTCAATTTCTGATGTAAAATGAAACTTTTGTGACATTGCTGTGGAAAAGCTGTTCAGCCTTTGAGGGGTAATGCAACTCTGTATGAGATTAACAAGTACGATGAATTGGTGACTATTTTCTTCAGAATTACAAAAAAAAAAAAAAATTTCGTAGCAGTAAGCTCAAAAGTTCAAAATAATTAAGGGAACAGATTGATATACCGTCCAGAGCCAATTAAGCTTATGATTCGAGCCACATAATTTTGGTTACATCAGCCCCATTATCAACTATTACATTCTCAACTACATGGCATCGTTAGTGGCATTGCCAACATAATTTTGTAAACAGAAATCAGGTATAATTTTGAGTTCAAATAGTTGTTTAAGGTTGCGAGGCAGAGTAACATTCGGTTTGCCATTCCACAAAAGATGAGATAATAGTATGTTGACACGTTCGCAAGGATGATTGCCATCGAAAAACACATACTTATTTGGATTACTGCATAACTCATAGGGTTTTATTCCACAATCTACTCCACGATTTGTTCCATAACCGCAACAAGCAACATTGGCTACCTTGAATCCTACAAACCCACAAAATCATATGGTAAAGCTGATAAAGAAATCCGCAGGTAGTTCATATATACAAATTAATATTGAGAATCAAAGACCTACATACCGTATGTGGAATGGTTTCGTCTGATGTTGAGAAGAGAAGTATGGTAATCACTTTAAGCATATTTGAAGCCTTGCAAATGGTCTTCTAACTCGCAAGCTGCTTTAAGTAAAAAATTGTTATGCACTTTCACAATCTCTAAAAGTTTTCAGCACATCCATCGGGTCAATTTCATCTATGATCATTGGACTTACGTCTAATCGCTCAAAAGTAACTGACTTATTTTTTTATGACTTAAATGTCACTAAACTTTTCATCTTTTTGTAGAAAAGTTATCTTGATCGTTTTCCGGCGATTACTCTTGCCGGAGTACTGACGTGGCACGTTATGTCATATGTCTGGACACACGTGACACGATAAGTCAGTAGCCATATCATTAGAAGAGGTCATGTGTGTCCAGATATATGATGTTGCGTGTTGACGTGTCGTGTGATATGACCGCTTCCGGTGATATTGGTTGCTGACGTGTCATACCACGTGTGTTCAGACATATGACGTGATATGCCACATTAGTATTCCGGCAAGGATTATCGCCAAAAACCGGTTAAAATAACTTTTCTGTAAAAATATGATAAGTTCAGTGATATTTAAGTCATAAAAAATAAATCAGTGATTTTTGGACAATTAAGTGTAAATACAGTAATCATGGATGAAATTGACTCCATTCATCGCCTTCAAGTCCTAAAGATTGTTTTACTGCTGGTAAACAGCCATACGGTCCAATGTTTTGAAAAGCAAATTTCCGTCCACCCTTTTCGTATATTTCCTGAAATAAATACCATGAGAAATAAATTGTTACAAACTGTATATAGTATGTTGGTTTTTTAAAGAGTGAAACAAAATGAATTTGTAGAGATAGGAGCTAGAATATGCAGCCAAAAGAGAATTAATTTATTTGATACTGAAACTGACATTTATAATGTTGAACATATTGAAAAAAATTGAAAAATATCCTAACAAACTAAAATCGTGATCCACTATCACAAATAGTGACCCACTAACACACAAATTGCAAAGAAAGTGGAAATGCTAATTTAACTTGGTAAAAAAACCTAAATAAAAAATTAAAAATATGTACAGTTCTTGAAGCATAATTCTAACACTCCTTGCTTTGAAAATTGCAAACTCCAAATTCTGTCAAATTTGTTGGTTGGCTTTTAAAAGATAAGCTACATCTTCCATAAGCTCCAATACGAAACTCTTGTCCTTCATCTTGACTCTACACAATTCTTCATCTTTAGCATCTTTAATAAGGCATTCTTGATTTTCAAATATCATCTTAAAGCCTTTTTGCACTAGCTGTCCAACACTTAACATATTTTGATAAATTGTAAGCACATAAAATACATCAGAAATGGTTTTAGAACCTGAATAGCTTTTAAAAGCTATTGTTCCTTTTCCTTTTACAGCAATATAATCATCATTTTCGATTCTTACTTTTGAGATTGCAGATTTATCAAGCTCTATAAAAATAATGCTTTTATCATTTGTCATATGGTCAGTGTAACCACTGTCAATTAGCCAACTTTCAGAAGAGCTTTTAGTTGAAAAATATGTTGCCACAAAAGATGGTCTTCTTCATCTTGACCAACAACTTGGGCATTTACCTCTTGTTCTTGAAGTTTGCTTTTGCAAATCACATCTTCATATCCAACTTGATTACACTTGTTGCACTTTGCATATGGCCTTTTCCAACATTTGAATGGCGAATGACTTTTTTTACCACAATGATGGCAAGGTGGATATATTTTCTTTGAATTTCTTATTTTACTTTGAAAAAGATTGTTGGTTATATTTTCATTGTTTGATGCTTGATATTCAGCAGCTTGGTGCTTAGCTAATAGAGCACCTTTAACATGACAATCTTGCCTCATAAGTCTTGTTTGATCTTGAGCTTGTAAATCATTTAACAATTCTGTCAAAGTAATCTTGGATGGATCTTTTTATATTCTCCAAGGAAGTTATTGCTGCTTCAGATCTTTCAGGGACAGTTACAAGAATTTTTTCTACAATTCGAGAATTAGGAAATGTAGTGCCAAGAAACTTTATCTTGTTGACTATGTTGACCAATTTTTTAGAGTACTCATTGCCAGTATTTTAATCTTTCATCATTTGCAGCTCGACTTCCCTTATCAAATTTAGAGCTTGCATTTCTTTTATCCTTTCATCTCCAGCTTACTTCTTTTGATGATTTAAGAGATATAATTCGGATGAAAATTGTTGTTGAAATAGCAACAAATAATACTTTTGCTTTAGACTTCCTGGTTTTTCTTTCTTTGTGGTTTTTTATTTGAGCCATGGTGGGATTGTTTAACAAGGGAGGAATTTCATAATCCTCTTCCACAGCTTCCCAAAGATCTAGAGCATCCGGGTAGGTCTCCATTTTCATTGCCTCAAAGCTGGTAGTTTTCACCATAAAAAAATAGGAGGAGCAACTGATGAAAAAATTATTTTCAGTTTCCATCTCACAGATCCCGTAAGAAGAGGGCTCTGATACAAATTGTTGGTTTTTTAAATAATGAAACAAAATGAATTTGTAGAGATAGGAATTAGAATATGCAACCAAAAGAGAATTAATTTATTTGATACTCAAACTGACATTTATAATGCTGAAAATATTGAAAAAATTTGAAAAATATCCTAACAAACTAAAATCGTGATCCATTAACACAAGTAGTGATCCACTAACATACGAATTGCAAAGAAGATGAAAATGCTAATTTGACTTGGTAAAAAAAAAAATTAAATAAAAAACTAAACATATGTTCTTGAAGCATAATTCTAACATAGTAGTTTCCTTGTATAGTTGATTAGTTTCCTTGTTTAGAATCTTCCTAATTAGACTAATTGATTTAGTTTCCTTAGATGTTATATCAATATACCCATATATTTCTCTGTAATTCTTGAATGAATATGAGATAGAAAAACCTTTTCCCATATTCTTGCTCTATTACATGGTATCAGAGCAATTTACTCTATAAGTCTGTGCATATCTTTTGGCCACAAGTCTAGTCATAGAATTATCAGGATTAACTTTGACTGCAAAAACCCATTGACATCCAATAGCCTTTTTGCCTTATAGAAAATCCACCAACTTCCATGTATAATTATCATCCAGAGCCCTTATCTCCTCTAATATTTTCTCTCCTGTGGTTAAGTTAACTTATGTTCGCCTCTTCATATCTATTGCTTCTTCTCAGCATTGGCCATTACATCAGCTAGATATCAAGAATGCTTTTCTTCACAGAGACATTCAGGAAGAAATCTATATAGAGCAACCGCCTGGCTATGTTGCTCAAGGAAAGTATGGTAAGGTCTGATATTTTAAAAAAATATCTGTATAGACTAAAACAGAGTCCTCATGTTTGGCTTGAAAAATTCAGTAAGGTAGTTCAAGAGTTTGGACTAAATAAGAGTTAGTATGATCGTTTAGTTTTCTATAGACAATCAGTCTTTTTGTGGTGTATGTTGATGATATTGTAATTACAGATAGTGATTCTATAAGTATCTCTTCACTTAAGTCTTTCATTCATAATAGATTTCACATTAAAAACTTAGGCCAGTTGAAATATTTTTTGGGAGTGGAAGTGTCAAGAAGTGAAAAGGAAATTCTCCTATTCCAAAGAAAATATGTTCTTGGCTTACTTAGATAAACTGAAAAATTAGGAGTTAAGCTATATAGTACTCTTATGGTTTCCAATGTATAACTTATAGAAGATGATGGTGATTCTTTTGATGATCTAGAGAGATATCAAAAGTTAGTTGAAAAACTGAATTATCTCATAGTAACTTGTCCAGATATCGCATTTGCAGTAAACTTTGTTAGTCAATTTATAATTGCTCCTATACAATCAAGTATTGGGAAGCTATAGAGCAGATTTTATGTTATTTGAAAGGTGCTCCTAGACTATATATACTGTATAATGATCATGGACACACTCACATTAAGTACTTTACCGATGCCTATTGGATAACTTATAAGATTGATAGGAGGTTAACAACAGGCTATTGTATTTTTGTTGGAGGAAATTTAGTGTCTTAAAGGAGTAAAAAGTAAATTGTGGTATCCAGATCTAGTGTAGAATCTGATACAGAGCTATGTCACAGTTCGCATGTGAAATCTTGTGAATTTGTCGTTTGCTTGTTGAAATTGGTATAGATCTTTTGTCTTTAACAAAACTTTGGTGTGATAATCAAGCTGATCTTCATATTGTCTCCAATCTAGTGTATCATGAACAGACCAAGTATATTAAAGTTGATTGCCGCTTTATTCGTAAAAAGAATCAAAATAATGTCATCTCAACAGAATATGTGAAGATAAGAGAACAGTTAGGTGATTGTTCACTAAAACACTCAATAGACCTCAAGTGGAATATTTGTGTAACATGCTTGGTATAATTAATATCTTTGCTCTAGTTTGAGAGGAAGTAGTGTTACATAATGTATATAGTAGCTTCCTTGTATAGTTGATTAGCTTCCTTGTTTATAATATTCCTCATTAGACTAATTGATTTAGTTTCCATAGATGTTAGCAACATACCTATATGTATCTCTTGTTATTCTTGAATGACTACGAGATAGAAAAACCTTTTCCCATATTCTTGCTCTATTACATTAATAAATGTACATTTAAAAAAAAAATTGAAATGGCTGTCATTTTTTAAGAATTATTTGTTGAATATGATGCAAGCAATTAATTTCTGAAAATAATTTACTCCATATATAAAAATTAAAAGCTTCACACCTTGATCACATTAGTTATATTACCGATCACCAATTTGACATACTCTTCTTTCTCTGTGAGTGTGGAGTTTGGGTGATCTGCAAAGAAAGCTTTATAATCTATGCCTCCAATGCTAGACAAGTACACTGCTTCCATCAATGTCTTCTTTGCTTCTTCCTCCCCTAATTCTTTCCTTAACTCATTGGTAGCGTTTTTGAAGAAAAATAGCTGGTCTTTAAGGTTAATCTGGGGAGAAATTAAATTTTCTTAAATTTTAGATCAATACTCCAAATGTTTTAACAAAATTTTAACATACGCACCGTGCCGGGATAATTTTCAGAAATAGCAGCAGCCCCAGCAGCTGCAAAATCAGCTCCATTTTTGAATGATTTTTGAGTACCGAGCGGTTCCAAGTAAGGTTCCAATGTTTGCATCCATTGCTGCAACCAACAAGCTCACTGTGCTTAATTAAGAAGATTGATTTGTAGATCAGAGTAACTGACAAATAATAATAGTAGTAATAATCATAATTACCAATGAAATCAGGGAGAATGCGAACATCACAAAATCTTCCCGTTGAATAGTGAAAGAAGGTCATAGGTAAGGAAAATTGTAATTTTCTCGTTCCGTACTAAAGATTTTATAATACAATATATTATGATATGAGTTTGAAAGCTGTGGGCACTTAAATCCATACGTAAGAATTCAAACTCCCTTTGTTGCCCATAAAATAATAAAAACCCAATCCTTCCTTTAGAAAGAAAAATCAATTAATTTTAGTATTTTGTTTTTGATTTTAGGTGTATGATTATTTTTTATATTATTAATTGATGTTTGGAAGAAATAATGGTCAGCGGTCTATATATTGTATTGATCCATACTAATAAATGCTGCATAACATATATTTATCATGTCCAGAAAATTGGAAGCAGCCACCCATGGATGTATATATTTTATTTATATTCAGATGTATAAGTAGGTGGTGGATTCAAAATGTTTAAGGAATTTAAATTATTATTCAACTTGGGTATCATTAAACAGTAATCACATGCATGAATTAAACTAAATAATGTATGATTTGATGCTGATTTCTTTGTCTAGGAGGCATGGAAGCATATTATTGTGTGTTAAGATACATAAATCCATCATCTAATTCTTTAATCAAAATAACAGCCATGATTAAACTATTTCTGGAATTGTCACAATACTTGCAACATGACAGGTAATATAGATCAAGAGCAAGCCTGAAAGAAATTGTTTATGCTTATTTAATTGGCCTCGACTCTTCTATATGTAAGAGATGCAATTGGACGGCTTAAAAATCAAATACTTCTGTTTGTTCATTCACTTTCTTGATTGGCTTTCTTCTGCTAAAAAGAAATTAAAAAAATGGCTACTTTCAATGTCCGCTCCATCAGTTTACCATCAAGATCTCATCCTCTAGCTGTCAGTATTGAGGAGCAATTGTCCAAGTTGAAGGCTTCACAAACTCTACCAGTGGGTCGAAAATTGAGTGGCCTTAAATATTCATCTAATGGAAGCCAAAACCAATGTGTAGAGGATGCATTGAATGAATCCCTTCAGATCTTGGATGTCTGCAACACAGCTAGAGAATTCTACTTGCAAGTAAAAGAAAGTGCAAAGGAACTCGAATTATCACTCTGTAGAAGAAAAGGAGACTCAAGCTTGACAGCTGAAGTCGAAACATACATGGTCTCAAGAAAGAAGTTAAATAAGGTGATCTGCAAATGCTTAAGAAATTTGAGAAGAAAGGACAAGAAATACACAGCAGTTTCCTTGGAAAATAATTCTGACTTGATCAACATTGTTGGCATTCTAGGACAATTAAAAGACGTTAGCATTGCAGTGTTTGAATCTATTTTATGTTTCATTTCTCAGCCAACGCCAAAATCAAAGGGTTATGGTTGGTCCGCTGTCTCCAAATTGTTGCACTCCAAACCAGCATCTTGTGACGGTGAAGAAGAGGCCAATGAAATGGAGAAGGTTGAGAAGCAATTGCTTGTTCTCATCTCAAGCAAAGAAATCAAATCAGAACAAGTTCAGAATTTGTAAATACCATACAAAAACAAGTAAATATTAATACTCATAACATTTCTCTCATTTTGCTGCCTTCATGATTTTTCATATTTAGAAAACATCAAATCCCAGTTCAAGTTTTCAAAGAGATTAATATGTTGTAGGAGTTGATAAATAAGTCAGACCTCTCTTCTACTCAAATTAATTGAAGATGAACTCATTCTTAATTATCTTATTATCTTTCTCTCTTTTTTTTTTTAATCAAAATTTTCGTTTCGCAATTTACCAGCTTGAAGTGTTAGGTATGGTATTAATTAATTTGTTATGGGTTTGAAGACGTGGATATCTTTTTAATCAATTGTTCCCATCTCATTTTCAAAAATTCTTAAAAAACTCTTTTATTTATTTTTAAAATGCATGTATATATGTTTGCGGTTATAAATATTTTACAGAAACAGTTACTGTTGAAAAATTTAATTGTGGAAGAGAGCTAAAGAATGGCACATCAGTGAGGCAGCAAGTAAAGTGGAAGAGTGTGAAGTGGAGAATGGATGTGTTGTGTGGATGTTGTTATTATTATAATTATTTGTGGTAATTTTGGAAAAGAAGAGAAAACAAAATTTCCCTCTTCAAAACAAAATAGGACATCACATGCATGGACTCCGCTTTCGGGATAGGTAGTTGAGTGCTTTATCCTTTTAGAAGCTTTTTTCTCCGATGACAATGGAAGTGCTAGTGTATGATCAAAATTGGTTAAAATCAATACCGATACCCATTGACCTTCGCACATACAATGGATAAAATAGAAAAATATGAAGAAATTGAGACAGATAATGCTTAATTTTTTTTTTAATATTTTGATTTGTCTTGTAATAAGTATAGATATTTACATATATACCAAAGGTCCAAAAACAATTTCCAAAAATTTATACTTGTTTAATATTGAGCAAGATATGATTTTGGACAGAGTATGAGATTACGGTTTAGTTGTTATAAAAGAGGATTAAAAGGGTATATAATATGGAGAAATACAATGCATTTTCCTTTATGTTAGTTGTAAACAAATTCCTTTTCTTGAGAGTAACAAATTCCTTTACTCAACGTAAATTAATATTTTGATAAAGAAATATGATGAGTTTGTATTTACATGCGTCCGTTGAATCAATTGCGAATCTTTGCTTCTGACTTGAGCTAGCGTATGCCATTAGTTTTTGGAGGACAAACAAAACTGTGGATGACACGTGTATACGTTTACCTTGTTAAGAATGCGACGTATATGCATACTAGGTACTCTGAACCGATTAATCAATATATAATTAAAAAAATTAATTAATTCATTAATATTAATTTTTAAAAATTATTAATTATTAATTAATTTATTACATTTTATTAATTAGTTATTATTTTAAATTTTTTAATTTAATTAATTAATATTTTTTGATTAACTATTAAAATTTATAACATAAAATTATATATTAAAAAAGGATAAAGTTCAATTTAATTTTAAATGTGTAAAATAATTCAAAATAAAAATCACAAAATAAACATAATTTACAAGTTAAAATTCATGTTGAGTATTATAAAATTAGATTTGATATTTATTGAAAATTAACATATTTAATTTTAAGTCATATAAAATTTTGGATAATATTAAATATTATAATATAAATTCTAAAATATAAAAATATGTAATTAAATGCTATTAAGTAAAATATGAACACCAATATATGATAAAATATATACATATATAAAAGTTAATCGGTTACTATATATAAATATTACTATATAATTAAAGAGAATGAAATAATATAAATTAATTTAATTTAAAGTATTATATAAATTTTATAGAAAAATACAAAAAATTAAGATATAAAAATAAATATATAATTCAAATATATTTTAAGTATTATTTTAGGTAAATTTTAGAGAGAAATACAAAACAAATAAAAATTTTTAAGGTATAAAAATAAATAAATAAATATATATATATAGTAATTTTCATCAACTTTAAATTAATAGAACTGAAATAATACTAACACGATACTAATGTAATATTAATATATGACAAAATATGTTACATCATTAGTTGCAAGTTGCAAGATTTATGAGACCAGAATTTTTGTGTTTATATTAAATAAATTTCTTTTTTTAATAAAAAAAATAATATGGGCATATGCTCAATAGATTATTAGATTATTTAGAAATTAAGAAAAAAAATAGTTCCCTGTACATCAACCAAGAGGTTTCCAGGTCCAACACGCATACCATGTCCATCTCCTTTCCCTCTATAAAAAAACGTTAAATTAATCTAGTTTCCCCACATTTCAATTTATTGGAGTCAAAATATTTGTTGAGATAGGATGGCAATTTGCATAGTCTCTACCACTACAGTTCAATCCAAAAGCACTCAACAACCCAAGAAGAAGATTGAATTAACTTCAAGCGATCTCAAGCTTCTTCTGATTGGTCCAATCCAAAAGGGGCTTCTCTTCCCCAAACCCAACTCATCACTTCAATTTCATCATCACCACACCTTAATCCAACATCTCCAAATCTCACTTTCTCTAACGCTAGATTCCTACTTCCCACTTGCTGGCCGCTTAGCAACTGCTGACCACAAAGACAATACCATCTCTTTTTTCATCGACTGCAATAATGCTGGGGCTCAGTTTGTTCATGCCATTGCTGAAAATCTTACCATTTCTGACATTCTTGAACCCCTCTATGTTCCTCCCATTGTTCACTCTTTTTTTCCACTCAATAATGTCAAGAACTGTGAAGGATTTTCCAATCCACTGCTGGCAGTTCAAGTCACAGAGCTTGCTGATGGAATTTTTATAGGCTGTACTGTAAATCATTTAGCTGCTGATGGTACTGCTTTCTGGAATTTCATGAATTCTTGGTCTGAAATCTCTCTTGGTTTTAATCAGATCTCGAGACCTCCTGTGTTTGATAATTGGTTTCGCAGTGGAAGCAATTGCTCCATCAGACTGCCTCTTTCAATCCTCAAAACTAGTGCTGATGATGAATTCATTCTGCCCCCAATGAAAGAAAGAGTTTTTCATTTCAACAAGGAAAAGATTGCGGAGCTTAAAGCAAAAGCCAATACAGAGGCTGGGGTTAAGAATATTTCGTCCCTGCAGTCAGTCTTGGCTCATCTTTGGCGATCTGTGACTCGAAGTCGACGACTTGAATCAAATGAAGAGATTAAATTTTTATTGCAAATTGGCGTTAGAAAAAGATTGCAGCCAGCACTACCAGATGAGTATTTTGGAAATGCAGTACAGATTGGGACAGTGAGATTGAAAGCAAGAGAGGTAATAGAGAATGGGCTTGGGTACGTAGCTGCTGAGATGAACAAGTTCGTTGCCGGTTACACGGAAGAGAAGGCAAAGAAAAGCTTAGAATGTTGGATTAAGGATCCTCACATTATTAGAATGAGGGAAGCTGAAAAGAATTGTTTAGTGGCAAGCAGCTCCCCAAGATTCAACGTTTATGGGAATGATTATGGATGGGGAAAGGCAATTGCAGTAAGAAGTGGAGATGGAAACAAATCTGAAGGGAAGATCACATTGTATCCAGGAGTAGAAGAAGGGAGTATTGATATTGAAGCTTGTCTTTCAGGTGAGGTCTTGGAGGGCATGGATAATGATTCTGAGTTCATGGCTGCTGTCACCGCCTGATTCTTCTTCAACAAACTCGCCTTCAATTTTAAACTTAATTTTTTTTTAAATTTAAAATCTGCAATTCCTGAAATAAAAATCAATAGATGCACTGAAGTATGCAGATGCGGAAATGCTGAAATCAGAGATTGTATGTGTGTGGGCAGTGTATGGATAATGGATCCCACAAAATTTATCTTCTTTGATTAAAAATGAAATGTACTGTGCTCTTGGAATTTTGAATTACTTGATTAAAATATTCAATATTATCTGTAGATAAGTAGGGATGATCGCGGGACGGGGCGGGGATCGAAAGTATTTCGGAGGAAAAATTTCCCCCGTCCCCGCGGGAATTCCCGTTCCCGCATAAAAAATATTTTTATTTTTAAAAAAAAATTAATTATAACAAAAATATAATATTTAATAATTAATTATAATTGAAAATATAATAATTAATAATTAAAAATATAAATTCAATTACAAATCAAACTAATATAAATTTTAACAATTGATAAAATTAAAATTAAATATAATTTAAAACTAAATTATATAAATATAATTAAATTTAGTAATTAAATTTCGGAGGTGGGGACCACAATTCCCGTTCCCGTCCCGAATTCTAAGTCGGAAAATACTTTTTTCTCATTTTCGTCCCCACGGAAGAATTTTTCGGGGATTTTCCGCCCCGTCCCGTGATCATCCCTATAGATAAGAATACAATTTTATCATGGTAACATTAACATATTATGTTTATTTCTAATTTAATTATTATCTTCAATTTTCAGAATTTAATTTTCATGAATTTGGAAAGTTTTATTTTTAAATTTTATAAAGAGTAATTAGTTAGGTGTGAATATGATGACATGAGTCAACAATATCCACTCAAATTAAACCTATTCCGCCGCACCTAAAATTCTACCGACAAGAATTTTATAATTACAGTAAAAGACTTCCAATTATTAAATATGACCGACAATGCACGAGTATAGTTTAGCCTATAAGATTGACACCATCGATTCTTTCGATGGAATCATACATCCAGCTTTTAAAAAGAAAAAGACTAGCTGACCGAGTATAGTTTAGCCTTCTTGATGACTTGTTATTTTTGGTGTTAGTTTGAAGAGGAATGATAGGTAATTCAAATGATTGACGGTTGTAGATTTGTACAATGGATCCACTCATCCAGCTGCTGAAAGTAGGATTTGAAAGGCTGCACGTGGTTTACCAACTTAAAATCTCGGTAAGTTTTGTTGTATCTAAACTCTTAAATTAGCCACAGGAATATAGTTTGCATATTCTATATTCTTATGTTTACGAGATGGTTGCTTATAAAAAGTTTCTAAAAGTGATAATATGAACTATGGCACTAAGGAAACAAATTCTTTTTCTTTTTCTTTTTTTTTTCATTTTTTTCCATAACCTTTTATTTTTTTAATTTTTATGTAACATATCGAGTTTGACTCGTTAGAGGGTACAGAGCAATGTACATATATAAGGTTAGCACACCTAAATATCTCACAACAATGATGTTGGACAAAACAATAGATGAATCAAATTATGGATAAAATATTGATTAATGTATGAAAAATTGTAATTTATAATTAATATTTTTGCCTAAATTGGTAACATTAAAAATAATTTAATTTTACATAATTTTTAAAAATAATACAGTACAATATTATATGTCAAACACAATATAAAATATTATAGGCTAATATAATTTTGTATCAAATACTGTATAATATAATACAGATTAATACTGTACAGGCTAATGTTATACAGGCTAGTACTATACAGACTAATACTGTATAGGCTAATACAATACAATGAACCAAACATTTTATAAGTTTAAAAATTTAAACACTTCGTTTTTTATTTTTCCTTTTTTTTTTTGTCGTGTACACACTGCCATCTTTTCTGTTACAACCAACTTTCGAGTTATATTAATGTTTGATTTTTTTTAAACCCCATTTAAACAATTTTCATATATCAAATCAATAATGTATTGTTGATTAAAAAATAAATAGGATAATAATTAAGATGCATAAATGGCAAGCAACTATTGATTTAATTCACGAAAATTTATTTAGACGAAAATTTTATTTAGAGCTAATCTAGACAAAAAATTTTCGTACTTCTTCAATTCTTATTATGCTAATTCTTGTGTTTATTCATTTTGAAAAAAAAAATGTTAATATTTATCATCCTTTGTTGTATTTTATATTTAACTGAAATACAACTCTACTTCTTAAAATAAGATCCAATATATATGAAAAGAAAAATCATGGTTCTAATAACACAATGCATCATGAATAAATAAAAATTTAGTTATAATTATGGTAAATTTCAACTATGTCTATTAATCATCATTCTTTTTTTTTTTTCCAACTAAGTTTGTGTAAATACTATTAAATTATTAGTCTAACACGCAAAATTTGTCTAGACCACGTCTAGACAAGAAGAACTCAGTTTTCAACTCTAAAAAAATCATTTTTTTTGTCTGATTTTCAATACGTAAAGATTAACAATAAAAGATAAAATTAAAATTCTTTTTTTTTTTACATATAAAATAACAATATGTATCTTCTTTGATTAAAAATGAAATTTACTGTGCTCTTGGAATTTTGAACTACTTGATTAAAATATTCATTATTATTTGTAGATAAGAATACAATTTTATCATGGTAACATTATCATGTTATGTTTATTGCTAATTTAATTTTTGTCTTCAATTTTCGGTATTTAATTTTCATGAATTTGCAAAGTTTTATCTTTAAATTTTCTAAAGAGTAATTAGTTAGGTGTAGAATATGATGCCATGATTCAACAATTCTGCGGCACCTGAAATTCTTACCATATCCACTCAAATTCAAACCTATTCCGCCGCACCTAAAATTCTACCGACAAGAATTTTATAATTACAGTAAAAAAACTTCCAATATTAAACATGAATGACAATGCACGAGTGTTTGCCTCCTCTTTAGTTCAAGTACCCCAAAAACTTCCAATTAAATAGTGGAGATTGTCCCAAGTTGAAGCTTTGCGTACAAAATTAAGGTAGGGGTGCTCTAAAAATGCACTAATTCTAAGGTCTTCCCATCCTAAGTTGCTATCTCTTTTTTACCCATACATTAAAAATGCACAATTTTCGACCGTTAAATCTTTACTTGAATCTTGTTGAATTTACTGTGAGAAAAAACTCCACCTACTTTTAAAATATCACAATTAAATAGGAGTATGCATAAATCTATTAATTGGTTTATTAATATTTTTTATTAATCAATTCATTAATTTTGATTAATCTTAATATTAATTTCGATTTTTATTCAATTATTTTGAATTTAATTAATACATTTTGGTTAACCATTAAGAAATTTTTAACATATACATTTAATAAATTATACAAATTATAATTTTTTTAGCTGTTGAACATGTTTCAAAAATAAAAATTACAAACCAAATATAATACCACCAAGATAGCGTTTGTTAAATCGATATAGATAAGAAATTTTAAAATAAAGGCGAAATATTTTTCGGATTAAGATATATAATGGTTAAGATAAAATTGAAAAATATTTCAATTTTTTTTAGTTATTTGTTAAATTTTTTGCAATGAAATGAAGAATAAATTTTATTTTATTTCAACATGTTTATTAAAATATTTGAAATTACACTGAAATAAAAATTTTATTAAAATACCCTCATTTCCAAATCATTCCAAACTATTTGTTAACATCTTTAAGGTAATTAAAACTAAATAATAGTAGAAAAAACTTTAAACTTCAATAATAACTTTAAACCTCATGAGAAATTGAGAATCTATACAATAATTAATTGAGTTGACCAGTTAAATAGATGTTCATTCAACATTTCAAAAAACCATATCTCTCCAAATATTAAAATCTATGGAACATCAATTTTCAAAGAAAAAAAAATCATTTGCATGGTCCCTTTTGATCACATGGATCATATCTTTGGTCTGACAAATATATCTATATGCTTTTTGATTAATTTAGAAATAAACTATTTTTCTGTATTAGTTGCATGTGATTACTGGTCAGCAATATAAACCACCAATCGAAAAGTAATCTTTAACGTATAAAATAAAATTAGCTTACTCATGTAACCCTGCCACTAACTTTTCTGCCATGAAAAATAATTCAATCGTGCGAATGTTGTTCAGAAATCGAAAAAAGGCCATAGAAAAAAGAGGAATAATTACCTTTAATTATTCAAGTTTGGAAATTGTAGATGAAACTTGTATGGCTACTCCGCCAACAGTAGCAAAGAGAGTTTAAAAAAGGACAGAGGATGAGATGAGAAAAAGATATTTATATACGTAAATAATATATATTTGTGGGTAACTTAATATTTTTTTCTTATTTGGCAAAATACAGGATATCTTGATTTTTCAAGATATAGTAAGTTACACTACAAGAAAAATTCTTATTCCCGACGGAAAGATTTGTTCCGTAGGGAAATTTGTAGACAAAATACGTATTGCGACGGATAAAAATCCGTCGTAAATAAAGGAGGGAAATTATCCCGCCAAAATCTACCGACGGAAAACAATCCGTCGTTAAATTGGCGCCAATTTTCGCGCCTGAAATAGGCCACAAAATTTACCGACGGAACATAATTTACACATGCATAAATAAATAAATAAATAAATAAATATATATATATATATATATATTCAAATGAGACATAAATAAGACCTGATGATTTGTGACGTCAAGTCCTTTATAAGACATAGAGCAAGTGTGTCTTTGTATATATATATATATATATATATATATATATATATATATATATATATATATATATATATATATCTTCATGTCCTCTTAATTTCATGTGTTGTGTACATCTTGTGTTTCCGTTTTATATTTGCTGTACATCTTCATGTTTTCTTTACTATTTTCGTTTCATGTGTTGCTGTATATCTTCATTCGTTGCTGTACATCTTCATTGGCTTTTAGTTTAATAGAAAAAAGAATTTAGTTTAATGATTTAGAATTATAAGAAATAATATGTGTGACAAATTATGAAAATAAAAAATATATTTTTTATTTTTATGTTATATTTATTTTTATTTAACTATATATTTTTTAATAGTTTAGTGGAGTAAAAAAAGTAAATAAGTGGGAATAATTATTATTTTTTAGTGAGATATTAAATATAATATATTAAAATTATATATGTCCTTTTTCATTTTTTTTATTCTGAAAATTTATTTCTAATCGGATTATTAACCAAACAGTTGGTAAAATATTTTTTAATTTATAAGTCATTTTGACTTTTATTTATCAAACAGTTATCTACTTTTTGAAATATAATTTTTACCAATTGAAAAAGTTAATACTTTTTCCGTACCACATTAAAAAGTTATCTATTTTATTTTAAATATTTTTTTAAAATTTAAATAATACGTTTATTTATATAGCTTTATTTATTATATATTTCATTAAATATTTCTGTTTTTTATCATCCTATATTTTTAACTAAAATTAAATAAAATTTTAAAAATATAAAAGAATATTTTTATCAATAATCATAATTTTTTTATAAAATAAAAATATTTTAATTATTATCTTAATTTCTATAAAAAAAATTAAAAATTAACTTTTAAAGTAGGACGGAGATAGTATGATAATTAACCCTGGGCCAAACAACTGTCCTATCTTTAGCTTATAACATGTCGCGCCTCAGTCTCCTTAATATTGGTTCAATTTATATTTTTAATATTGTTTAATTTATATTGTTTAATTTGTTTCATAATATAATTATTTAATATACTTTTATTTAATTTTTTTAATAAAATAATTTTTATAATTTTTATTCTTATTTGTTAAAATATCTAAATTTATGTAAATTATAATGGATTTTTTTTTTAATTTCTGTGCAATTTTTAAGTAAAAAAAATTATTTTTGCAATGGAATGTGATATAATGCGTATGTGCATATATATTGTTGGATTTGATTCAATGCTCTCATCAAAATTTGCCCATGCATACATGCATGTACCGCACGCACACATGACCGTAATAATATTTTCATGTTACATAAACAACATGAATAAAATTTTATTTTTAAACTAAATTAAATAACTTTTTAATATATATGTGAAAAAAGAATCAATCTTGTATTTATGGGATGGGAGTGTGTATATATGATTAACACACGGTATAAGAATTACATCTACGAAGAGAGAGTCATCAGTGATGTTTATTCTTAAAAAAATTTTGTTTGGTTTGTTGTTTATATCAGTCTTTGGTGTTAGCAAAGTGAAAACTTATGGAGCTGCTATATTTGAATTTGAGGATTCAATATGTGATCCCGGGAACGTTAATAATCTTAATGTGAGCACTACAAACAAGGCTAATCATTGGCCCTATGGAGAGACCTTCTTTCACATAAATGATACCTAAATCTAACTGTTATATAATTCATATTGGTTTTAAATCTATTTATTATTACCTATTCGAACTCAATCTAAAACTCGATTAACACATGAATTTTATTAAATTATCGATATATTTAATATTAGCAGGAAATTTTAATTAATAAAGTGTATTATATAATTCATAAATATAAGTTATATAGTTTTTTAATTAAAGAGTAAAAATACTATTTTTTTAATTAATTGAGTAATAATTAATGTTTAAAATGGATGCAGCAGCAGATATTTAGAAATATAAGTAAAAAGTTATCTAATTTGTAGAAATACTATATTTATCTGGTTTCGCGTAAAATAAGATAATATGAAGAAAATGTGGGTTGGGTAGCGATATCACTTTTATATATAGTCGTAGAGCGTTAAACAAGCGGTTATAACAGATAAGTTTTTGTTCTTCAGATATTTATGGACACAATACGAATCGGCCAACGTATATTTCCACTTTTATTTCATTCATTTGTCATAAGACGACGACGGTTTTTGTATTTTTAGTATATGCACCTCAACTTCAATTTGGTAATTATGACTATGATTATTATTTGTCAGTTGCCCTACAAATCAAGCTCCTTAATTAAGTGCAGTGAACTTGATGGTCGCAGTAATGGATGCAAACTTACCACTATGGAAACCTTACTTGGAACCGCATGGTACTCAACAATCATTCAAAAATGGAGCTGATTTTGCAGCTGCTGGGGCTGCCGCTATTTCTGAAAATTATCCCGGCACGGTACGTGATAAATCGTAAAATTTTATAGAGAGGGGATATATATGTGTTTGGATGAGCAAAAGAATTGACTTGAAAAAGCAGGGTTGATCCAATTGGAAGGTCGCTGATGGTACCTGCAAAAGGTGCTTAGCCTCGTGATCCCGGATTTCGGCACTCCGATACTTAAGTTAGTAAGGGGAGAGAAAACGATTCAGAGAGAGAATAATATTATTGTGTGGGACAAAGAAGCGTGTCCTCCTTAGAGAAGAACCTATTATTTATAGAGCTGGAGAATTTCGAGCAGTGTGTCCAACAGTCACTTTACTCTGTGGCAGGTATGACCTATTCTTGTAGGTGATGGTGATTGGATAGTGGCATGTGTCAGGCGACTTCTGTCTGTCAGAGAAAGGTCGAGTCCGATCAGACATCCTTGATCCTTGTGTCTGGTTCCCTTAGTTGACAAGGCTTTCATGGGCCTTCGTTTTGGGCTCTTTAGGGGTTTCTGGACCTACAACCTTTTATACTTTTGGGTGTTATCATTTGTTCCCCATCAACCGGTTTGATGGAAAATCAAAATGGCAAGGATGTCAACTTATGACGTTTGCTGATGATATGGTCCTTCAGATAGTAGAATGAATAAGTCGGTCGAATTATCAGTCTAAATAGACTGGAATGAGTGTGTTACACTGGAATGAATTAGGATTGTCAGGGCCATCAGCCTCGAGGGGTCAAAATTGAAACATCGATCAGGATGAATCGTCGATCGGAATTTATAGATCATCAACCTTGAGAGGCTATAATTGAGACATCTATCGGGATGAATCGTCGATCGAAATTTATAGATCATCAACCTTGAGAAACTGTAATTGAGACATCAATCAGGATGAATAGTTGATCGAGATTTATAGATCATCAGCCTTGAGAGGCTATAATTGAGACATCGACCGGGATGAACCGTCGATCGAAATTTTTAGATCATCAGCCTTGAGAGGCTATTATATTCCTAAAACCTCATCCCACAAAGTACTTTTCATTCTTATAATCATGAGTTTATTATTCAGGATTTGGTTTCTAACCTGACTATTAAGGGACTGTGATCGAGGCATTACTGATTGTCGCTAGCTTTATTTATTTTCCTTTCTTGCTGATAGCCAACTGGGCTTCAGTTACTATGTTGTACCTTCATCGGGGAGCCAATCGTTTTTGTAGAGATCGAGGGCCGTAGTTTTTTGGTCCATTCTTTACTACTTTTTGTAGTTGCTGTAGGTAGATAATTTTAATGTCAATAGTTTATGGGAAGAGCAAAGTTACCTGATGGGGTCGTTGGCTACCTTGCGGTTGCTTGACGCATGTTTTCCTGAAGAGGAGCGAAATTGTGGCGGGCGAAATTTCAATCGTGCACATTGATCAATTCATGTCCTTTTTATTTCATTCAGATTGGTCTCACATGATTTGTTTCCTCAATCAGTCATTCCGATGCTTTTTGTCAAGAGTCGTTTCGTTTCTCCTGATTTAATGGCGATCGCTTCGTTTTTCACATTTTGACGGTTGATTTTTCCCTTTTTGACACTTCAATTTTTTAACGTGCATTAATGAGTTTCTGATGCATGACATCCTCATTAATACATTTACAAAATGTTTGGAGTTGCCTATAAAAGGGGCCCCTTTTCATTTTCTTCTCATACTATCTTTTTCTGTTTCTTCTTACGATTTCCATCTTTTGCTACTTCTTCTCTCAATGTCTGTTGCTTCCTGGTTGTTGAGTTTAGCCATGAGGCCTCCAAACTTTTTGTGTTTTATAGTCAATTTTCTCATTTTAGGAAGATGAATGAAGAAATGGGCCTTTATCTTGTTTGGATGTAGCTTATGCTAGCAAGTCATGCAGCTTGCTACCCCGATGCTTCTTCTCTCTCAGCCTAGGGCTTTTAATTGATAATGGTTGAGGATACATGTCTATATTTTCTTATCCATTCGTCTTGATGTTGACCTGTCTACAAAAGGCTGTACTGAGAGGTGGTCTCGTTGCGGAGGTAGTTGTCGAGGCTGCAGTGAGGCTCTTGTCTTGTTTTCTCCCTATTATTTTTGTTTTTGTTTTTTCTCTTCTTGTAATTAGCCCCACTTTTTCTTCTTCTTCTCCTCCTTTTTTTTCTGCCCTCTCTTTCCTTTCCTTTCTGTTTTGTTTTCGTTTTTTATTTTTTGTTTTATGGGAGGGGAAGTAGGGAGCTCTGGCTATGTGCCTTTCTGGACAAGAGGAACACTACTTTGTAGCAAGAATATTGTCTATGTAAATTGTAGGAAGAGTATTATCTATGTACTTTATACTTTTGAATGAATATAATTTGTTGGGTGTTGCATATCTAGCCCCTCTCTCTCTCTCTCTCTCTTTCTAGTTATGTGTTTGGTGTTTTGTAGCGGTCTTAAGTAAAAAAGGCATTGCTAAAGCTTGTAAAGAAATAATTTGCACAGAAGTAATGGTGATCGAATGGCACTTATCTTTGTAGAGACATTGCCTCACCCTGATCAGCTCGTTCTTTTGCGTAGTTGATGCTGTGTTTTGCTTGTCGATTTTTTATTAACATGACACAAAGCAAATAAGATGTATAGTCTCTTCGAAGTGTCGTTGGAGCCAGAAGTTTAGTCGAACCAATCGGATGTCATTTTCCTCATTGGCCGCCATACTTTTCCTTGGATGATTCTTGAGTTAGGTCGAGGCTTGCTCAGAATCAAAGATAGTCTATCAACCTTTGATCGGTCTTTTTGATAGGCGGTTGTATTAACTTATCCTTTTCGATCTTTGCTGCCCCTTTTTTTGTATCATGACCATTAATAGACATTAGCTATTTTGTAATTGCCATGTATATCTCAATTTTTCACAAATGGAAGCACTTGCTTTCCTTTTTGGGCTATGATTGGTTTCTTGCTTTCCATATCTTAACATGCCATAAGCAAGAGGCATCTGTAACATCTTGATTAATTGCATGCTTTATAGGAATAAGCTGCTCGATGTTTTTATTGCTATTTTTGACGTGTTACATCAATATATGACTAAAGACAATTTTCATCGATCTTTTGATTGGGTTAACAATAATTTTCATCGATCTTTCGATTGGGACAATAATCATTTTCTTCGATCTTTTGATCAGGATAATAATGATTTTTATCCATCTTTCGATCGGAACAATAATCATTTTCGTCGATCTTTCAATCGGGATAACAATGATTTTCATCAATCTTTCAATCGGAACAATAATAATTTTCGTCGATCTTTTGATCCAGATAACAATGATTTTCATTGATCTTTTGATTGAAAAAGCTATGGTTTTCTTCAATCCTCTAATCGAGGTGAGAAACGTGATTCTATCACTTTTGCATTCTTTTCTTGGAAAAGAGGAGTGCTTTTACAGCCTTCTTCGTCTTAGTTGCTTTTCTCATAAGGCTCATTTGGGCTTTTATTCCTTTTTTGTCCGGATCATCAGAGGAATAAGGCGTGCTTCTCGCATCTTTTTCTCCTTTCCCTAGCAGACATTCCTTCAGTTGTCTTCATCCGCAGGTTATGACGCCGATTCTACTTCTCTTTCGGGATCTTCCTTCCTCAATCTGACTTCCTCTTCTTAGTATCCCCTAGACTAACTGAGATTGTGGAAGGGGAGGCTCTCCCGAGGCAATCTTTTGGCTTTGGCATTGGCCCCTACCTGATTCGCCTGGAGACATAGAGGAGGGGCGACTGTTTTCATCTCCCTAAAATTTTTCCTAGTACGCTGCTTCTAGGAGTCTCATGCACCATTGCTCGTTGGACCGAACGGGGGATGTTCTGTTTCCTTTCGGTCTTGGCGCATGACTTTTCACTTTCTTTCAGTCTCAGAGTTTTACCTTTGTCGCCTTGACTTCTTGTGTAGTCTCAAAGACTTTCACAGGATTCGTGCGCTCATCTTTCTCTCCGTGGCACTTTGTTTTTTTCCATATGATTTCTCGTGTAGTCTCGGAGACTTTCATAAAGATCATGCACTTTGTTTTTCGTCCTGCAACCATAAATCCATACTTTTTCGTGAAACATGGGAGCTAGGTGTTTTAAGCTCTGCTATTGCCTTTTAATGAAAGCACTAAATGATAAATTATAGAATTTTATAGAGAGGGGATATATCTGTATTTGGATGAGCAAAAGAATTGACTTGAAAAAGTGGGGTTGATCGATCGGGAAGGTCGCTGATGGTACTTGCAAAAAAGTGCTTAGCTCGGTGGTCCTGGGCTTCTGCACTCCGATGTTTAAGTTAGTAAGGGGAAGAGAAAATAATCCAGAGAGAGAATAATGTTATTTGTATGGGAGAGAGAAGCGTGTCCTTCTTAGAGAAGAACCTGTAATTTATAAAGCTAGAGAATTTCGAGCAGTGTGTCCAGCAGTCGCTCTACTCTGTGGCAGGTATAGCTTATTATTGTAAGCGACGGTGATTGGATGGTGGCATGTCATCAGACAACTTCTGTCTGTTAGAAAAAGGTCAAGTCCGATTGGACATTCTCGATCCTTGTGTCTGGTTCCCTTAGTTGACAAGCTTTCATGGGCCTTCGTTTTGGGCCCATTGGGGGTTCTTGGACCTACATCCTTTTATACTTTTGGGTGTTATCAATACCTATGTCAAACTCTATCACCAGTCTTATAGTTAAAATATTTGGGGGTGTCGATCTAAAATTTTAGAAAATTTAATTTGTCCCTTGATTAACCTTAAAGACCAGCTATTTTTCTTTAAAAACGCTACCAATGAGTTAAGGAAAGAAGTAGGCGAAGAAGAAGCAAAGAAGATATTGATGGAAGCAGTGTACTTGTCTAGCATTGAAGGCATAGACTGTAGAACTTTCTTTTCTGATCACCCAAACTCTAAATTCACCGAGAAAGAAGAGCATGTCAAATTGGTGATCGGCAATGTAACTTATGTGATCAAGGTGATACCTTTTATCTTTTATATAGAGTAAATCATTTTCAGAAATTAGTTACTTATGATATATATATATATATATATATATATATATATATATATATATATACACACACACACACACAAATGAAATTCTTAACAAATACTAGCAATTCACTTGTTTATATATAATTAATTTGTTGTGGGTTTATTTCAGGAAATATATGAAATGGAATGACGAAAATTTGCATTTCAAAATGTAGGACCAATGGGGTTGTCTACCATCAGTAAAAACAATCCTTAGGACTTGATGGCAATGAATGTGCCGAAGAACTTTTAGAGATTGTGAAAGTGCATAACAATTTTTCACTTAAAGCAGCTGAAGAGTTAGAAAACCATTTACAAGCTTCAAATATTTAGTATTTGATTACTATACTTCTCTTCTTAACGTCATACAAAACCACTCCAAATACGGTGTGTGTAGGTCTTTGATTCTCAATACTAATTTGTAGATATGAACTGCATGTGGATTTCTTGATCGGCTTTACCACATGATTTTGTTGTTTGTAGGATTCAAGGTAGCCAATGTTGCTTGTTGCGGTTATGGAACAAATCGTGGAGTAGATTGTGGAGTAAAGCCCTATGAATTATGCAATAAACCAGATGAGAATGTGTTTTTCGATGGCTACCATCCTTGTGAACAAGTCAACAAACTGTTATCTCACCTTTTGTGGAATGGCAAACCAAATGTGACAGTAGCTCTCAACTTTGAACAACTATATGAACTCAAAATTATACCTGATTTCTCTTTAGAAAATTATGTTGGCAATGTAGCGAATAATGTATCGGCTGATAATAAGGGCAGATGTATGTGGCTTGTATAATAAGAGTCAATTGGCAGTTATTGTATGGTTTATTAAAATACTTTAGTTATCAAATTATTTTGTTAAATTATTTCAAGCTATTGTCTATTTTCAAAAATTTTATGTTGTGTTTATTATTCATGTACTCTGTTATGATTAAGCTGGGAATTGTGGAAGTCACGGGTTCAGCCTTGAAAGAGGAAGATGAATCTGGAGTAAAGAAAGAAACGATACGAAAGGATGAGGAAGCTGGACTCAAGGTGACTGAAGGAATTAGGCCAGCACATGAAGAAGCTGGGCTTGAGAGGGCTGGGCCTGCAACAGAATAGTGGGTTGGATATGGATCTGCTACTGCTGCTCTTGTGCTATTATTTCAGTTGTTTCCCATTCTGTTATTGTTGCTGCAAGTGAGAATCTATATTCTCCTTAGCTGAATTTACGCTTAGTTAGTTAGAGAATCACTACTCTATTTTAGCTTGTAATTCATTTCAGTTGGGATTATTGAAGAATGAATACAATTTTCTCTCTCTTTTTTTTTTTTTTCCTGATTCTTCTTGCTTCAGCCTCTGTCTCTCTCAATCTCTTCTCTACTTCCATTCTTTAGTGCTTCATTGCATACTTTTATCTTACTTTTAGATAAAGACCTATATCTCATTTGTGATGGCCAATCTTCATGTGTTTCCCTTGGACATGCTTATGGAACAGTTGAGGTTATAATAATTTCTTGCATTCAGTAGAGACTCCGCAATTTACTTTTAGAAATTTGTTTGGAATTTAAAATTTAATTTTTAAGCTTTATTTCATTTTATTCATGAAGATATACTTTGTTTATGTATATTGTTATATCTATATAAGGCTGAAAGAATTAATGTATAATTTGGATCGTGACATTATGCAATTCATATAATAGAGTAAATTGGTAGTCCATGTTGAAAAAATGGCTACAAAATTAATTATAGTTGAAAAACAAATTGATAACCAAATAAGAATGAGACAAAACCTTAAATGGTATGCAAAATAAAAAGTTGACCAAAAATTTGTGCATGCAAAATTCATACATAGATATATCAAAGATACGGCATTAAGGTTGCATTTGTATTGTATATTTGTGATATTGTTAAGTGTAATTGGAGATTTAGGTTAAGAGTTAAAAATTACTTATTCGTATTGTCCATTTTATTAGTAAATTACTTCTCTTTCTTTTACTCATGGATGTAAGCAAAATTGCTTAACTACGTAAATTAATGAGTATCGAAACCACCAAAAATAAATTTTAAATTTTTCTAATCAAATAATTAAATTGCAAATAGGGCAAAAAAAATGGTAGAATCCACCAAAACTAAGACCAATTTAACTTGCAGTAACCAGAATTTTAACAAATAAAAATAAATATGGGATTTTAATGACCAAAAATTAAAAATACTAAATTAAAAACAATAAATTAAAATTTCATAAAATTAATTAAAATGAAATCAATGGATGGAAATTTCCAGTCAAAGGTGTTCACGGCACAAGATTCAATTTACTCATCATGGATGAAAATATAACTCTAAAATCATATAATGAACCAGTTATAGTCGTTGGTTTCACATTCCCAACAAATTTTTTCGTATTAATAGGCTAATTAAATAAGACTGTAACTAATATCTAACCAATAAATAACCCTTCACATGAGAAAAGAGTTCAATTCATTGACAGCTTGATAAATTAGAAAGATCAGACCTAAACTAACTAATTTCAAAATGAAATTGATTCAGACTAAATTATGCATTTACTTAATACAACAACCTTTTTCAATGTCGTTATACTAATTACCACTTGTTATGGATTTTACCAAATAATTGCAAATTTGATAATCTCAATTAGTTGTATGCTATTTAGTTAATTGAGCAATGAGCTCTTATTGCACAGGTAATAAACAGTAATGGAGATGCGATTTCTCTAAGTCGCAGTAAATAACATGAATACCACATAAATTAAAGAGAAAGACAAAGTAGAATAATCTCACAGTAATTGAAGAATTCTGACCTTGAATTAACATTTAACTAAAATAAATTATTTTAACACTCATGGCCATTGGCAAATCACCAAATAAATTTGAAAACTAGGAAATATCTTTTTGCGAACAGAGAAGAATGTCGTTTGTTAAGTCACCAAAATTGTATGTTATTCTTGATTTTTTGCTCTTTTATATATGGTTTTTATCCAATTTTGGTACTTTTTGTTTGTTTTGTAATTTTTACCATTACAGGAGTTAACTGGTGAAAGAGAGTAATTTGTGGCTAATTGGAGCTAATTTAGGATGAACGTGAAGATTGAAATTTATTTCGAAACACAAGCTGAAATCTAGATGTTAGCCTTGCCGAGGGCTAAGAGGCAAGGGTAAGCCTTGGCCTTACCCAAGGCTAAGGAAATATCAACTAGAGTAGGATATTTCAACAGACCTATTTTGTGCGCGAGTTGCCCTAGCCGCCAAGAGTACTCCAGTCGTCTTTTAAGGATTATTATGCTATATTTTAGGGATATGAAAATAGTAGTTTTAGGAAGTTTATATTTTATTTTTATTTTTCAAGTTTAAGTAGGATTAAACTACCTTTATTTTAGGAGTTTTATTAGGAATAAAAGAGGACATCGGATCTTCTTTTTCTTCTTCTTCCTCATTCTCTGTTTTAGTTCTGTAAGGGCCGTGTGTGGCTAAACAATCAATTTTGGTTAAAGATAATTCAAAGGCATGATTCTTCATACTGTGAGATTGTTCTACTTTAATTTTTATGTAATGTTTATGTTATTTACTGTGATTTAGAAAAATCATATCTTAATTATTATTTTTTATATATGAAAAAAGAGCTCGTTGTGCATTTAATTAAATAATATATATATATAGTTAATTGAGATTATCAAATCCATAATTATTTGGTGAAATCAATAATAAGTGGCAATTAGTATAACAACATTGAAAAGGATTGTTATATTAAATAAATTCATGATTTGGTATAAATCAGTCCCGTTTGTAGATTGATTGGTTTAAGTCAGGTCTTTCTAAATCATAAAATCATATCAATAAATTAAAAATTTTCACTTGTTAAAAGGTTGTTTATTGGTTAGCGGCTAATTAGTTTTACTTGGTTAGCCTGTTAATATGAAAATATTAGTCGGGAGCGCAAAGCCGACAACTATAACTAGTGCATTGTATGAATTTAGAATTATCTTTTCATTTATGATTAGTAGAATTGAATCTTGCACCACAAAGTCCTTTAATTGGAATTTTCTCATTCATTGATTCCATATTTATTTATTTTCCATATTTTTGTTTTATTGTTTTAATTTTGTTTTTAATTTAATTTTGTTTTTAGTTTCTTAGATTTATAAAATCCCCCATCTTTTATTTTTTGTTTGTTAATTTTTTGGCTATTTAATGAATTAAAACTCAATAAATTTCTATGCATTCGATACTGCTCATCACTAATTACAAATTATTTTTAAGTAAAAATTTTAATTTTGTTGGTTTCAACGCCCATCACCATTTGCAAATTACCAAATAAAATTGAAAACTACAAAATATCCTATTACTGAACTAAGAAGAGCACCAGAAAAAGAAGAAGATGTTAAATCACATTTCCTTGCCCAATCATATCCCTAAAATTAAGGAAAAAATTGTTCTTATCCTATCCAAACTAGAAAAATAAAATAAAAATATTTAATGAAAAATAGACTCCATAAAAATGCTACCTCTAATTAGTTTCCAAATCATAGCCTAATATCCCTCACTTTTCAGCTGGAACTTCTTGGATAGCTAAGTTAAATCGCATATCAAGTTTGCAAAAATTACTACCTAGTTGTCTTGCCTTTTAGCATTGGGAAAGGCCAAACCTTACCCTTGTCTCTTGTCCTTGGATAAAGCTAATACCCATTTATATCCTGTTGCAACTCTTTGCTTTCAAACTTATCCAAATTTTCATGGTTAGATCAATTCAGTTCCAATTAGTCACAAATTACTCCATTTTCATTAATTAACACCAGCAATGGTGAAAGTTACATAAATAAGTGGCAAGCTCCCCCCATTGACTATAAATTAGTATATAAAAATATGCACAAGTCAAGCATAATTGTGCAATTTTTGACCACTTAACATAAAACCATCTTGCAAATTTAATTTATATTTTTCTCATTCTCATGTTAACTTATTTAGACAAATAATATTTATGCCTGGACAGTTCACTTTCAATATTTTTTTTGGATGGTATATCAATTTGTTCTCTTAATTTTACCAACAAGATAAGACACTACATTAGAAATTGAGACATAAAACAAGCAAAATTCAACAATGAGAGACCTACTGTCTATTGGCAAACCTGATTTAGTTGAATGAGTCATAAGAGTTATAAGGCATATCCCACGTTTAATGGAGAAATAAGGAAGGATTTGTACTCATTCACATAATAGTTCAATATCAAGTCAAGGGATATTCTTTGGTGTTCAAGATCCTTAGGAGTAACAACTTTTTACATATATGGTAGTTCAATTGACTCTTTGATCTCGTATCACTTTGTATCTTTGTTTGTTATCTTCAGCAATATTATAGGCATCAGTTAGCATTCCCATTATTATCTTTAGCTAGTTTATAGGCATTAGTTAAGCTTTCCCATTATTATATATTCTACTTCCTTGTATTTGTAAAACATGTAAGGAAAATAAAAATACAAAAGACTTTTCTTCAAACTCTATTTTTCTTCTTGGTATCAGAGCAAGTAACGATCTCCTCTTCTTCTTTTTCATCATGACTTCTTTATCCCTCAATGTCGGTAACTTTGTTACCTTGAAACTCACTCCATCAAACTATCCATTATGGAGAGAACAAGTATTAAGCTTAGCAAAAAGCCAAGATCTGATCCACCATCTTACCAACGCAATTCCCATTCCACCCAAATATGCCTCATCAAACTCAGAAACCTCAGACACAGCAAATACTTCACCAACATTAACACAAGAATTTATTACCTGGCAAAAATCAGATCGGCTTCTTAGAGGGTGGATAATTGGCACTCTCTCTGAAGAATCTCTTGGACTCGTTATTGGGATAGACACAACATTTGCAGTTTGGGAAGCACTAAAAGAAGCATATGCCCAAGACTCTCAAGAACGTGAGTTCACACTTCGACAACAACTCACCTATCTACGCAAAGATGAGACCAAAACCATTTCAGACCATATACGAACCTTTAAAACTTTATGTGATAATCTTGCTGCCATTGGCAAACCCATCCCTGATCAAGAAAAAAATTTTTGTCTTCTTACAAGCCTTGGCCCATAGTATGAAACCTTCACCACAACAATGTTGAAACCTCCAAGACCAACCTACCCAGAACTGATCTCTCAATTGTAAAATCTAGACTATTGTCGAAACTGGTTCTCAGGTCAGTCTGAAGCCACTTTTTCTCCTCTTACTCCATACTTAGCCTTCTACGGACAACAACAGAAGCAACATCAATCACTTATATCCAAAAACAACATAAGCACTTTCACTTCTACTGGGCGGGGATTTCAAGCACAACAATCTCGTGGTCAGCCCAAAGATGGTTCAGGAGCTACTAATCAACCAAGTAGACCACCACCACCTAGAGAACGAAGAATGACCGCTGAAGAGAGGGCCATGTATCAGGATGCTACCTGTCAAATTTGTGACAAAAGAGGTCATATTGCTAAAATTTGTTGGTGGTTACCAAAGAAGACAGGTCAAAGTCATATGCTACCACAAGCACTTGCAGCACTTACACTGGATAACTCAGTAATTGACACAGAATAGACCTCAGATACTGGTGCATCAAACCATATGACTGGACAAGAAGGTATGTTAACAAATATTCATCAATATAACGGTTATGATTCCATTATTATTGGAGATGGATCTCCATTACTAATAACTGGTATTGGAAATTCCTCTATCAAACAAAAAAAACATGTGTTACCTCTTGATGATGTTCTATTAGTGCCTAATCTCAAGAAGAATTTACTTTCTGTAAGCCAACTCACATCCAAATTTCCAGTAAATTGCGAATTTTCTGACATTAATTTTTGTATAAAGGAACGAAACACAGGTCATCTACTCTTCATCGAGAAACGAAAGGGTAACTTATATGTCCTACCTAATGAGCCGGAAGCACATTTTTCTTACAGATACAAATCAGGCACTGCAAACATATGGCATCAACGGTTGGGACACCCACAATTTTCTACAATTCCATTGTCAAATAATAAAGGGCGTATTAACGTTGTAGGCTCTTCCAAAGTAGATTCCTTGTGTGATAGTTGTCAGTTAGGAAAACTAAGTAAACTTCCTTTTATTTTATCTGAACATTCCAGCTCTAATGTTTTTGATAAGATACATTGTGATCTTTGGGGTCCTGCTCCAGTTTTATCTATTGGAAAGTTTCAGTTTTATGCTTGTTTAGTTGATGATTTCACCAAGTATACATGGATCATTCCCTTACATAATAAATCTGATTTCTTTGTTGCCTCCCTAGCTTTTGAACGGTATGTTGAAAGCCAATTTAATAAGAGGATAAAAATCTTCCATTCTGATGGTGGAGGTGAATTTGTAAATTCTCGACTGTCTTCCCATTTTCTTTCTACAGGAACTGTTCACCAAATCTCATTCCTGTATACTCCAGAACAAACAGGTATGGTTGAGCGTCGCCATCGTATTATACGAGAATTATGTATGACCATGTTGTTTCATAGTCATGCTCCGTTATATCTATGGTTAAAGGCCTTCACTACTGCTGTTTTTCTCCTTAACAGGTTACCATCATCTGCACTTCATTTTGATACTCCATATTTTACATTGCATGGCAAGCATCCAGATTATACATCTCTTCATGTGTTTGGGTCTAAATGTTTGCCATACACATGGGATATAAAAAATAATAAGTTTGATCCTAAAACTGTTTTGTGTATTTTTGTAGGCTACAGTGACAAGCACAAAGGTTACAAGTGCTTCCATCCATCTAGTCGAAAAATTATATTCTCACGCCATGTTGTCTTTGATGAAACAGTCTTTCCATTCAAACCTTCTAACTCTTCTCCTTCGAGTTCTCAAGTGGATAATATTTTTAACTCTTGGTTATCTCCTCCTAATTTTGTGACAAGATCATCTGCACCGAAGTCTTCCTCTCTTCCTCCTTGTCATATTCCACTGCCAGCTACTATAGTACATAATATCACCTCACCATTACCACACCTAGCAGTGTTGATTCCCCTACTCACTCACCAAACAATGATGGGTTGACATCTAGTCCTTTACTTCCAGCTCCTGTTGTGTCTACTACACCTATTGTACCTAATCAACCTTCACAATTATCCTCTGTTCCTCATCCCATGACTACCCATTCTAGAACTGGTGTTATTAAGCCTAATCCTAAATATGCCTTGAGTGTTATCTCTTCTCCAACAATACCTCGTGAACCCAAGTTAGTTCACTATGCCTTATCCCATCTTGGTTGGAAAACTGCCATGATTGATGAACTTGCTGCTCTCCATCAAAACCAAACCTGGAGACTAGTTCCTCGCACTCCTGGTATGCATGTAATTGGCTCAAAGTGGGTCTTCAAGACCAAACTTAAACCAGATGGCACATTAGATCGTCTCAAAGCCCGTCTTATTGCCAAAGGCTACCACCAGGTTAATGGACTTGATTACACCGAGACCTTTTATCCTGTCATTCGTCCAGGTACAATTCGTCTAATTTTAACAATTGCTCTTGTGAAGCATTGGTCAGTTCACCAGTTGGACGTCAAAAACACGTTCTTGCATGGTTATAATGCTGAAGATATATACATGGCACAACCTCCAGGTATGGCAGATGCTCAGTTTCCAAATCATGTCTGTAAACTTCAACGGGCTTTATATGGTCTGAAACAGGCTCCTCGTGCCTGGTTTGATCGACTTAGCACTTTTCTTATTTCTTATGGTTTTTTTTTGTAGTCTTGTTGATCCCTCTCTTTTTATTTGTCACTCCGATCAGGGTGTTCTTATCTTACTTTTGTATGTAGATGACATGCTTCTTACAGGATCTTCCTCTGCTCTGGTTACTTCTTTTATTCACATCTTAAGCAGCGAATTCTCCATGAAGGATCTTGGACCTGTTCATCATTTTCTTAGTGTTGAGATCTCATCCACGGCCATTGGTCTCCATCTCTCTCAATCACATTATGCTCTCACTATTCTTGAGTGTGCCAACATGTTGAATTGCAAACCCAAGTCTACTCCTCTGGATATCAAACTTCAACATCCTGAATTTGGACCACCACTTGCTGATCCTAGCTCTTATCGTGGCATTGTTGGAGCTCTTCAGTATCTCATGCTCACCAGGCCCGATCTTTCCTACAGTGTTAATTATGTCTCACAGTTCATGCATGCTCCTATAGGTGCTCACTTGAAGTTAGTACATCGCATTCTTCGATATCTCAAATGCATTCTCTCTACTGGTTTACACCTCACCTCTAATACATCACTTACTTTATCTGCTTATTTTAATGCTAACTGGGCTACTTGTCCTACCACACGACGCTCCACTACTGGCTATTGTACCTTTCTTGGGTCCAATATCATCTCATAGTGTGCTAAGAAGCAACATACTATCTCTCGTTCTAGCACTGAAGCTGAATATCGAGCCATGGCACATACAGCTGCTAAACTTACTTGGCTTTTTTATCTTCTTGATGATCTTCATGTTTCTGGTTCATCAACTCCGACTCTGTATTGTGACAACATCAGTGCTCTCTACTTGACTGTTTATCCCGTTCTTCATGCTTGAAGTAAACATATCGAATTGGATTACCATTATGTACGTGAACGCGTTGCTCTTGGGTTTCTTGTCACCAAGTATATTCCTTCGACTCACCAGGTTGCTGATCTCTTTACCAAATCTGTTCCAAAAACCTCCTTAGCTCGATTTTATCCCAAACTGTGCCTCCACTCCCGGCTCAGTTTGCGGGAGGGTATTGGCAAACCTGATTCAGTTGAATGAGTCATAGGAGTTATAAGGCATATCCCACGTTTAATGGAGAAATAAGGAAGGATTTGTACTCATTCACATAATAGTTCAATATCAAGTCAAGGGATATTCTTTGGTGTTCAAAATCTTTAGGAGTAACAACTTTCTACATTTATGGTAGTTCAATTGATTCTTTGATCCCGTATCACTTTGTATCTTTGGTTGTTATCTTCAACAATATTATAGGCATCAGTTAGCATTCCCATTATTATCTTTAGCTAGTTTATAGGCATTAGTTAAGCTTTCCCATTATTATATATTCTGCTTCTTTGTATTTGTAAAACATGTAAGGAAAATAAAAATACAAAAGACTTTTCTTAAACTTTGTTTTTCTTCTCTGTTGTCCCCAAGAAAAGTCTCATAAAATCAATTATCTGATGATATCTTCTGATTATTTTACAGCCTAAGATGTTCTGATCTTGAACTAACTAGGTTTTTTTGTTCGAGAATATACGTGTATGGTGTGGGTTGAATAAGATTGAAACTTGAGAAAATTTTATAACATATTACATGTACCCTGTTATCTGTGGAGGAGTTCTAAGAATGGGCTGTCAGAGGTGATAAACAGCATACAGAGGCCAAGAAAATGCATCGAATATCAAGTATGTTTGTATTCAGTTTTCTTGAGTATGATATATTTACAGTTTGGAAAGAAATTTGTATAATACAAAATTGTGTTCTAATTGTTGAGAATATTAAGAAGGGAAACTCTTGTTTTCATCAATTGCCTATATACACACTCTAACTCCTCTTCTGCTTCTTGAAAGCTTGATTCCATTGCTTTCAATCCTTTCAATATATTATGCACTTGTTCAATTTTTATGTCTTTGCTTGACTTGATAACAAGTAATTGTTTCTCAATCTTCTCCATCTCATTGGCTCCTTCTTCACCTTCGCATGGTACACATTTAGGTTGCGGCAATTTTGAGACTATAGACCAGCCAGAAGCCTTTGATTTTGGCATAGGCTGACAAATGAAAGAGAAAACAGACTCCAACGCTGCAATACTAACTTCTTCAAATTGTCTTAGCATGCTCATCAAGTTTGTCAGCTCAGAATTATTTTCCAAAGGAGGAGGTGTGGATTTCCTCTCCTTTCTTGCCAAGTTTCTTAGACATTTGCAAAACATTTTATTCAAATTTTTTCTTGACACCATGTATGCCTCAACTTCCGCTGTAAAGCTTGAGTCTCCTTTTCTTCTACGCAGAAAAAATTCGAGTTTTTCTGCAATTTCCTTTATTTGGGAGTAAAAATCTCTTGCAGTGCTGCAAATATCCAATATCTACAAGGATCTGTTCAACGCATCCTCTACATATTGGTTTTGGCTGCTACGACACAGATTCTGTTGGCAAATTGGCAACTGAAGCAAATCATCAATGCACCCCAACAATTCTTTGAGGCCACTCAATTTTTGGCCTACTGAAAGGGATTGTGATGCCTTCAACTTGGACAATTGCTCCTCAATGCTTACAGTTAGAGGATGAGATCTTGATGGTAAGCTAACAGAACGGAGCTGAAAACTAGTCATTTTTTATTTGTGTTTTACAGAAGAAAGCGACTCAAGAAAGTGAATGAAGAAATGGATGTATTTGATGTTTGAGCCACCGCACTGCATCTCTTATATATAGAGGAGTCGATAGCAAATAAGCATAAACAATTTCTTTCAAACACGATCTTGATCTTCATTAGCTGTCATGTTCTAAGTTTTATGACAATTCCAGAAATATTTAATCATCGTTGTTTTTTTGGTGAAGTATAACCTATTAAAGTATTTGGTGATGGATTAATTTGTTCCGTACTCCTGGACAGCATTAAATAGTATATTATTTAGTTTAATTCATGCATCTGATTATTGTTTTATGATAATCAAGTAGAATAATAATTGAAATGAGGTGCCTGTGAAAGTTGTATCCTGCTCCATTAATAAAATAAAATAAAATATAGGAATACACGGGTGGCTTCATCCATAGATTCCAGGCAAAGGAAGAACCAGCACATGATACATACTGCATAAACATTTATCATGCAACTTTTAATATAATATTTGCAGTTTAACCATTATTTCCTCCATGTATCAATTATTAATATTAGAAACCATCAAATGGCTGGTAAGAAAAATCTTGTTGACCCAATGCGAAGCATGATCCATGTATATGGCTGCCAAATAAGTTCATTTTCAATTAATAATAAGATAATTACAAATGAGTTCATCTTCAATTAATTTGAGTAGAGGAGAAGGTGGTGGCTATCGAAAGCAACAAAAATAAAATTCCTACTTAAAACTAACTTGTAATTAGT
This sequence comes from Excoecaria agallocha, assembly GCA_037975025.1. Lineage (NCBI taxonomy): Eukaryota > Viridiplantae > Streptophyta > Magnoliopsida > Malpighiales > Euphorbiaceae > Excoecaria > Excoecaria agallocha. The sequence goes on along the minus strand of CM075807.1, from coordinate 4,647,135 downwards.
GATGAGCAGCGTCGAATCCACAGGGATTGGTCGAGTTTTAATTCTTTAAATTATTAGAAAATTAACAAACTAAAAATAAAAGATGGGGGGATTTTATAAACTAAAAATTAAATAAACAAAAAAACAAAATCAAAACAATAAAATAAAAATACAAAAAAAAATAAATAAAGACAAAATCAATGGATGGAAAATTTTAGTTAAAGACATTCGTAGCACAGGATTCAATCAACTGATCATTGATGATGAAATAATTCTTAAAACCAAACAATGGACCAGTTATAGTCATCGGCTTTGCACTCCCGACTTAATCTTTCCATATTAATGAATTAATCAAGTAAGACTGTAATTAATTCCTAATCAATAAACAACCCTTAACAAGCGAAAAAATTTAATCTATTGACAGCATTACGAATTAGAAAGACCTGATCTAAGACAACCAATCTACAAGCAAAATCGATTTAGACCAAATCATACATTTACTCAACATAACAGTCCTTATAAGGAAGTTACACTGATCGCTACTTGTTATTGACTTCACTAAACAATTACGGATTTAGCAAATTCAATTAGCAATATATTACTTAATTAAATGCACAACGAGCTCAAATTGCACACCTAACAAATAATAATCTGGATATGGTTTCCCTAATCCACAGTAAATAACATGAATACTATATGAAATTAAGAACAAAAATTAAGTACAACAATCTCACAGTAAAAGAAATTATGGCCTTGAATTAATCTTTAACTAAAATAAATATTTAGCCACTCATGGCTGTTACAAAACCACAAATAGAGAATGAGAAAAAAACTTCAGTTCAGAATCCATCTTTTTTTCAACCAGATCTGATAAAATTCCTAAAGAAGAAGTAGTTTACTTCTACCCAAATAAGAAAAATAAAATAAAATATTAAATAGAATCCAAACTTTCTAAAACTACTGTCTTTTACTTCCTAAATTAAGGTCTTAATATTTCTAAATATCAGTTAGGGTAGAAGTGGTGGCTAGATCAAATTCGCATAGAAAATATATTAAAATCGTAACTCCGCTGTAAACTCTCTTGGGTAAGTCCCTTGAGCAACTTGGGCAAGGCTTGGCTTTCTGCCTTGAGCAACAGGATAATTCCCTTGGACAAGGCAACTTCAAGAATTTTCAACTATCAGCTCTTTGCTCTAAATTTTCTCCAAAAATTCATTGCTTCTCCATATTATCTTCAATTAGCCTCAAAAATATAACTTTTTCAAAATTTGCTCCTGCAGTCATCAAAATAAATAAAACAATGAAAAGCACCTAAAACTGACTTAAAAGAACGCAAAATAATAAGCAAAATTCAATCAAATAAATGCTCTTTTAGCAGTTTAACAAAAGGCTGACTTATTTATCAACTCCTACAACATATTAATCTCTTTGAAAAGTTGAACTAGGATTTGATGTTTTTATCTGTTGTCAACATTTATTATTTGAATTGATCGTGATTTGCGTTAGCGTTGGATTAGTTTGGTAGTTTATAAATATGTAAAATCATGAACACAGAAAAATGAGAGAAACGTTATGAATATTCTGATATGCAAAATTGTGTTCTAATTGTTGAGCATATTGAGAAGAGAAACTCTTATTTTCAGCAGTTGCCTGTACACACATTCCAACTCCTCCTCTACTTCTTGAAACCTTGATTCCATTGCTTTCAATCCTTCCACTACATTTTGCACTTGTTCCAATTTGATTTCTTTGCTTGAGATGAGAACAAGCAATTGCTTCTCGATCTTCTCCATTTCATTGGCCTCTTATTCACCTTCACAAGATGCTGGTTTGGAGTGCAGCAATTTGAAGACAGCAGACCAGCAATAAGCCTTTGATTTAGGCGGTGGCTGAGAAATGAAACATAAAATAGATTCAAACACTGCAATACTAACTTCTTGTAATTGTCTTAGAATGCCAACAATGTTGATCAAGTCAGAATTATTTTCCAACGAAGCTGCTGTGTATTTCTCCTCCTTTCTTCTCAAATTTCCTAAGCATTTGCTGATCACCTTATTTAACTTCTTTCTTGAGACCATGTATGTTTCGACATCAGCTGTCAAGCTTGTGTCTTCTTTTCTTCTGCGGAGTGATAATTCAAGTTCCTTTGCGCTTTCTTTTACTTGCAAGTAGAATTCTCTTGCTGTGTTGCAGACATCCAAGATCTGAAGGGATCCATTCAATGCATCCTCTACACATTGGTTTTGGCTTCCATGAGACAAAATCTGGTAGGAGAGTGGCAGTCGAAGAAAATCACCAACACACTCCAATAAATATTTGAGGCCACTCAACTTTGGGCCTACTGATAGAGACTGTGAAGCCTTCAACTTCGACAATTGCTCCTCAATACTGACAGTTAGAGGATGAGATCTTGAAGGTAAGCTGATAGAGCGGACATGAAAAGTAGCCATTTTTTTAATTTCTTTTTAGGAGAAGAAAGCTAAATCAAGAAAGTGAATGAAGAAATAGATGTATTTGATTTTTAAGCCATCCAATTGCATCTCTTATATATAGAAGAGTCAAGACCAATTAAATAAGAATTAAACAATTTTTTAGCCTTGATCTTGATCTATATTACCTGTCATGTTGCAAGTAATTGTGACAATTCCAGAAATAGTTTAATCATGGCTGTTATTTTGATTAAAGAATTAGATGATGAATTTATATATCTTAACACACAATAATATGCTTCCTAGACAAAGAAATCAGCATCGAATCATACATTATTTAGTTTAATTCATGCATGTGATTACTGTTTTATGATACCCAAGTTGAATAATAATTTAAATTCCTTCAACATTTTGAATCCACCGCCTACTTGTATATCTGAATATAAATAAAATATATGCATCCATGGTGGCTGCTCAAATTTTCTGGACATGATAATTAAAGAACCAGAACATAATAAATATAGATTATGCGGCATTTATTGGTATGGATCAATAAAATATCGCATTTACTAGTAATTGCACTTTGATCATGTGCTGGACATCTACATATCTTTATCAGTTTTTAGATCTGTCTCTTCATAATGCCAAAAATGTTGAAGAAGCAAAGGAACAACCTTGTCAGATACCTTCATTTAAATATGACTTAATTTTGGTTATCTTAATAGAACCATCCTTTGCATGAATTTATGGCCATTTCACTGTCTGGTAGGCATAAACCATGAATTTGCGTGAATTTATTTTAATATGTAAGGAATCTGTTTAATCACAACACAGGAAATGATTAATCATTGCTGGAATTGTCGTAAAACTGGGAGCATCACAACTCATACGGATCTTAATAATTGAAGGGATATGTTTGCTTTCATTTGCCATTCTACACATATATAAGATGTGCACTGAGATGGCTTAAGCATCAAAATACAACCACTTATTTTATATTTTTTGGCTGACTTTCTTCTTAAGAACCTACAAAATGGCATCTTTCCATGTCCGTTCCTTCAGTTTGCCCTCTAAATCTCATCCTATTACTGTTAATATTGAGGAACAGTTGTGCAAATTGATGGCATCACAATCTTCATCAATAAGCTGTAAATTAAGTGGCCTTAAATACTTGTTGGGGTGCGTCGATGATTTGCTTCAGTTGCCAATCTGCCAACGCAATCTGTCTCATGGAAGCCAGAACCAACGTGCAGAGGATGCATTGAAGGGATCCTTGCAGATATTGGATATTTGCGGCACCGCAAGAGATTTTTACTCCCAAATGAAGGAAACTGCAGAAGAACTCGAATTATCTCTGTGCAGAAGAAAAGGACACTCAAGCTTTACAGCTGAGGTTGAGGCGTACATGGTCTCAAGAAAGAAGTTGAATAAAATGATTTGCAAATGTCTAAGAAACTTGAGAAGAAAGGAGAGGAAATCCACACATCCTCTCTTGGAAAATAATTCTGAGCTGACAAACTCGATGAGCATGCTAAGACAAGTTGAAGAAGTTAGTATTGCAGTGTTGGAGTCTGTTTTATCCTTCATTTGTCAGCCAATGCCAAAATCAAAGGCTTCTGGCTGGTTTGTTGTCTCAAAATTGCTGCAATCAAAAAGGGTGTCTTGTGAAGGTGAAGAAGAGGCCAATGAGATGAAGAAGATTGACAAACAATTACTTGATCTCATCTCAAGCAAAGAAATCAAATTAGAACAAGTGCAAAGTGTAGTAAAAGGATTGAAAGCAATGGAATCAATGTTTCAAGAAGTAGAGGAGGAGTTGGAGTGTGTGTATAGGCAATTGGTGAAAAGCAGAGTTTCCCTTCTCAATATTCTCAACAACTAGCAGTGGTGCTTACATTAGACCTGCAACACAATTTTGATCTTAGAGTTTGAATAAAAAATGTAGATAATATCATACAAAGAAAAGTGAATCAATGTCAATACAAAATATACTAGCTTATATTAACCATATATCCCTTGCCTCAGTTTTCTTTCTATACATCTTCTGTCTCATCATATGATATTTTCTCTTGTTTATTTAAACTTTTCATGAACTGGTTTCAAGTTGCTGATTAACAGTCTTTAGAATAAAGTAAAAGTGACATACTACGAATGAAAAGTTTGCCTCCATTGCTGAGGAGAGTTTGTACGTCATTAACTGTTAAAAGTTATTTAGTCATCGGAAACAGCTTAAAATGATCAGCAAGCCTTTATGAGTACACAATATCCCAAAATCAGAAATTGGAATCTAACAAAAACAGACGAAGGAATATGAGAGGAAGTTGATCCTCTCTGCTTTGACAGGGGGGGGGTTGTTGATCAATACATGCTACCTAAGCAAAATTAAGCTCAGTGATCTGCTGTAGAAAATTGTAATACAACGAAGAAAAAATAGCACTTGAGCAATACAACCATTCCGCTGGAAAAGAAATAAACTGAAAATATAACTTTTGATTTATCACCCAAACAAAATCAACATATGTACAGCAAAACTGGGAACAAACTTTCAAACAAAACCTACAATCATTTTCTGTCATCATTATCAACAAATTGATAAAAACAAAACCTACAACACCATGGTGTACATATCAAGAACGTCTGCTATACATGATCATGTGCTATTGGTCGCTCAACCTTTCTGCCAGTTCCCAGAATCTTTGAGACCACATCACCATAGCAAGATCCTTCCATGTAGTTATGCACCACTCCAGTCCACATTCAGCATCAGCCAAAGGTGAAGCATGATCCACTTTTGTGGCGGCCTAAATCTTTAAAAATGAATCAGAGAAAATTTGTGTCCATTTGCAACTAACAGATAAGAATTAGAGTTAAATTAGTGTATCTGCAGTTAAAAAGATAAAAATAAGAGTAAAAAGAGTAAGTAAATTTTCAATTAATTGTAGTCAATGAGTGATTGAATATGTCAACTCCACCAACAAACCGTTTGTAAAATTTAACTAGTAGATCTGATATCACTGAAATTTGATCAATTATGTTGTGAAAGTTTGCATTGAATTGATCATAATTTTTGTTAGGGTTGGATTGGTTTAGTAGTTTCTAAATATGCAAAATCATGAAGACATCAAAATGAGAGAAATGTTTTGAGTATTAATATTTACTTGTTTTTGTATGACATTTACAAATTCTGGTATACAAAATTGTATTAATGATTGAGAATGTTGAGAAGGGAAACTCTGATTGTGACCAATCTCCTATACACGCATTGTAACTCTTCCTCTGCTTCTTCAAGGCTCATTTCCAATGCCTCCAATCCTTTTATAACATTTTGTGCCTTTTTCATGTCTTTGCTTGTCTTCAACACTACCAGCTCTGCTTCAATCTTTTCTATTTCATTTTCATCTCCGGATGGATTCTTGGCTTTCAATAATTTCGACACAACAGACCACCCAGATTGCTTTGATTTTGGCATTGGCTTGGAAAAGAAACATAAGATTGACTCAAACACTGAAACGCTGATTTGTTCAGCATCTTTTAGCATATTAATCATGTTCTTCAGATCAGTGTTATCGCCTGAGATTGCTGATTTTATGCACTTCCAGTCTTGTGCCTTCAAATTTCTTGTAGATCAATTTATTCAATTTCTTTCTAGATACCATATATGCATCGACTTCATGGAGGCAAGAATCTGCATTTCTTCTTCTTCTGAGAGAAGATTTAAGTCCCTACACGCATTCTTTAATCTGTGAGAGAAAATATCTAGTAGTATCACATATATCCAATGGCCTGAGCGATCCATCCAATGCCTTCCCTACGTATTGGTTGTGCATCTCATGGGAGAGAGTTTGTTGAGTGAGTGGCATCTGAAGAAAATGATCTACACAAGCATACAACTCTTTTAGGCCACCCAATCTTTGGCCTATTGATGAAGATTGTGGTTTCCTGAATTTGTTAAGTTGCTCCTCAAGACTTGCAGTTACAGGGTGAGAATTAGAGGGTAAGCTTATAGAACGAACGTGGAAAGAAGCCATTTTGATGTTTATGTAGAAGAAAAGGTAATTAAATGTGAAGGTGCAAGTGGTATTGCTGCTTACACCTCTCCATTGAAGCTTTTTATATGGAAGAGTATTCCATCTAAATGCATCTTATTAGGTGTCATGTTCCAAGTTTCGTTCACAGTCAGGTATATGTCTCACCATTGTTGTTTAAGAACAGAGTGGTTTCTTGAACAAATTGCCGATATATTTTAACACGATTGACTTAATTGGGGGCAAGGCTACCAGACACATAGAGCAATAATTGGCATAAGAATCTGACAGAGTTGTTGAATGATTTGAATACATTTCTTTCATGACTTAATCTTAATCGTGTCCCTAAAGCAAGAGAAAACGCTGTCAATGGCATCCAATAGCAATCAGATTCATGCACAATAAATTATAGGAAGGACCGGGAGCAATGCATGGAGGATTGGAATCGTTCATGTGGCAATATAATTGGTAAAACACGATTTATCTTTATCTAAGATAAAGGAAGTTGGTGGCAGGAAGATCCGATCAGATGACAGAACTTGCAAGATGGAGTGTCCGATCGGATCCGGGCGTTAGCACTCCGAAACTTAAGTTAGTAGCTTTTAGAGATAGTATTTAGAGATAGAGAGTCTCAGATATTCAATATCTGGAGCCATTATATTTTAGGCTATTTATAGGAGTTTTTTGGAAGGGGAATTTGAATACCTTGGGGCGTGATAACTGACATTGGAGTAGGTGTGCGGCGATATGACAGGAAGCAGGTGGAAGGTATGGATGCTTGCTTGTGTCAGTGGACAAGACAAGACGGGACGTTCCATCAGTCCGATCAGACACCGCGCCTTTATATCTTGTCTTTCAGCTCATGCTTTGTCCTTTTTGTTAATGGACTTTGGGCCCTATTGAGCGTTGTTGGACTGATCTGATTAGGCCTTGGAGATGTTTTTTTTGTAGTTATCACTTGTCCCCCCTCCAAAGGGTTCGATCGGGCGATTTAAGTCTTTTGGCAAGGTTTTTGAATTTTCGGGAGGCGTCCATTTGAAAAGACGCGTCTGTTCATTTCATACAGCCGTTTTGCATTCAATGTTGCACGTGTTTCTAGAATGACGCTTCGCTTTTCGTAACCACGGTAACAGATCGAGAACAAATGGCGTCCATCCAATGAGTAGGCATTTGGAGTATTCTAAAAGCTTTTTGACTATAAATAGGCAAGTTTAAGACGATTTTCCTTCACTTTTCAGCGATCCTTAGCAAAACTCTGTTAAACTTTCTTTGTGAACTTGCTATTTAGAAACCCTTGCCAAAAACTTCCTGAGAAAAATCCTTGAAATTTCAGAGATTTTCAGAGTGTCTGCGAGATTACCTAAGTAAGTAAACAATCCATGCCTTTGATTTTCTTTTTCATTCATCGCATATACTCTTTACTTCTCCCCCTCCATCAAAAATGGCTTCAAGCAATAGTCAACCAATAGATAAAAGTTTCCTTAAGGATTACAAGAATCGGGAGCCTCTTGCTCATCCTTCGCGATTGACAAAAGAAAAAGTGGCGAGAATTCCTTTTCAGTACCATTTTCCTGCAGAAGTGTCAGTGATGGCATGTTCGAATTTCATGGCAGTGACAGAGGGGCCTTTTGGCCATGAAAAGAACGAGTGGTTCATCTGCCATTTGTATAGTTTGGATGCAGGAATGAGACTTCCCTTCGGTGCATTTGAATTGGCAATTCTTAGGGGTTATGGAATTGCCCCTAATCAGTTGCATCCGAACGAATGGTGGACCGTGGCCTACTTCAAAATTCTGTGTAAGATAGAAGTGGTGGCTCCAACTCTGGATCTATTAACTCATTTCTTTTACATATCCGATCGAAGTGATGGGTCGGAGTACTTTCTCACCGGCCGACAGCATCGAAAGCTCTTCACCGTTCCTTTCTCAATGAAGGGCTTCAGGGAGAGGTACTTTTTAGTGGAGATGGCTGGTGGATTTGGAGTATCGCTGAGCCAGTCGGAAGGAGCAACCATCTTGAGGGATCAAGCTGTCGGTCGGTCCATTTATGAAAATGACATCAAAAAACTGAGCCGCGGTGGCGAGGCATGAAAGACCCTACGACTTTAGCTATCTCCTCGGTACACTGTATGGGTCTTCTAGCTCCGAAGCTGGCACCAGCGAAAGTGCAAAACGTGAGCACTATAGTTGGAGTGAAGGAGAAGAGCATATATTTTTCCAATTCATATATTGCATGCGCATTTATTACATGTATCAAATTTTGAACGAAGTACTTATCTTTGTTTGGTTATGTAATGCAGCTACAAGTGAAATGGCGAAAGGAGAAGAGGCTGCGAAGCAACTAGCCGATCGAGCCAAAGCCAAAAGGGAGGCCGACCATTTGGCTAAGGAGGAAAAAAGATCTAAGAAGAGGAAGATATTGCCTGCCTCCGAGGTTCAGGCTTCCAAGAGTGCAGTGAGTGCTCCTGCTGCTGCAGTGACTTCATCTCCTCCTACCGCGGTTATCCCCATGACCCATGCTCTCTTAACCATTTTAGGATCGGCATTGCCTCCTTTGATTGTGGCGGGACAGGATTCATTGAGGCAACTGCAACTGAGGGACGAATCTGACGAGGAAGAGCCACAACCATCCCCTATCCCTCGCTCGTCTCTGAGCAAAGAGAGACATCAATAAATGAGGCAGCATAAAGGAGGATCGAAGAGGCAGCCAAGAAGCAGGCTGCTGAAACTATAGTTGCTGTGGACGTTCGGATCGCAGCAAAAGGCAAGGAAATAGCTCAAGGCAGACCGACCCAGCGGCCTCTAGGGAGAGCTCAAGAAAAGCGAGGCCCTTCCCTCGACATCATTCTGAAGGAGCGGTTTGGTGAAGATTGGTCGGTAAGCAATAGGGGCATATCATCCTTCATTTGTCAGGGCCTCACTCAAGAGAGTGACTTCAAAGCAATGGCGGAGCTCAACCTTCTCTCCCGAGAGTTCGGATTGTTTCAAAAGCAAAGTCTAGAGGTAATACTTGTCTTCTCCTTCTCTCTCTCTTTTTTAACAATATTTTCCCTTTTCATAGCTAATCAAAAGAGGGCTTCGCATGCACGGCATGATGGCTTATGCCCGAGCGAAGTGGGAGTATGTCATTTAACAGAGGAGGAAAGCTAAAGCCGCCAATGATGCAACGAAAAATGATGTTACGCTCTTAAAGTCCGAGGTAGAGGAGTTGAAGAGGGAAAGAGCTCGATTAGCCTAAGACCTTAAGGCTCAACAGAGCGAGGTGGACCACTTGAAGGGGGATGTGGCACGCCTTGCTGTTGATAGTGCTTTGTGCAAGAAGTACGAGGAGGAGGTGGGCAGGTTGAACGACAAATGCTCACGACTTATAACTGACTGCCTTAAAGCTAATATAGATAGAGATAAGGCCAACACAGATAAGGATAAGGCTCTATCCGAACGCGACCTCCTTCGGGCAAAAAGAAATTCTCTGGAGATAGCTCTGTCGGAGAAGGAGGCATCTTGGCACGAGAAATTGGCGAAAGAGTTGGATGCTCAGAATGAGGAGGTCTTGATCAATTAGGTGAGGCCCAAGGGAGGCTGCTAACTCGGTTGATTCATGCAGCCAGGCAGCGCTTCCCTAAAGCTGATCTTGATTGGATGGAGGACCCAAAGGTTCTTCCCGATCCTTCTTCAAGCGATGATGAGGAGAAGGCCCCTCCGATCGGAGAGACTGAGGGAACGATAGAGGAAGTGCCTTTAGCGTCATAGGCAGGCGTCAGTTTGCTGATTAAGTCTGAAGTCGTTCGTCCTCTGCCAATAGAGCCTGAAGTTATCATTTCTCTACCAGCGGATCCTAAAAATGCCTAACTTTCTGCTGAGGCTACTGTAGAGCCTACTGCCGAGCCGAATGCTGCAACAATAGAGATTGTAGATATAGAGGCTTAGGTTTTTTATTTCCTTGCAATTTTTTCTTTGTAATAGCTTTCTCCTTTCCTTGTAACTTGTAAAGATTCCTCATATATATATATATATATATATATAATTTAGTTTGCCTTCCAATTGTACCTTCGTACTGCAATTCTCATTTTGAGTAAGATTTGTTATAAAATTAACTAAATGGAATAAATAGAAACCTTCATAGAGAATGTACAAAATCAGCCAAGAAGAGTATATAAAATCAAATATGGAGAATATGAAAAATTGACTAAGTAGAATACTTCCTGAATCATAAGATGCTTTTCAAGCACTGTAGTACACAACTCTTTAGGATCAACGATCGCTGGATCCGATCGGATTTGAAAGATAAGCCTTTCATTCAGGCATGAGTTGTAACGGATTTATCGCGGCAAGCGTAGTAGGTGACTTTTTAGTTTTTGATTTGATCGAAGTATTATCCGATCGAATATAAAGATCGGCTATTCGTTGGAGAATCATACATTATTTTATGGATTTGGTGATTTCGTACATTAAGTACTGAGGAGATATAACTGACTCAATTGCCGTCCTGCACACTTTGAGTTCAGGATAGACGTTGAGCCTAGTGAATGAGTTGGTGGAGATTAAACGGAGGCATCCCACATCTTTGATTCTGGAATAACGTCGAACCTAGCAGACTAACTTATGATAAAGAAAAGCTTTCGCATTTTAGGGTCGAAATAAGCATCAAGCCTAGTGAGGGATCTGGAATTATAATGGAAAAAATCTTTCACATTTTGGGCTCGGGATGAGCATCATGCCTAGCAGATAATCATCCCTCAATTTTGATCAAACGAACTACGACCAGCAATTGGGATTTTTGTAGAATGGAGTAGAATAAATGACCTGCAAACAAACATCAAAACTAACAAACAAATAAATGAAAACATACCTTTTTTCGAAGATGAAGAAAATAGAGAAAATTTTCTTTATTGAATGTGAATTTGATACATGATTATACATGGTATTTCTTGAGCACTTCGACATTCCAGCTTCTGGGCATATCCGACCCATTGAGGGTTCTGAGTCTATAAGTACTGGAGCTTAGAACCTTGGAGATTTCATAGGGGCCTTCCCAATTTGGCATTAGCTTCCTAACTCCGGCATTTTCTGAGCTTATATCTATCTTTCTGAGTACCAGATCACCCACGTTAAGGTTCTTACCCTTATTTTTGTGTTGTGGTATCTAGCGATTCTTTGTTTGTAAGCAGCGATTTTGGCGTAGGCGTTTTCTCTTCTTTCCTCAACTAGGTCCAAATCTTGGCATCTATCCAGGATGTTCATCCGATCGGAATAGAATGCTGATGGTTAGGATGAGAGATCGATTTCTACGGGTATCATTGCCTTGGAGCCGTAGACAAGAGAGAATGGCGTTTGATGAGTGCCAGCTCTCGGAGAGGTCCTATAAGATCATAAGATGCTTTGCAGTTCTTCATTTTAGTTACCTTTTACGTCGTCCTGTAATTTCTTTAGGCCTTTCAAGAGTGTTCGATTGGAGACCTCGGTCATCCCATTGCTCTGGGGATAGGTGATGGATGTCAATTTAAGACTGATATTGAGGTTTTGGCAAATGTTTCTGAAGACTGAGCTATCGAACTGCTTGCCATTATCTGTAATAAAAACATTAGGTAAGCCATACCTGCAAATGATATCCTTCTATGCAAAATTTTTGACCCTCTTCGCTGTGATTATAGCTAGAGGCTCTACCTTAATCCATTTGGAGAAGTGATCTATAGCGACAAGGAGGAACTTCATTCTCCTTTTCTCTTGGGAAAAGGGTCTTAGGATGTCCAGCCCCATTGGTCGAACGGCCAAGAAACTCTGATCGACTGCTAGTCTACTGTCGGTTGTCTGATAATTGTCCCATGAATTTGGCATTGCTAGCACCTTCTTACTTTTTCTTGAGCATCTTTGAAGATGCTTGGCCAAAAGTATCCAGTTTGGAATACTTTCCTTGCCATGACCCTACTAGCCTCGTGTGCTCCGCAAATGCCTTCATGGATTTCCTTTAGGATTAGTCTCCTTCCTCATCCGTCACGCATTTGATCCAAGGGTGACTGGAAGCTTTTTTGAACAATTCACCATTAATAACAGAGTAATTCAGGAATTTTTGAGATATCTTTTGGGCTTTCGCTTTATCTTCAGGCAATTACCCTGTTTGCAAGTACCACTTGATAGAGCTCATCCATGTTTCTTGAGCTGGCTCAATTTTCATCATTTCTAGTTCATCTAAGGAGGAGGTTGGTTGCTCAATGATGGTTATATTTTCTTCCACCATCCCTTGTTCGGAAGCAGACATTTTGGCGAGCCGATCGGAGATTAAAGTTTGATTTCTTGGTACCTTCTGTAAGATCCATTCAGATCCATATTCTTCCAGCATCTTGAGTGCTGCCTTGACCTTTGCTAGATATTGTATCATGTTAGCTTCTCTGGCCTTAAAGGTGCCTAAGACTTGGCTCATCACAAGCTGGGAGTCATTTTTGATGATGACAGACTCCGATCAGATGGTATGGATCAGTCTTAGCCCTTGCAGAAGCGTCTCGTACTCTGCCATATTATTTGAAAATTTAAAGCTGAGTTTTATTGCGTACCTTATGACAATGCCTAACGGGCCCATTATTATGATGCCTGTGCCTCCTTTGTTGTCATTTACAACTCTACCTATGACCATTTCCCATTTTGCAGGTTGGGACTGACTGGTTACTTCTTCGCCGGCAAATTCAGCGATGAAGTCCACCAAAACTTTAGCCTTGATTGCTTTTCTAGGTTCGTACCTAACGTTCCATGATTGGAGCTTGATTGCCTATTCCACCATTTTTCCCTCCAAGTTCGGGGTCTGGAGAATTTTTCTGATTGGTTAACCCGATCGAACCACTATCGTGTGTGCTTCGAAATATTATCTTAGCTTCCTTGCGCACATCATAAGGGCAATGATGAGTTGCTCAACCGGACCTTTCTTCAATTCTGGGCCCTTGAACACTTGGCTCACATAATAGATGGGCAGCTGGTGGGTTTCTTCTTCCCTAACTAGGACACCTGCAATAGATTCACCAGAAGTTGACAAGTATAAATACAAACTTTCACCTAGAAACGATCGGCTGAATAACGGTAGGTTGGTGAGGAATTTCTTTAGTTCATCAAAGGCTTGCTGGCAGTCGACATCCTAATTGAAAGCTTCATTCTTCCTTAATTTCTTGAAGAAGGGAGTGCACCATTTGGTTGAAGAGGAGATGAACCTTCCAAGGGTTGTTATTCTGCCGTTCAACTTCTGAACATCCTTCACACTGCTTGGTGGTTGCATCTTCAAGATTATCTTTATTTTATCAGGGTTAGCTTTAATGCCCCTTTAGGAGACCATAAAGCCCAAAAATTTTCTTGAGGGCACCCCGAAAATGCACTTCTTAGGATTGAGCTTCATCCGAAATTTATTCAGCGTGTTGAAGATCTTTGCTAAATCGACAGGATGTTCTTCGGAGCTTTTACTTTTGACGATCATATCATCCACGTAGACTTTCACATTCTGCCCGATCTGATCTTTGAAAATCTTGTTAATCAAACACTAATATGTGATACCTACATTTTTCAATCCGAACGGCATGTCCTTGTAGCAAAAGGTGCCATCATCCATGATGAAGCTGGTATTTTCTTGATCCAACAAGCACATTATGATTTGGTGGTATCCAACATACGTATTGAGGAGGGAGTAGATGGTGTGACTAGCAGTGGCGTCCACCAATTGGTTTATACTTGGCAGGGGATAGCTGTCTTTCAGACATGCTTTGTTAAAGTCCGTGAAGTCAACACACATTCGCAGCTTTCCTGACTTCTTTTTTACCAGAACAACATTGGCGAGCCACTTGGGATAGTCAACCTCTCAAATTATACCCACTTTCAATAATTTGTCTACCTCCTTAGAGATAAATTTCCTCTGATTGGGAGCATGCCTTCGTAACTGCTGCCTGATTGGCTTGTAAGCTGGATCCACATTAAGTTTGTGGGTGATCACGTTGGGATCGATTATGGTGATATCTTCCGACTTTTAGGTGAAAGACGCCTGGTTAATCATCAAGACTTACATAACAGCCTCCTCGACCTTCGTATTCATGCTGGTGCCAATTTGAACGGCCTTGCCTTTAGCAAGTATCCTTATCTTGACTTCCTCCGCAGGATCCATTCTCCAATCCTCCGCCTTGATTGTTATCGCTCTAGCCCTGGTTCTACCATCATGGCTTCTTTATGGTGCTTGATCATGGCAATATAGGCCTCTTTTGATGCCTTTTGGTCACCTCTTAGGATGGCGATGCCTTCCCTGGTCGAGATTTTCATTACCATGTAACGGATGCTGGTGACAGCTCCAGTTTGAAAGAATAAAGGCCTGCCAAAAATGGTGTTATAAGCAATAACCATGAATGTTACCTTGCATGCATGGGCGAGGGCTTCCTGGCCGAGCTCGATGAATAACTCAACCAATCCTACCACCGACACTGTGGCATTGCCTAGTCCGATCAGTGGTGTGGCATTCAGCTTAAGCTCTTCAATCGGCAACCCCATTGCTCTGTAAGCTTGTAGAGTGAGCACATTCATAGCGCTTTCGTTGTCCACCAGTATCCTCTTTATATCGAAATTATTGATCCGTAACCTGACGATGATGGCATCTTCGTGAGGTAACATTACATCTCGTGCATCCTCACTGGATATGGTGACTGGTGCTGGCCGTTCGAATGTCTGGAAGACATAGACACCTTTTCCCTTTCTTTTCTGGAGAGATCCTCTCCATAGGATGACCCACCAATGATCATATTTATAACACCAGCGTACGGTCGGCATGGATCCGTATTCTTTGGTTTTCTCCGCTCGTCGTCGTTAGAATCATCTTTCTTAAGGTCCGATTATCTACAGGGATTTAACCCTTTGGTTGGACCTATAAACCTCTTGAGGTATCCTCTTTGTAAGAGTCGCTCAATTTCTTCTTTCAGCTGGTGACATTCATCGATTATGTGACCGACATCCTTGTGGAACTTGTAGTACTTATTATGGTTTCGGGTCCTTCTGCTCTTCTCATCCATCTTCTTGGGCCAATTTACCTTTTAGTGATTTTCTTTGATCCACATCAATACTTATGTGGGATTGATGTTGAGAGGAGTGAAAGTTCAAGCCTGCTGACCAATACCCCGATTGGTCCTAAATCATACTGCCTCCTTTTTTTCCCAAATTTCTCAAAGTGAAGGCTCTCTCGGGACTCCTTGCAATCCATTCAGATATTGGAGCATGGTTAAATGACCGTCCATCTGGGTGTTGGAGCCTATCCATAACGTTACTCCTTCTGCCTTGGTTGGACCTCAATGTGTCATCCAGCTGAATGTGTTGCCTAGCTCTTTCCATTAGATCGAAAAAGCTAGTTGGCGGTTTTATTGTAATTGACTCAAATAACGACCTATCAACAGTGTCATTAGCTAAAGCAGTGGATGCCATCTTCACGCTTATATTCCTCACCTCCGACATTGTGGATTGGAATGTGTCGATGTAGTCTCGAAGACTTTCATCGGTCCTCTGATAAAGGTTGTACAGATCGCTCATAGATTTTGGCGCTTGCATCTGTACAACGAACCATGTAATGAATAGCTCTTTTATTTATCGGAAAGAGGTGATTGACTCCTGCGGGAGCTCGTAGAACCACGTGAGGGCATCTCCTCCCAAGGTGGTAGGGAATATCCTGCAGGTAATCCTTTCATCGCAGGTGTACACCTACACTTTCGTTAGATATTCTGCAAGATGAGTGGCAGGGTCAGTCTTACTTGTATACCTGTCCATTATCACGTCTCTCCATCTGAGAGGTAGCTCTAACTCCGTGATTTTCCTGCAAAATAGGAAGGCTATGTTGTCGTATCTGTTTCCCTCAAACACGCCTTTTTTGGAACCTGTCAAGCCAAACTGCTTGAGCTTCTGCTTGAACTATTTGTCCTCCCTGCTCATGGCTGTTGAGGCAAATTCATCCTCCGCCCTTTCGTGTGGCTATAATTTGGCGTGCACATGAAATACAAATCATCCCCAATGGATGAGGTGAAAGATCTACTGGGGATGTATGGAGAATCTCTGCTTGAGGATATTGTCCCTTCCTCTTGTCGTATCTACCTGGAGTTTTGGCCCCCACCCTTCTATTATCACGAGCTCTTGGCTTGTTGATGGAAAGCCCCTTATTCCTTCTTCTTTCGAAGTCTTCGGCCATGAAGTCCATTTCATGGTATCTTTTAGAAGTCCTAGGCATTTTTTCCTTTTTCAGAGTTTGGACTATGCTCTTAGTGAAGTCACTAAGAATGGCACGCATTGTAATACCCCTAATGGTATCCCAAGAGGAATAGATGGTAATTTTGCATAAGAAAGAGATTGATTTTGTGGTTAATTAAATGAAAATTTTAATGTAGGGACTTAATTGAAAAGAAAAAGTAAAAAAATTATGGCAAAAATAGAAATAAAGAAAGATGAGAGATTAAAGTAAGAAACATAAGTTTAAAGAGGGACTAAAGTGGAATTGTGTAAGATTTTTTTTAAAAGAACCTATGGGAGTTAAGCATTTGTAAAGTTGGAAAGAGAGAAGAGGATTTGTTCTCTCTTTCTTTTAGTTGGCCGGCCATATTTGGCCACAAAAATAAAATACAAAGTTTTGTTCATCTCCCTTGGTTTTTCTCATCTTCTTCTCTCCTCAAGTCCAAAAAGATGCTGCTTCAAGTAGGAGAAAGGGCTAAAGATGGTAGAGATGAAGAGCAAGAGAAAGAGAGATAGAAAGGGAGAAACTTTAGTGCCCTAATAAGGTTTGGGAGTTATGTTATTGTTTTATGTGTTTGTAGTCGAAATAAATTGCTATTTGTGTTCTAGATGATCTATAGTTTATTTTTGAGTGAATATTTGAGTGTATGATGCATGAGAAAGATGATTTGTGCCTTAGAAAGTGAGTTGATGGAAATCTGTTTTTGATTCACATGAACCAGTCTTAGTAAAAATGGCATAACTCTTTTTGTAGAGGTCTGATTGTTGTGATTCCAGTTGGATATGAAAGATAAGACATAGAGCTAAAAATCTGTCTCTAGAGTGTCCAAAAATAAGCTTGAATTGGATAGATCCCTGATGTCCGTCCCATGTGAATAGTCTTCGGTTTTTAGTGAATATCTTGAGATTTAGAAGTCTGGTTTGAGTGATTTTTGATGTTTTAGAAACTAGAGACATAGTGGAACAACTTTGTAGAAGACAACTTTCCCTGAAAATGGCATTTTTTAGGTCAAAAATGGCATAGAAGTCGAACCAAAAAATCTGTCTTTGAGCATTTTCAAGCATCACGGTTACTATGAGTTTCATAGTAACCGTGAGGCAGTCCAGAACCAAATGCACCCTATCTCACGGTTACTAAGTATTTCATAGTAACTGTGACCCTTTTAAAAAGTATAGAACACGATTATTACTCATCCGGTAATGACCGTGAGGTAGTCTGGCGTAGTCCAGACCCGAGAGTGCAACTAGGTTACGGTTACCATGAATTTGGTAGTAACTGTGACCCTGCCCTATCTTTCTTGAACTTGACTTTAAAGTCTCAAATTGTTATTAAAGTATGTTAAGCCTTCCTAAATGCTTTTAGAGTGTTTTAAGTGTAAAAAAACAAGAGTAGGGAATGATATGAAATGAGTGTAAAGCATAGTGAATTAATGAAGTAGAGTTAAACATATACTAAGTCTTAATGCATAAGAATTTGTATAATAAATGAATATGAATAAACATGAATATGAGTGACATGGTAGAGTAAAATGATTGCATAATCTATTGAATGTGTTAGTGTTATGTTTATAAAAGTGTGCAATAAAATGTACATGTAATGAATGAGAGTGAACATGATAAATGGTAAGTATAATGTTACTAATTGCATGACAATTAATACTTATATTAATGTTAATGTTAAGTGTATTTGAAGTTTAAGTGAATAAGTTATTGTTTAGTGGTTTTGTTACATGCTTTAATTGATGTGTTATTTCTATGAATCTAGTGGTATTAAGTGTAATAACTTTGAGTGATTAAAGACTATTTTGTAAGCCTGAATTTCATATAGTAGTGGATAGATAGGCATGCCTATAAAGGGGATAGTGATTGCAGCTGCTAGTGTTGTCACCGAAAGGTGACTAGTGTAGTGTTTGATACCTTTTGGTATCTAGTGAACCGAGACTTTTATGTCTCTAGTGAAATATCTATTGTTCGTACCCGTATCCACCATTTATGAGAATTCAGGCAATGAAAATGATCTGAATATTGAATAATGATCAGTGATTAATAATTTAAGTGTTACATGGTTTTATGTTAGTGTTAGTGTTTGATAATAATGTAGTGTTTTTCAGTGAATATTGAAGTGTAAGTGACCCTATGCTAGTGTTAGTGCTTTTCAGTGAATTTTGAAGTGTACTATTATACTTAATAATAATGTTAATGATTGACATTGAATACTGAAATGTAAGTGAAAACTGTATTGGGATTGTTATCGAGTGTATAATTGTTAGTGAATGTGATTAACTGCATGTATTGAATAAGAGTGACATGATATTATTATTATGTATTGGCATGCTATATTAATTGTATTTGAGACTTCGATAAGAAGCCAATTGTACTGTTTACTCCCCACTAAGCCATTGCTCAGCACGGATGTTTTTCCATGTAGGTACTCAAGTGTGTGAAAATGCGTTTGCTAGAGTCAACATCTGCAGGCCACTAGAAGGGTAGTGAGTGAAGGAAAAATTCTGTCAATGTATTTTTGTATTTGTAAATGTATAATGTAAAAGATTGGAACTGTAAGTAATGACCCAAGTTGTATTTGTACTTTACATATATGATATGCCAGATGTATAAATGTGTTTTTGTACAAGTAGTTTAATAAAATAATAAGTATTTTAAATGGTAATAAGACCGGGCATTACACGCATGTCCCTGATAGTAATAGGAGTATCTTTCGATTGTCGTATGGCTACGTCATTGAAATCTGGGAGGTTACCCCTAGTAGGGGATCTGGGAGACCTCTCTCTTTTTTCTAAGGGCCTAGATCTGCCCTGGCTATTGTGATTATACTCTCTAGAAGTCGCGTGTTCATTGGATCTCGAACCTGCCATTTTCTCTCAATGAAAGCACCAAATGATAAATCACAATTTGTCTTTATCTGAGATAAAGAGAGTTAGTGGCAGAAAGATCCGATCGGATGACAGAACCTGCAAGATGGAGTGCCCAATTAGACCCGGGCATTAGCACTTCGAAGCTTAAGTTAATAGCTTTTAGAGATAGAGTCTCAGATATTCAATACCTGGAGCTATTGTATTTTAGGCTATTTATAGGAGTTCTTTGAGAGGGGTACTTGAGTACCTTAGGGCGTGATAACTAACATTGGAGTAGGTGTGCAACGATGTGACAAGGAGCAGGTGGAAGGTATGGGTGCTTGCTTGTGTCAGTGGACTAGATAGGACAGGGCGTCCCATCAATCCGATCGAACACTGCGCCTTTATGTCTTGTCTTGCAGCTCATACTTTGTCCTTTTTGTTGATTAATTTTGGACTCTGCTGAGCATTGTTAGGCCGACCTGATTGGGCATTAGATATATTTTTTCCGTAGTTATCAATAATAAAATGAATTTATTTGTATTCTTCAATGGGAATTATCTAACCATAAAGAGACAATGATAAAGCATTGGCAATAAGGGTGTGCAAATGGTCAGTTCGGTTTGGTTTTGGATCGAACCGATTGAACCAAAAACCGAACTTTAGGAAATATAGGAATCGAACCGAAACTGAACTTTGTAGAACCAAAAACCGAATGAACCAAAATAATTTTATCGGTTCAATTCAGTTCAACCAGTTCTGAATTAATTTGCAAATCTATTAATATTTTTTGGACTAATCTTGATTAGGCTCTCCCTGAAGCCCAATAGGAGTTTATCTTGATTGGGCTTTTCCTGAAGCCCAATAAGAGTAGGATAAGTAGGTATTACAAAATTATAGTTGTGAAAGCCCATAAAATTTGAGGCCTGTTTCTCCCATTAGACAAAAATGAAGATCATATAATGGATAGCTGCTGTTGTGAAAGCCTATAAAATCCGAGGCCTGTTTCTCCCATTAGACAAAAATGAAGATCAACTGTAATGAAAATTTTGCAATTATTTTCATATCTAACTAGATATTGATACTAAGACAACCAAATTCCACCAAAAATAAAACCTTAAACCGCCACAAATTGCCCCTAAATGGCAAGGGAGTATAAAGCAATCTTATAATCCTAGAAAATAGAAATGATAAATAGCTAGATCTATCAATCAAAATTCACCAGAAAAAGATCTTCAAAAAAAATTAGAAATGAAACCCAGGAAGAAACTAACAGAAAAATTGAAGATTTGCATCAATCAATAAAAACCAAAAACAAAAATTAAAGCATATCGCCAGATCCCCCCGATCCCCCCAGAAGCAGAAATTCCATTTCAAACTATAGACATCCAAAAAAAGATAAAAAAATAAAAATAAAAATGAACAAGACTTGAAAGTCGTTCTCACCAAATGAATAAGAGCCAGATAATTGTGGTCCAAGAAATGAAAGGAAGAAAAGAAAACTGAATATATCCAAATAATTAAGATAGAAATCGATAGAGAAAACCCTTTATGAGGAACCAAAGGTAGGTGAATTTAATCCAAAATAAAAACAAGAAAGATCTAGAATAATAGCCAGAAGCATAAAGATCATAAATTTGACCCACAGATAAGATATTTACCATTCAATTATTACCATTCCCCAGGAATGTTATCGAGAATCGCCATGAAGTACATACAGATCGAAATCGACAAACGTCGATACGAGAATCGAGGTTTTCTTCGATCAATTGAAGCAATTCCTTAGGTAGGTGGGCCCATTCACCATTATCAGACATATCTCTTGCAGGTGGAGTTTAATGGTGAATGGGTTGTCTGATGATCAGTGAAAGTGGAAGTTTACGAAGACGCAGGAGGATGATGAAGCTGAAAAATTGGGGATTTCTTCTGTAAGGAACCAAGGATCGATTACAATGAGTTAGGGATTTTTGTAAGGAACTAACACACACACACTAAGGAAAAACGATGAGTTTTAAAAATTTTGGTTGGTTCGGTTCCTTCAATTTTTTTATTTTAAGAACTGAATCGAACCGATAAAATCGATTTTTTTAGGTTTAAAATTAAACGAACCGAAAACCAAAAAAATCGAACCAAATAGACCAAAATTTATTCAGTTTGGTTCTCGATTTTGGTTCGGTTCTACACACCCCTAATTGGCAGGATTGTCACACAACTCGGAACATGACAGCTAATAGAGATCGGAAAAGTTTTGTGTAATTTAAACCATTTACAACTTTGCTTTGAATTTTATAACGTCTTCTGCATTTTCACCATGTATACCTTGAAAATCATATAATTCATTTCTCTAAAAGAAATTCAGTTGCACAAAGCAAGAGTTTGAGAAGTTTTAAGAGCATATTGAAAAGTAAGTTTCCCCTATAATCTCTTGCATCTATTCTTACTTACTGAAAGTGAGATTTCGTTTCATTTTTTGATTAATTATTGCTGAAACTGAAAGTAGAGTATGACATTGTCAGCTTACGGTTGCCAAAGCAAAATTGGATGAAATCTAACAATCATTATCTTCTTTGAATTCAAAGATATTATGAGTTGGTATTCTGTCTATCTGGTAAAAACTAGTCTTATATATATATATATATATATATAATTTTGTGCATGGCGGTTTTTCTCTATTAATTATCTTTTAAATATGAGAATGGTAGATTGGTCCATTCTTGTAAAGTTCTTTTTTATCTCAGTTTTTTCTTTGCTATAGTCAAAATATTCAACTTCTGCCACTAATTTCTATTCCCTCAGAAATCTTCACCTCCTCCATTGAGCACAAAACTTTAATGTTGGAAATTTGAAGAGAAGAGGAGATTGGAGAAGAGCAGAATAAGCATTAAGAACAGCAAAAAGCTTGACCAAAAAAAGAACATGAAGAAGAAGAAAGAAAATGCACATAATTAGCAACAAAAACTGATTTCCATTCATAAAACAGAGTATTTTTTTTTCGTTCACACAAAAATCGCATATATTTCTCTCTAAAACCTCAATAAAAGAGTCTTAATTTGATAGGGATGGCTTGCTTTTATAGACAAAGAAATACTTTTTCAAGTCAATACTAACTTGCCATAAATTTAGGAAGTTGCCTCCGTGATTTGAGCTTATGCTAAGTTTCACCATATAACTCAATTACACTTAAAATTTTAACATGCTCTAGCTTTAACTGGAGGCTTCCCTATCTGTTTCAAGTCATTCAACTTTTATTAGTTTTTTTATGCTTTGAGGGATAAGTTATTTGATGGATTCTCAATCATCAGAAATCCACTTAGCATTTAGCAAGCAGCATAGCAATATCAGATGCATCAAAATTAAGGAAGAATCAAGCTTCAAAAAGAAAAGAAAAAAAATAACACCTTTACTGGAAAAAAAAATAATAAAAAAATAGTAAAATCCATGATTTAGATTTATCTTGCTATAAAAGGAGGCATCCGTCCACTTTCGGCTGTTCCTGTAGCTTCCTCGAGTCAAGTCCCATTATGTTATATATAATCTTAGATTTTGGCCCCCATCATTCCCAGTTAAAATTTCTCTCTGGAAAATATACCATCATAGGATAGCCATGGGTTTTTCTTGCCAGAATTCACTGTTTTCTTCTATGCATCCGATCATGTAAATAACGAACTAAGAATATCCCGGAACTGAATTATCTTCTACCATTGCAGTTTCCTTTATCTCATGTATCATCTTCAATACTTGCCACATTGCCGGCCTCTGCTCCGGTGATGTCAAGCTACAAACACTGGCAACTTCAGTGAGCATTCCCAGCTGGTTATGATCTGCACCATCATCATCCCTTACTGCTCTGACCCAGTCCAATATATCAGTGGGTGCCAGGAATGGATGCTGTGATGGATGCTTGCCTGTCAAAAGCTCGAGTAATAAGACGCCAAATGCATACACATCAGATTTGGAAGTAGCTCGATGACTAGACTTGCGGACCTCTGGTGCTTTACATGCTGCCGAATCAGGATCTTCAAAAGCAGAAGCGTCTGCAAGGACGGCAAGGCAGTAGTCAGTGATGCAGGCCTCAAAATCAGCTCCAAGGAGAACATTTGAAGACTTTAGATTCCCATGAATTAGCTTTGATACTTGATGGATGTAAGCAAGACCCTGGGCCACATCTTCTGCTATCTTTAAACATGAAGTCCAGTGAAGAGGCTTCGCTCTTGTTG
Organism: Excoecaria agallocha; assembly: GCA_037975025.1. Lineage (NCBI taxonomy): Eukaryota > Viridiplantae > Streptophyta > Magnoliopsida > Malpighiales > Euphorbiaceae > Excoecaria > Excoecaria agallocha. The sequence goes on along the minus strand of CM075807.1, from coordinate 4,623,414 downwards.
ATCTTGAACCTGTCAATATTTTTAGCAGCTATGAGGAACAAATGAATAAAAAATTTTGATGGAACTAACCAGGATACGAAAGGATGAATATAACCTAGTGTCCGACTTAGGAATGCAAATATTCATGACATTAGATGGAATAGTATTATTGAAGAGATACTTAACAATGATCAAACCAATGTGAGGACACCACAAAAAGAAAATACTGACAAAGAAATTTTGTTATCTTTTTTAACCATCAACCACTTCCCGCAAAGCCACCAACAGTTGATCCATACAAGGACATCACCTTTCCAGACAAAAGGCATTAGTTTGAGTAAACATGGGAATATTGAGAAAGGATAGGCATGATAAAATAATTTTTTTTTCTTATAAAATGCAATATACAGGGTGTACTGAATTTTTTCATCAATCAGAATTAAATATATCAGCTAACATATGATTGAACTTTTGGAATGAATTCAATATATCAGTTCAACTGGGTTCCTTCTACAATGTACTCATCTTAAATCAAACACCAGTTACTTGAAAATTCAAACCATGCACAGAAGGATCTGAACAAATGGGGACACAAAGACGCGCAGAGTCGCACAGGAGCGGATACAGTTGAGCAGACGTGAATGACGCTCAACTACTTAGCCTTACAGTAGTAGAGGCCTTTTTTTGGGGGGCCCTGAGTAGAGGTCGTATTTTAATAAACCAACAACAAATTTGAAGCAAGTGTATACTGTACAATGGCTCTGCAGCGTAACCCAAGTCAGTTTCCACGCAACACATTTATCGAGATTTGTCCATACATTATACATGATTGGGCTTCTCTCGAGTCTCAAACAAGACTTGTCATGCCAGAACAAAAATCTGAGCAATTTCACCATTGACTTGTAGTCAACACCGTGATTTTTGCTGCTTTATCTTTCCAGTAACTATTTAATCTTGAAAGCAACACCGTGATTGTCGGCATATTTAAAAGAAGCGTTAAAATGCGAAGTCCAAAAGGCTGCAACAGTTTTGCAGGACGCCATAAATTATGACATGCCCAATGCTTAAAAGAGAACCCTATATCCACAGGGCACCAGCCAATCAAGCGACATGAAAACAACTATTTAATTTCCGAATAATGATATGCTAATTGGGCCCCAGGATCATGCGACACATGCGGCTCTAAATTTATTTTCGCTGTATTAAATGCAATAAAGGATATAGCTCCAGTCAATTCCTCTCTTCTCAAAAACAAGGTTCCTTAATCAAAATAATACCCATAACTCTCTCAAATCTTTCCATGATCATTGAGAATCTGTGAACAAGCCAATCATGGATATGATCACAGATTCTCACTGATAATTTGGAAAGCATAAGTGTTTAATTTATTTCGGATAAGGGCGCTCTAGTCGACCAGCTATTAGCAGCATAAATTTCATCAATTTAAATGAATGGAGATATGATCCTAAATCAGATAGCTATGACCAAAAAAACAAAAATAGTTCCAAAAATTGACAAGTCATAATGATTCATAATATGTACCATGAATAAGATTGAAGAGGCTGCCGTTGGGTTGATAATCATAAATAACGAGCCTCTCTCCTTTAGCCTGGAAATACGCCTTCAAGGGCACCAAATTTGGGTGGCGAAGCCCACCCACAGCTTCCATATGCCTTTCGAAAGCATCACTGCTCGTTACAGCAGTCTTACTCGCATCAAGCCTCTTCACTGTTACTATCAATTGACTATCCAGCACAGCCTTGTAAGTAGTCCCTATAGTACCCCTGCCCAGCAACTCCGCCGATGCTCTCATTAGCTGCTCCAATGTGTATATCTGTGTCTCGCATCCACAAAACACCAAACTCCCACTCTTCGCTGCTCTTCTCACCTGTTCAATTTCTTTGGTTTTCGCATTCATTGTCACTTCGTGATACTCTCTAGTAGCTTGAGCTTGGGATGTTGAATTTGCATGAACTGAATTTGTAGCCTCAAGAGCATCCGGTAACTGTTTTCCCTCTGAATTTGATTGTTTTCTCTGTTTTTTGACCAAAGCAAAAGAGATGAAGACAAGAGACACAATTAACAACGAGACACCAACAGCAAGACCAAGAATGGCAGTGCTTTTCTTGTGCTTCCCTGGCGATGGCGGAGACAAAACTACTCCGTCTCCTTTCGCCTCCGCACTCTGGCTAAGCGGTGCCGCGGGCGAGGTGTCATTCTTCGATGATGGCGAATCGAAAAATGGAGAACGCACCCTAGAACACGCCTTGTTAATATTCTCGCCGCAGAGACCAGGATTAAATGAAAACGACGACGTACCAAACTTGGAAAATGTAGGCGTTAATGGAATTGAACCCGTGAGATTATTCCCTGAAACATTAAAAGACACCAGAAGAGACTGATTCAAAGGCGGGAGAGTTCCATTAAACCGGTTCCACTCCAACCGAAGCGAGCTGAGGCGTTCGAGAGCGGACAACTGAACCGGAATCGGACCAGTGAGATTATTAAAAGAAAGATCAAGCACAGTAAGCCTATGGAGGAAAAAAATGGAAGGAGGAAAAGATCCAGAGAACGAGTTACGACTCAGAAAAAGCGATTTCAAGTTAAAAAGCGAAGAGAGGTCAGGAATTGGACCGGAGAGCGAGTTGTTGTGGAGCCTGAGGACACGGAGCTGGTCAAGGCGGGAGAGAGTGTACGGCGCGAAGGTGCCACGTAGACCGAAACCTTGAAGAACGAAGCGAACAACGCGGCCTTGGGCGCACTTCACGCCTTGCCACTGGCAGTAGTCAAAGCGCTCATTGAGGGTGTAAAGAAGCTTGTTGTCTAAGTCGGCATTGGACCTGAAAGTAAGGAGAGCAACGGCGTCGGCTTGGAGAAAGTAGCTTGTCTGAGAAGTAACGGAGGCGGCGAGAGGCAGAAGAAGGAGAAGAGTGAGAAAGAAGGGAGGAGAGTTGGTTAATGGGAGCATCGCATGTTTGTCTGTGCAGGATAGTGGAAGAAGTAGTGAAGGTTAGGGGCGTAGGCGTTTTTAATTGAGGGGGAAAGGTGCGCAGCAGCTGGCTTGCTTTCTAGAGGGGAATCAGAAAGTCACGTGCATGTGGGGCGCCTCAATATGTTCCGGAAATTCAATTGCCTTTATCGGCGCGTGTTAATAAATTTCTTCTAACTTTTCTCCAAGTCATTTCTTATTATTTAGACCGAGTACGTGTCACGATCGCATTATGAAAAAAATTAAAAAATCAAATTAATTATATATTAATATGATTTGATCTAATTTTTTTACGAATATGGTTTAAATAAATATTTCTCGGTGCACAAAAAAATAACAAAATTATAAAAAAATTTATAATAAAAATGTGTCTTGTTTTAAAAAAAAAATTTATGTATTATTAGCTCGGAGCATAGTATTGAACGTAAATAATTTTTTATTTAGGTTATAAATAGAATTTCTTTTTTTAATTCATCACTGTTTTATCATATTTTATTTAACAGTATGCTTTTAATCTAATGCGTATTGAACTAATATATCGCTATATGATATTGATTTATTAGAATTTAGTTTACACAAAAAATACTTATTCATAAATAATGAACAAAATTTGAAATTATAATCATATATGTCTATGGGGTATCTACAGCGTGAGAAATGGATATCAAGTGGTCCACAAGTAAAAAATATATGTAGACATATATGGAGTTTTAGAATTCCTCCAAAGGTACATAATTTTGTATGGTAAATTTTTCGAAATGTGTTACCAGATGGTGTTAGGTTGGCTCAGAGAGGTGTTGTAATTAATACTTCATGCTTACTTTGTGAACAGTTGAAAGATATCTCTCATATTTTATTTGGATGTCAATTTTCTAAAAATGTGTAAGTTTGTTTTGAGCTAAATATTCAGAATGCGAGTTTACCTCTACAAGATATTATCTTTCTGTTGATGAACTCAGTTAGTTAGCACAAATATGAGGTGTGTTTGATTTTGTAGCAGATTTGGAATGTCAGAAATAATTTTATGTGGAACAATGTTTTAATAGCGCCACATATGATCATTTCGACTGCCTTCTCTTATTTTAATGAATGGCAGGTGGCCAAAGACATATGCAACAATGTCTATTTGCCTTTGGAAAGCCTCACTCTGTTTTCTTCATCTTCTACTGGCAGTTCAAATTGTGAATGGACTTATTTTGTTGATACAATAACCTTTGAGGACAGAAACAAAAGTGGCTTTGGTGCAATTTTTAAAGATGTTGAATATCATTTTCTTAAAGCTATTTCAGGTCATTAGTTAGACTTGTTCTCTCCTCGCATTACATAAAACATGGCTCTACGCTCGGTTCTTGCTTGGATAGAAGCTTCACTCCATACAGAAGGCACTATTTCTATAGATGCTTAAGAATTGTCTTTTGCAATTAGTAGTTTTTTAGATGATTTCTCTTATTTTGGTTTAATTATTTCAGATTGTAAAATTTTTCTTTCTTTTAGACCTAACATTGAGGTGGCTTTGATTAGTAGATCCACCAATTCAGAAGCTCATAACTTAGCAAGAGCCTTCCTTTTGTTTGACCCTTTCTGTTACCGGAATGTTCTCTCATCTTTGATCTTTTCCTAATATAAAGGTCTGATTTCATCTTAAAAAAAAAAAAATCATATATATCTATATTATATTCATTACTACAAATACAGTTTGAGGATTTTTCTTTTTTTAATCTAATTTGTTAGCAAGTAAGTAGTAACAATCGGAGAGAAGCGAAGTTTGCTCGAGTAAGTGATGGAATTATGAAGGCGCGGGACTACAAACTGGACATACAGTAGTATCTAAAAACGAGACCGCTTTGATATAATTGAAATATAAGAGAGGGATGATGGTCCCGGTGCGTACTGGCAGTAATAGCCAACAATGGCAGCCCAGTACTATGATACTGCTGCATGTGGTCTTCTTCGCCTCGTGGATATTGATTGCCGTTCACCTTCAATATTAACAATGGCTTCCACTGGAAATAGAAGGCACTAAAATTGTCACAATTGTTTCTTTTGGAAATCAATCTCCCTTCAGCATTTGACCCAACCCGTGACTTCTACCAGCTGTGAATTTCAAGCGCTCACAATTTCTTGCAAAATCATTTGATGTTAAAAAAGGTACTATCATTATCTTGGTACCGCACAATACATGAGATGAGAGTGTCAACCGCATTTGCCTCTAATTCGAACCTTACCCGGAACTCTGTCAAAAGTTTTGCATAATATTTTATTAACTGTGATTTTTAATATTTCAATAATATTTAATTATTTATTCTATATTTAGAATGGACATAAATAGAAAAGTTATAGAAACAATTTCTTAATTGTACTCTCTGTCTTAAAATAGTAGGAACGTTTTTCTTTTTAATCCATCCCAAAATACTACTCCTAACATACTTGTTATTTTTTTCATATGTTAACTTGTAAAATACCCATGATACCCTTATTTAAGTTTTTAATAATACACAAATTTGCATTCAATTTTTTATTTCATTTCCAATAAAAACTTAAAATATGCGATAGTTAATATCTGTGTTTATCTCTCAATTATGCTAACCACTACTATCAAAAACTCAAAATTAAATTTAAGTTCCACTTATTAAAATAATTTATAGCAATTTATATTTTCATCGTTAACATACCACGAATCTATTTTTATTTTTGTAATAATGAAGGACATAATTGATAAACTGTGTAAAATTATGTCTAATAATAATAAAAACTAACTTTTCTTAAACTGTTTGAAAATAAAAGTTTTCCTTTTTTTTTTTAATCGATGGAATGAGTAATAATTACTAACATGTGAAAATAAAAGTGGATTAAAACCAAGGGAGGAATAGAGATATCAAATTATCTCTCATCATTTATGTCAACCCTATGTTGTTAAAGCTAATTATTGAAAAAAAAAAGCAGCTTTTAAGTGTACGTGAAGGTTTAATTGCATTGATTAAGTGAATAGGTAAGACTTAATCAATGCTTTTTAACTTCATGTGCTTTTTCGCTCCTATCATTCTTCTCTTATTTTGTTTGAAATTAGAGACCAATTATTTTCTTCACAGTAAAAAGTTATAGAGAATCCCCCAGTGAGAATTTCATTTGTTTTGTTTCCGAATTGAGGTATTACACTTTTCTTTCTTTTTTCAATTATGCGTGGAAAGTGAAAATTATGGAAAATTCTTGCAAGGCTAGAATTTACAACTGTTTATCTGCTATTTTTTTTTACTTTTTTTGTTACTTATTTTATTCTATGTGACAATTTTTTATTAGATTGGTTCATAAATTTATTAATGAATCCTGTCTAACTAAATATTAAATAAGGCAAAGCATCCAATGATGATCTTACACTTTCCATTTCCCTTATAATTACATATAAATCAATCTTCTAATCAAATTATTTTTCTTAAATCTCATCAGTCATCACTTTGTCTTTTCTATAATTTTCTGCCCATGTTTTTATTTCACCTAATTACAAAAAAAATATGCACTTTATACAAATTATTGGTACAAGTATTCGGAGTCAGAAGTACGCTTTACGCATTCTCTTCTTCTTTTCTTTTTTTTTTTTTCCTCTAAACAAATGTAATGATTTTAAATTGAAGTGCAATTAATAAAATGTTGACAACATCGGCTACTAACAACTTGCAATGAAATAAATTAACTATTTCGTAAAAAATATTACTAATGCTTGATCAATAGGATATAATTTATTTTTAAACATGTTTTCACTTTTTTTTTAATATGTCATACAAACTTTGTAAAAAATTTTAAAAAAAAAATAATTACACTTTTACGTATATGCATTGTTATCATGCGAGAACAAACATTATAGCTTTTCGAATTATTATCTATGATTTTCAATCTTTTGTTTATTATTTTTTACAATTATTATCAACTTCCTGATATAACAACAATAATATTTTGGATATACAAGTATTTTGCACTCAATTATTTTTACAATGGCAATATAATATAATAAAAAAATTAAATTAGCTACAGGCTAACAAAAAGAATTTGTAAAATGGGTTTGATCTAATCAATAGTTGAGTTGGATTAAAACCAACTTCAGATCTGATTCTTAAATCTTACTAAACAAGTTTGATCTAATTAATTAGTATTCTTGCAAATTCAACGTGAGAGCTTATAATGATTTTTCACATCAACCTGATAAAATAATAATTAAAAAGTTTTAAAATAAAAAAATTGTGTTGATCGATCTAAAGATAGGGTTGGGGTGTAAAATAATCCAAAAAATGATTAATATAGGAAAACCGGTTCGAAAATTTTTGATTCATTGGTCCACCAATTTAGAATTTAAATAATGTTGTTAACATTTTTAATTTTCTGTTATGATTTCAGTTTATAAGTTGCAATTAACCACTAAATAACGATTAACTAATTAATATATTAAACCCAAAAGTTTTTCTTATATATTTTTCTTTCTAAAATTGATAGACTCTTTATTTTTTTATATATTAATATTTATTGACACTTGTAACAATATGTTAATCTAAAATAAGATTGGATGGTATATTATGACTTATTATGTATTTATATTAACTATAATTTTTTATTTGACTTTGATTAATTATTTGTAGTTTAACAATTTTATATATTTTATTTTTTAATTTTAGTTTGTTAGAAAGAAAAAATAAAAGATTGTAGTTAACCGAAATGCAAAAATCGAAATTGATTGACAGGAAATTCATGGGTAGTAATTTTTAAAAACTAATATTAATGGATCAAATAGTAAAATTTAATAAAACGTATTCAAGTTCCTTGCATTAAGGACGAGCATGATTGATAACCTTACTTTTTAAGCTTAAATAATTGATCACAAATTCATTTCCTTAAACCTTTTGTCTATTTTGTGGAGTTTGGTAGATTAGCACTTCAGCAATTACTAGCAATTTCTTGGGTTTTGATACGACTCTATCGATAGAATAATTTTACCTTTTAAGAAAGGTAATATTCCATCTACCCCATCTCTTTTTAATCCAATCCTTTCGAAAATGAAAATTTCACACCTCATACGTATCATATATTATTAAATATAAATTGATTAATATATTTTATATTTCAACTAAATGTGTATATTTTTCAAAAAATAATTAAAAGTATATATTTAATACATTCAATGTATTTATTATGTTGCCTACCGTCTCAAATTATAGCACCACTATAATTCTCCTAAAAGGATGGTATACTCAATTTTTCAACCGTTAGATGAGCCAAAAGTCAATAAAATGGAAATACTATACATTATCCAACGATGAAAAAATAGACCAAAAATGTGTTTTACGTTAAATCAAGAAGAAAGTGAACAATTAATTGTGCTTTCTGGACCACAAAATGGGCTTGTAGACATTAATGACAATAAGGGTCATGTCAAGTGGGTCGTTTAGGCAAAGTATGATAGTGATTGGGCCACAGGGCAATGACAAGCCCAAAGTAGCAGAATGAAAAACCTCCATTTTCAAAATCTATAAACTTTAGGCAAAAAGAAGAAGGAAAATGGAATTTGTAATGATTATTGGTTAACTTTTAGGTGAAAATGACTTTGATTAGATAGTGATTTGGTGGCATCACATTTTATGAGGCAGATCCGTAAGTCCATTTCTATTTGAGTTGGGCTTCAATATTATTCGCATTCGCTGGCCCATTTCTTTCTCTTATGGACCTCTACCACATCATTTCTTTCATTTCATTTTCTCCTCTCATTTCAAATCCTTGCACACAACCAACTCTACCAACAGCTCCAAAAAAAAAAATTTCCAACTCATTGTTGTATAAAAATATGATTAAATTTCCATCTTAATGTAACAACTGTATTACATATGAATATGGGAAGAAAAATAAAATGTATATATTATTTTTTAATTCAACTGTATATATTTATTTTTTTTTGAAGCAAACTGTATATATTTATTAATACAAATAAAAATCCAATAATTGTTAGTTCGAGTGTTAAAAAATTTAAATTTTCTTAAATTAAATCTCAGATTCAATTCTGATTTTGTGTATAAGCGTATGTCATTAAAAATTACACTTTAAATTATAAGTTTAATAATATCTGACTAAAAATTGATCAATTCGTAAAATTAAAAAAAATTAATCAAATAACCAAAACTCAAGGAAAACAAGGTACTTGCATCATATTTTAAGTAACGAATGAAAACTCGGTTACATGTATAATTGACAAATAAAAAATTTCCATCACTTGAATGATGACAAAAGACAAACTAATAGTACACATTAACATATGCACCATAATTATCTATGAAAAGGAATATATAAGTGACATAAGTACTTGAGATGCCTAAACATTGAAAATTGGGTTTGGTTGGTAGAATGTCTAAAATCAAAAGTTGGGTTTTATTTCAAAAGAGAATTATTTTAAACACCCAATTACAAAACACTAACATATACGCCTTAGGTAACTAGATTCTATATACATATGCCATGTTCTTATATTTAACATACTTAAGTTATAGCTATCTACCATATTTGGCTACATCTTATCTAATATACTTGAAAATAACATGGAAATGGAGCTATTGCCCTCTACTAAACTTTGAGTTTCATATACACGTATATGCTCTAAATATTGGGCGTAGCTAGGACATATTATAGAGAAAAAAAAGATTATATTTTAGCCCCTGGAATTAAGGAAAAATTGCAATAAACCCTTTAACTGAAAATTTATCTAATTGGCCCTATTATCTTTGTTATAATTTCTTTATTCTCAAAATAAAAAATGTTATAATTTGTCCTTATAAGAACTATTATATTTTAAACTCATCCTCTGATTTTAGAATGTAATAATAACTAGTAGCTATGCATATGTACGTTGCAATTGACCAAAATTTAGACTTTCCTTTTTTCTTTTAAGGAAAGAACAAAATTTAGAGTTACTGGAATAAATTAAAGGGTTCAATTTAATAAATTTTCAATGGAGAAACTTAATTGCATATTTTCATAAATTATAATTTAAGATACATTTATATATCTAAAAAACAAGGCACTTTTCCTTGAAATAAGCAGGAAATGGAGCAAGTTCAGCATACTGCTATTTGAATTTCATATACATATATATCTTTCCTAAACTTGTACATAGGACGTATGCTAATGATTGCTTCTGAATTAGAATCTATTGCAGGTAACTTGTCCACCTCAAAGGAAACTACTTATTTAAGAAAAGGCATTATTATTATTATTTTTGATATATGATTATAGGTTACTTGTAAATTAAAAGAATAAAATGAGAAGGAAAAGCGACTTCTGGCTTGTAATTAGTTATTGGGTCGCTAAAATTATACCTGCTGCTACCTTCCTCCACCAGCTCCTCCTCTCCAACAACTTTGTGTTTAATTTCCTCCCCCTGCACATTATATTAATTATTTTCTAAACAAAATTAATAAATTATCAATTTGACCAATAACAGTTGCATGAAAACAACTGAAGTAATTAAGAAATTAAATTGAGTTTTAAAAAAAATGTAGTGTAATTGGGTTTTCTAGAATATTATGGTTGTTGATTATATATGAAGCAATTAATGTCGATTTCATGTTTGCTGATTTTCACTATTTCTTCAATCACATCCCTTTAAATCATTCCCTCTTTTCTCATTTCCATCAACATTCAAAAATCTTAATTTTTTCACTTTTCTCTTCTCTCTAAAAATGAAGAACAATAATAATAATAATAACACAAAGCTTATTCTTCTTCACCCTTATATCCAAAAACAAGGCAGCTCTAATCGTTTATGGCTTCTGGCCTTTGTTTCCTTCTTCACCATTGCTTTTCTCGTAACATTAATCTACACAAGAGACTCTTTACCAGCCAAAACCGCCACCTCTACCGCCGCCATGCCTTCCTCCATAACCGCCAATGCCCCATTACCTACAACTGTTATTAACACACTTCTACATTATTCTTCAAGATCAAACGACAGTTTCCACATGTCGTATGGCGAACTTAAACCAATCTCCGATGTTCTTAGAAAATGTTCTTCTCCATGTAATCTTCTGGTTTTCGGTCTGACGCACGAAACGCTTCTGTGGAAAGCTCTAAATCCCAATGGAAGAACAGTTTTTATAGAAGAAAATCGGTACTATGCAGCGTATTACGAAGAGCTACATCCTGAAATTGATGTGTTCGATGTCCAATATACGACGAAAATGGGGGAATTTAGGGATTTAATAACATCAACAAAAGATCAAATCAGGAACGAATGCAGGCCAGTTCAGAATTTGCTATTCTCAGAGTGTAAATTAGGGATTAATGACTTACCAAATCATGTTTACGAAGTGGACTGGGATGTGATTTTGATCGACGGACCGCGAGGAGACGGAGCAGAAGGGCCGGGAAGAATGGCGCCGATCTTCACAGCAGGTGTTCTTGCTAGAAGCAGGAAGGGTGGAAATGGAAAAACACATGTATTTGTGCACGATTACTACAGAGAAGTTGAGAAAGTATATGGAGATGAGTTTCTGTGCAGAGAGAATTTGGTTGAAGCAAATGATATGCTAGCTCATTTTGTGGTGGAGAAGATGGACGAGAATAGTTTCCAATTCTGCCGCAATCAAACTTCAAAATCCAAATCATCGTCCTACTAGTTTCTTCAATTTCATCAATCATTCAAGCACAAATTAAAGGTAGAGTCTCCAAGTCAAATGGTATAAAGTGGGAAAGCTGGGTATTTATTATCTTTTTGAATTTTTAGACCTTTTTTTTTTTCTATTACTATTATCTTCTTGCATCCAATTACTGGTGGGGAGTGTAAAAAATAATTCTTTTTGTAATGGAAAAAAGCTGTAATTCCATGGAAATGAAAACTCCAATTATCATTTGCAGTATTTACTTGTCAATTTAGGATTTTATTTCGAAAAACAAACTGATAAGTAAGAATGCGATGATATATAAGAAACAGGTTTAATGAAACCGACACCTAGCAAATAAAAGTACCAAAATTCGAGTAGACTTGCAGGCAATATGATGTAAAAGTAAATGCCCTTTTTTATCACTCTTTTCTCTCTCCGTGCAACTCGTTTGATATCTTTCACAGTCAGCGAAATTATCGATATTTAATGACAATAATTTAAACAGAAATTTATATATTATCTAAAAAATAACAGATTTTAATTTAAGATATCCGAGTGAAATTTTTGAATGGAAATTTGGCCAAAGCGAAAAAACAAAAGAGAAATGAGTCTAGTCTATAATGTGATTGAGGTACAAATCAGTAGCCAAAAACCATATCTGTTGATTCCCTATTTTTTCTTTTTTCTTTTTTTTTTGTAGAAATTGGTTCCCTAAATTCTAGTAATTCTGTCTCTCTTAAGTTTCATTATATTTTATAAAATTATTAAATACTTCTCTTCATGCATTTTAAGGTTATTTTTATAATTTAAGTACCAATAAATTTTATTTTAATAGTACTGATATAAAAACTAAGATGATAAAACACTGATTTAAAATCATAACTATTGTATAAAAAAATTATGAATTAAATAGGTTGATAATACTATTTTAGCGTATATTAAATTTATAAACTATCACTGTAATCTACTACATTCCGTCAGAATTTAGTGGGTGATAAATAAATAATCATAGACCTAAACCTAATAAACATTATAGGCAACAAAATAAAATTAAAAAAAAAATGTGGTGACTGAAAAAAGCTAACACTACAAAAAAAAATGCAAATTAGCGACGGAAAAAACCGTCGCTAAATGTCTGTCTAGTCGCTAAAAGGCCAGTCGCTAATATATTAGCGACGGAATTCAAAATCAGTCTCTAATTTAGCGACGAAAAATTGCGTCGCTAATTTTTTTGTCGCTAACTTACATTCCTAATTAGTCGCCGAATTATAATAATATTTAGCGACTAAATTTCCGCCGCTAAACAAATTCTTAAATTAGTCGAGATAATAATAATTTGTTAGCGACAAAATTTTCGTCACTAAACCGTCGCTAATAAATATTCATAAAATGCAAATAAAAATGAAAATTAACTACACAAAATAAAATCGCGACTAATGCAAATTTCATCGCAATTCATTTATAATATTTTTTTATTATTATTATAACATTCAGAATTTAATTTATATAATAAAATTTCTCAAATATTATTAATTTAAAAAATATAATATCATAAAAGTAAATTAAATTGTGTAATACTTTACAAATAATTAAAAAAAATTCAAACTAAGTAATACTACTAACAAATTTTTATATAATATGCTACAAATAAAAAAAGAAAGAACTTCGCATAGTTTCAAAGGAACAACCTTTTTTATCCAAATTTCCAACATATTGTTCCAAGCATTAATGAGATCACAACAGTGTAGAAAAAGCGAACTGCAGTGTATTGTGGGTTTCTCCAGTAAGATAAATTTTGCTTCCAAAGACAAGCTAAAAACTACTAAAAAAAGGACTGAGAATACTTGGTTGGGAAGTTCAACTCTTTTGCATCGCTACTTGGCCTGCTTAGACGTTCAACCAACTCTTTATTCTGTCTAAAAAACAGCAGAAGGCAGCAAAATTAGACAAATAGAAAATAATGGCATTGTTCTTCCACAACAAGAAAACAAACAGCAAAAGTCTCCAAAAATTGAACGTACTGAAACAGATTAGATTTTCGATAAATTTCAGCAAAGTCCACACCCAAGCAGTTTTCTTCAGAAGGACAAGTAACCTCCAGCATCCATGCAGCAGGATTATATCCCTTCTTGAAGTTAAAATATATGTAACCAATGGTAAAGAGCAGGATAATAAGTATAAATTACCTGTTGTGTCTCCATGTCAACTTCTAATGATAACCGCAACCATGCAGAGAAAAGAAGTGACTCGAGAACAATTAAGCAAGGAGAGTGAACATCAAATTTTCTAAGTTAAACTAAAATACACCAAGAAATCAAAATGATAACCCCAAAACTATAAGACCAGGAGATAAATTCATATGAACCCATACTAAGAGTTTAAGGCAATATATCATTTTCAGTTAGTAGTTTCAATATGCAGGATTCAGTTATTTAAAATTATTATCTAACACCACCTGTATGGAATAACATAAGGAGCAGTGACAACACAACGAACACGAAAAAGTTCTGTAAAACAAAAGTATACATTATAATTAGAAAAAATAAAAAATAGCTACATTTATTCCTTTAGTAATGAAGCCACCTAATTCAATAACAGTATCTTCATGATATAAAGACAATATTGCACTTGAAAATAGGAAATTAGGAATAAGAGAGCTGATTAATTCATCAAGTATTCACTAACACCTTGACATTCACAAAGGGACAGAAATGGAGGATTTTTATCTTATAAAATATAGTAACATTAATGTTACTTAATGACAAGTTCAAGGAACAACACTTAACAACAATCAGCAGAATGTAAAAGTAAGAGAACATCAAACTTAAATCAATCATATTCATTCATTTGAGCATAAAAAGTGACAGAACTTGGAAAATCAAATTCAAGTAGAAAAGCAGAAGATACATGCTGGCTATTTGGTTGGTTTAGCAAGGATGAACTTGGAAAATCGAATTCAATTAGAAAAGCAGAGTAGCAACTAAAGGGGAATAATGTTACAAACTCGAAACACTCATGTAAATAGCCTTTCATCCTGTGGGCTCTGTCAAAGAAAACAAATAATAAAAGCTAAAACATTTACAAGCAAGCAAAAGAATGAGGATAAGAGACACGGATCGAGTGATAAGATGCACTTAAAACAACATCACAATCCGGATCAATTTCGTCCTATGACAAATAACTCCGTTATTGAATCATGCTCAAATTTCAAATAATCGATCAAAAGCAAGATTCAATCAGGAAATACAAAAAGGCAACTAAAATAAAGTTAAAAAGGTAAGTACATGTGGGACCTTTTCAGCAGCAGAAGCTGAAGCCTGAAGTTGAACGTTTCTCTCCTCCAACCTTTTATGCAACTCACAAATCTGGTCCTCCATGGTTTTTGCCTTACTCTCTGCTTCCTGTAAAAACCCAAAAGCACACAATCCTCAATTTTAAATAAACAAAACCCACTATACTCCACAAATAAAAGACTCGAAGAATGGAACCATAATTATTAAATCAAGAACTCATAAACTATACAAAAATAACCCAAACCCACAAATCACATGTCTGTCTTGTTAATGTTTCTTTAGCAAATGATTGTTCTTGAGATGCAAGGCGGCTACGAACTTTCTTTAGCTCAGCAGCTAGTAAAACGATGTTGCGCTTAAAACTCTGCTTCTTCTCATTTAAATCCTTCAACGACGGCACCCAAAAGCACACAATCCCCTTTATTTTTGTAACCTCAAGCACCAAACGGACTGAGTGGTCAAGCACCTCAAACGCCGTCAAAATCGGAGGCAAACCCTTGTCAAATCTCACATCAACGACAGCACAAATGACTTGACAAACCTGACCGGAGAAGATTGGGGAGGAGCGACTGCGGCGGTGGAAGAAGCTTACTCCGAAGTGCGATTAAGGGGGTAACCATAAGGAGAGGCACGGCGCGCGGAGGATAGAGATGGAGAAGAAAGCATTGGATTGGGATTAGAGAGAGGAGATTTGGATGCAGATCGGCGGGAGGATGATCAGAGAAGAGAGGATAAGAATCTACGTGAAGCCAATGGTTAGGGCTTCAAAGAGAATGTCAAAATGATGTTAGGGTTTGAAACGTAAATACCTGACACTTTGTGGACATCGTATTTGCACAACGATGTCGTTTTTTCAACATGCTGAGACTTTTTCTTTTTTTCTTATATATATATATATATTGCACTTGTGATGATTAGTTATAATTAAAATATCATATTTAATAATTAATTATAATTGAAATACAATATTTAATAATTAAAAATTTTAAATTTAATTACAAATTAAATTAATATAGATTTTAATAATTGATAAAGTTAAAATTAAATATAATTTAAAATTAAATTATATAAATATAATTATTAAATTTCTGGAGAGATACCATAATCAACACCCCCATCCCCGATTTCTAAATCGGAGATGGGGAGAGCGACGCTCGCTCCTTTTCCTCACGTTCTTGCTCCACTCTCTCTCTATTTAGGTCCCTTTTCGGTTCTTTTCTTTTCTTTTTTTAAATATTACTTTCTTTAATAAAATTTTGTGGCCACACAAATTCTATTGGTCCCGAAATTTTCATCTCTTTTCATCTTTTTTTTTTATATCCAATAAATATCTCACTCCAAACTTCTAGAATCTAAACATCTTCTTAAATTATTATTATTATTATTATTATTATTATTATTATTATTATTATTATTATTATACATTTATTTATTTTAAATCCTTTGTCGTTAGTTCTTAAATTTTTGCTTTAAATTCAAATTATCCCTTTAAAATTTTTAAATTATGCAAATAAATCAATCATAGAACCAGTATCAAAATATTGTACACCCGTATTAAAACTGCTCTCACACCATTTTAAATTTTTGAGACATTACAATTAAATTTGAATAAAAATATTTTAATTATAGAACTAGACATTTCAATTATAAAAAACTGAAGTTAATTCAATTAATTAATTCTTATTCAATTAAATAATAAATTAAGCTTAAAATCATATACGCATTAAATTGAAACGGTGGAGAGAGGTGAGGGGAGAGAAAATATTATTTTTATATGTAGGGTAAATTTTTGAAATTATTAAAATGCCCCTACCAAATTTCATCATTTTACCCTTGTATTCAAAGATAATTTTGTAAATATATATAACTAAAATTTTTAAATAATTTAAAATTTGCTCAAAATTTTAACAAAATGAAAATAAATTATAAATTTTTCATAATCATTTTAAATGAAATAATAAACTTTATATTATTATTATATAAATATTTATATTTATTATTTATCATAATATGACTATATAATAATTATAACAATTAAGTTATTATTATTATTAAAATTTAATTTTTTTAAATAAATAAGTTTATATTTGGGGATAATTGATAAAAAATCAATAGACTTTTTAATAATTTAATATTTGATATAAATTTTATAAAATAAAAAATTAATTACAAATATTTTTATTATTATTTTAAATGAAATAATAAATTTTATATTACTATTTTATAAATATTTATTTTTATTAATCTTGAACAAGCAAATATATAATAACCGCAATAATTAATTTATTATTATTATTAAAAAAGTAAATTTTCTAAATAAATAACTTTAGATTTTGGCAAAATTGATAAAAAATTATTATCAACTTATAAAATAATTTATAATTTTCTGTTACAAAATCAAATATTCATTTCATATGGTTTATATTAAAATTACTTGAAACTATACATAAATCATGTGTGTGAAAATAAAAAAATTGTTTTTAATTTATTTGCGACTGATTAGCGACTAAATAAATCCGTCGCTAATTGTATATTACTATTAGCGACGGATAGACAGAATAATTCCGTCGCTAAACCGTTTCAAAAAGGCGCTATATTTTCCCTCCAAAATTAGCGACTAAAATGTCGTCGCTATATTTTCTGGAACTAATTTCATGAATAAAAAATAAGAAAATTTCGCGACGGAAATTTCTGTCGCTAATTCCGTCGCTATTTCATCCCAAAAAATAGAAAATATCCTCCCACGACGGAATTGTAAAACAGTCGCTAATCCGTCGCAAACTTTGCGACGAAATTAATGCCATCGCTAATTCGTAGTTTTTTTGTAGTGTAATAACATTTTGTCCAATTTACAATTACAATTTTTATCATTTTAAAATAACAATCGTATCTCTAATGTATATGAAGCATTTTAATTTTCTCTAGCTTTCTATAATTTCAATAAAATTAATGGAAATATCAATTTTTTATAATTTTTAAAAATTAAACGGGGCCGTTTTCTGTAGCTTTTATGCTTTTAGAGAAAAGCTGCACTTTTTATTATATAAAAAAATACTCCAAATGAATTAAACTAAAAATATCATTATTAAGAAGTATTGAATTTAAATACTAAATTAAAAATAATAACTTTAAAAATATAAATTATATTTAAAATATGTTTAGAAATATTACACAAGCAGACAAACCGTTTAAATTTTATTTCGTTAATTTGAGTCTAAAATTATGTTTTTCTTTAATATGTATTTTTTTTATACACAGCTCATCAAATATATAATATTTACTTCTTAGCTAGCCTAAAAGGTCAAAAATAATTTTTTGTATAGGGTTTTCTAATATTTATGCGTGGTAAAAACTAGAGTTCTAAAATATATAAAATCACAATAAATATTCTTTTAATCTCAAAGAAACCCTTTAGAAGTGCGAGGTTTCTTAGATGCTGGAAAAAGTGCTGCCACCGACCCCACCTAATGATAGATATGGGAAGAAATCCAAATTAGAAGAGGATGTTACCTTGCATAAACAGAAGAACGGACAACTAACTACTTCTCATTCATTTTGAGACATTTTTTTACGCAAGAATGCAAACCCTTCAAACTCTCTCACATAGTTTTGGGCCTCAGACAATGGTAAGTATGGGGATGATGATGATAATATGATTAGCAACAAAGAAGATAATGTTTCTGAAGGCAATAATGCTATGGAAGATGATACGAAGAACAGGTTGGATTGGAAGGATGGTTTACCTTCTATCACAATTTCAGATTGTTTGGAGGCTAGGTTGGCTAAACTATGGAGGCAATATGTGATCGTTAAGATGTTGGACAAATACATTAGCTACAAATTTTTATGCTCTAGAATTGAGAAGTTATGGAATCTTGTGGGGGAATATAGAGTAGTTGATTTAGAAAATATTTTTTTCCTGGTGCAATTTGATAACTGAGATGATTACCATAAGGCCCTTCTGGGAGGTCCTTGGACGATTCTTGGACACTATCTAATGGTACAACCCTTGGCACCCCAAATTCTCGACTGATAATGAAGACTTATCACCTGCGGTTGCTTGTATTAGGATACCTAGTATGGCCTTGCCCAGATATCATAAGAGAGTGCTTCGCATAATTAGTCAGATGTTGGGAAGGTTAGTGAAAATTGACTATAACACCTCGCAAATTGAAAGGGGGCGGTTTACCAGAATTGTAGTAGAACTAGATCTCACCAAACCTTTTCTTTCTAAGTTTAAGCTAAATGGAGTAATACATAGAATCAAGTATAAGGGCCTGCCTCGAATATGTTTCAGATGTGAAAAATATGGACATACTTCCGATATATGCTCCCCAATTTATATTGAAAAATAAAAAAAAAATAACACGTTCGATGCAGTCAATACGACTAATCTATCTGATCAAGTAATAACCAATAGTAATCCTGAGGAAAATAATTTTGGCCCATGGATGATTGTCTCAAAGAAGGGAAATAGGGGCAGAACACAATCTCATAATAGGAAAGATAAGGAAATAGCAAATAAGAAAACAGTTTCAAGTCTTGTCTTCTAATGCATTATATGAGGATAGAAATAACACAAATGAACAAAATCGTGCTTTAAGTTCCGCTACAACAATAGATGTAGGGACATTATCAAGTGAAATTCCAAAAAACACTAATACATGTTCAAGTGGAGAGAATAAAGACCCAGGATGATTCTCATATAGAAATTTGGGATGTTACTGATGATATTATGATTGATGTTCCTATTACAACAATCTCCCATCATTTTGATGTCAGTTCTAAACTTGGAGCTAAAGAGAAAGATAGTTTACCAGGTAATACAGATACACCACTCAATGGGAAAGGACGCTGCTTAACGAAAAAATAGGCTTGTCCTGCATTTGCCCTTAATGAAATAGAGTTATCTGCTACCATTAATACCATAAACCTAGTCACCCCTATTTTAGTCACAAGAAACCACATTGTTGTCTCTATTGAGAAACCTAGAGTGTTGTCTTCTTCTAAATTTAATTCCCATCGCAACTTGAAGTCTGGAAAGCACTTTGGGAAGCGATCACCTAACATATGTATAAAATAGAGGACAAAACTTCTCTCCAAGTCCCCTTCTAACTCTCAGCCCATTGTGGATGTAAACAATATTTCAATTTTGAGTTTCATTAACCCACTGCACACAGGTGGCAATTCAACATAGGATGTTGGTGGAGAACAACCTGATGCCTTTAAAGGTGGTTTTAAACAGTAATTTTGCATCCATGTTCTAGTCCTTTTGTCATGGATTTTAAATTTCTTATTTAGAACTATGAAGGGGCTTATTCTAGCAAATTTATTGGTGTGGTTAGAGATTTTCGTAATCAATTTCAGGTGTCTGTCTTCATTCTCTTAGAAACCAGGACTAGTAGTCTAAATGCGGACAAAGCCATTAAGAATATTGTAGGTGTGTGTTTCCAAATGCAGTTTGATTGGCCTCGATTTCTAGTGTCCAAAGTTCACTTGGAAGAGAGGTAACCTTCAAGAACGATTAAACAAAGCTCTTTGTACTTAGGAGTGGAAGAACTTATTCAAAAAAGCCAATGTGCAGCATCTGCCAAGAGTGAGCTCGGATCACCGACCTTTTTGTCTTTCCCTCAATTCTAGGAATACATTTGTCAATCCTCCTTAATTCAGATTTTTAGCTCCTTGGCTTTTACACAAAGATTTCCATTCTTTTGTGCGAGAGTCTTGGAATTCTAAAGAGAACATCGAACAGGCCATATCTTTATTTGCTTTTAAAGTTTCTATCTAGAACAAGGAAGTCTTCAGTGATATTTTTTGGAGGAAGAAAAAACTTCTAGCTAGACTAAGTGGTATTGAAAAAGCTCTTGAATACAAAAACTCTTATTTTCTCCACCAGACTGAGTTGAATATTCAGTTGGAATATAAAAATGTGTTACATTGGGAAAAGTTGTTGTGAAAATAAAAATCTAACTCTGATTGGCTTATTAAGGGAGTCAAAAATACTAGCTTTTTTCATAACAAGTACAGGGTGAAAAAACATAGAATGCAAATTGACCGATTATAGCTATTAGATGAAAGTTGGAGTTTAGATCCTGTAGGTTAAAAGATCATGTCATTTCTTTCTATTCTCAACTTTACTTAGAAGAAAATCACTTTGCCCTAGCTTACCCTATTCAGGGTCGATTTGCTCAGTTAAATAGGGCAGTTCTTAACTTTCTTAGTGTTGCTGTTACAGAACTTAAAGTTTAAGAGATGTTTTTTAGTATAAGACCTTTTAAAGCCCTCGAAAATGATGGTATGTGCGTTGGTTTTTTCCAACACAACTAGGATACTGTTAAAAACTCTCTTTGCAATTTTGTTAGTTATTGTATGGAGGGGGAACCTCTTTCGCCTACCCTTTGCCAAGTAATCATCACTCTTATCCCAAAAAAAAAGGTAAGCCCTCCATTATTTCTAATTTGAGACCTATTAGTCTGATTCCTGTGGTTTTTAAGGTGCTGATGAAGGTCCTTACCAACAGGTTTAAACCTTGGCTGGTGAATCTTACTAGTGATACTCAATCTAGCTTCGTACCGATCAAGTAGGTAAATTATTGATAAAAGCGTTATTACTCAAAAAGTTGTTCACTCTCTGCTTTACAAACAATGGAAGAAAGGTTGGATGATCATAAAAATTGACTTAAGGAAAGCATATAATAGACTTCAGGGGGACTTTATCTATGACACTCTTATAGAAGCGAGGCGTCCCAATCCTTTCATTCAAGTTTTGATCAATAGCTAGTTGGCTAGTAATGCTAAAGTCTTATAAAATGGCAACTCTTTGGAAGCTTTTAAATCATCTAGGGGAGTCCATCAAGGGGATCCTCTATCACACTACATCTTTGTGTTGTGTATGGAGGGTTTATCTGAGATTATTGAGAAAGCGATAGAGAAGGTTTTATGGAAGACTATTAAATTGGAAAGAAGGGAGTTCACCTCTCACGTTTATTTTTTGTAGATGACCTCCTTCTTTTCACTGAAGCGTCGGAAGAATCCATGACTCTAGTTTGTGATGTTTTAAATGATTTTTGTCAATACTTTGGTGAAAAAGTAAATAAAGCAAAGTCCTCTTTCTTTGTCTCTAACAATGTTAACAATTCATTGACACAAAAATTCAAGAATGTTTCTGGCTTCTCTTGTAGAACGAATATAGGGTATAAACGGCAAGAAATATTTTAAGCATTTAATCGACATGGTGAAAAGCATATTAAGCAACTAGAATGTAACACCCCAAAATTTGAATCAGACATGTATGGCATGTTATGAAGCATGAACAATAACTTTAGGATAGTTTTTGGGATAATTACAGTAGAATAGTATAGTAAAATTTAAAAGTACAGAAGTGTTAAACGTGTTCAGGCCAAGAAAATTCGAGGATGGGTGACCTAGCGGGTAGTTTGGCTTAACCCTAAAATAAGAAATTAGATATTAAATGGAGCCCAGTGGTATAATTTAAGATGAAATTGAGCTTAAATATGTCTTTAAAACAGACCGTGAAGATTTTATTCGGTACCATAGAAAATTTTGACCAAAGTCAAAAATATTCTACGGACCTTCGAAAATTTTTTCGTTTGATCATATTATTTGATTAGTGTCTGGGGGTGAAAAATAATTTTTTCAATGATTTTGAATATTTAACCGGCTGATTTTTCCTTTAAAGCTGAAACTATACCGATACAAGCTCATAATGACCTAAAATTTTGACCACATTATCCTTAATATATTTGGACATATGGGGTAAAGTTTCATATCATTTTGAAGAGCGAAACACTAGTTTCCGAAAAATGGTGAAAAATCAAATTTAATTTAATTAACCGAGCTAAAAGGCATTTTTTATTGGTTAAAGGGTATAATTGTCATAAAAAAATTGGGTTAAAATTGATTAAAACCAAAAAAATAAGCAATAAAATTAGTGGAAGAATTAATTAGGCCAACAATAAATTAATTAAGTGAAATTTGGTCAATTGGTTGGACTTGATTTGACCCAATTAACACAAGTATATAAAGGAAAAAATATTGAATTTCTCCAGAGATTTTCCTCCTCTTCTTCCCCTTAAATGCCATCCCATACTAATGAAGAATTCTCCATTTTTCTCCACATTTTCATCAATTCCATCCTACACAATTTTGTATTCTCTACAATCTTAAGGCCCTAAATCCATTTCTAATCATCTTAGGAGCTTATTTAAAGTAGAAAGTGGAAGAAATTGGGAAAAGAAAAGAAGAAGACTTGGAGAAGTAATTGAAAAGAAATTCGGCCAAGGTAAGGAAGCAAAGAAGATTAAGGGGAACAATGATGGAGAAGGCCACTTTGATGATTTTAAGTCACATTGAGGTAATTAGACTCAATTTTACACTTCATTTCATTAAATTTATTTGAATTTTGCTTAAGCTTTCATTATGTAGTTTGAGAAAATTAGATGTAAAGGAGAAACATATTTAAATATGTTAGTTGAATGAACTAACAACACATAAGGATTAGGAATTACTGAAGAAACCAATCAAAAAGTGAGGAAACCTAAGGTGACTAAATAGGGTACCTAAGATTACCATGTGGTAATTGGGTGATTAATGAATAATTAAGCATAATTTGGAATTATAATGATAAATGGATGTAGTAGGCATGTATAGAAACTTAAACTTTATGCATATCTAATGAGCACAAAGGAGACATAATGAAATATTTTTAGTGATTATGTGATTTTGGCTAATTCATGGAAAATTAGGTGTAATGGTCTCAACATCGGGTTAGCTGTGAACAGTATTTCCGACAGTTAATAGTATTTTTCGGATCGAAAAGTACATTTGGAAGTCAAAAATATTTTATTGGATCATCGAAAAGTATTAGTCATGGTGAGTCCACAATTGAAATTTGAAGTGAAATCGGGGTCAAATGGATCTCAAAAAGTCAAAAATACGAAAAAGGTATCGAGTCAATTTTTTTGGTAGAGAAGGAAACTTGATTTTGCATAAATTTTTAAAAATAGGAAATGAACTCCGAAAATTGTCAGATTTTGCAGATCTTCATGAATTTTATGTAGAATATTTTGATAGTAAAAATTAAATTTTTCGATGATATCGGTAATAGTCAAATCGAACCGATAAGTATAAATCGGTCCAATAATGAATTCCGATTGAGCCGAAAATTTACGTACTACCTATTTTTTATGTGATAAGAATGATGAAATTATCATTTTTTGAGTGATTTGAAGTGAGAAAGTAAGAAAAATCAAATTGGACTTTAAATGGACCTAAATGGGCCCTTTAATTAAAATGAGTTAAGCTCAATCTTTAGGCCCAACCTTTGGCCCATTTAGAAGGACATAAAAGGCTGAAATATCTGAGATTATCCCAGAATTTTCTAGCTCTTTCTTCCCCTCTCTATGGTGGCCGAACCACCACCTTCACCTCCTCTCTCTCATTTCTTCAATCCCCCACTTAAAATCTTCATGTAATCCCAACATGAGAATGGTAATTCCATCTCTCTAGATCATATTTATGGCCTCCAACGTTTGATTAAAGCAAATGAGCAAGAAAAATCAAGGTTTAAAAGTGAAGATGTCAAGATAAAGTTTGAAAATTTAATTGATTTAAATTGAATTTTAAGTATTTCCTAATAATTTTAGGTGCTTAGAGTTTGGATTTGATATTATTTTGAGCAAAATAAAATGAAATCATGGTATTTTATTGAAGGAATAATCCGGCAAAAAGTGGTGGTGTTGAAGAACAAAGTTTTGCTTGGTGTTAAGTGAGGAAAAATGAAGTTTATGGAAGGTTAAGTGCTAGAAAAAGGTTAGTGACTATCACATCTTAGTATTTCCCTTTGAATTACATGATTTTTCTTTAGGTTTATTAAAAAAAATTAGTATAATTGATTTAATTTGAAATTGATGATATGAAAATGTAATTAGACCTTAGTTAAACATATTAAAATACTTAATTTGAACTAAATAAATTTGTAAAGAATTTTCCTATTAGTGGCCGAAATTTACTCCAAAGAGCAATGATTTGTATACTAAATATTTTAATGAAATCAAGCCTTAAATGAATGGAAATCATGAAATATTGTATCCATAAATGTTTATGTAATTATTAGAAATTAGTTAAATATTTTTGGAATATTTATTGAATAATATAATTGATAAAAATAGAGAATTCTTATTAATTATGTCATAAAATGATAATAAGCATAAAATAAAATATCCATGAATTTTTAGGAAATTTATGAAAATTATTAAAAAAATTTTAAGTTGAATATTAGTATATGTATAAAGTGTATATGATGAATTAATGTGAATTAATTCATGTAATAAGTGAAAAATGATAATAGTAATGAAATAAAGCATATATAATTTTTTTGTGAAATTTATATGAAATATGAGAATATTTTTGGAATATTTACTGAATTATGAAACTAATAAAAATAATGAATTATTGTGAAATAATTCATAAAAAGAGTGAAAATGATAAAAATTGCTAAATAATGCGTATATAAATTTTTGTAGAATTTATATGAATTATTAAAATATTTTTGAGATAAAACATTGAATATGTTTAATTAAAAATATTGAATTAATGATAAATAATTCAATAAACAAGTAAAAGATGGTAAATTAATATGAATTAATTTACATTACGTATAAAAGAATTGAAAAAGTTAATTAATGAATTTCCAAAAAAAATAAAGTAATGAATTTTATTAATATAGTTCATAATTGTTCAAAATCTTATAAAAATAAATAATTGGCTAATTTATCAAAATAAATTAGTATATAAAAAGTATTAAAAGAGTGAATTAGTATAAAATAATTCACCAACCGAATAAAAGTTGACATATCTAAACGACTAAATTTTCGGATAGAAAAAGAAAAAGGAAAATTGTTAAAAAGTCAATTATTGAATTATTAAGAAATAATCCATAAAGTATATTAAATAAAAAAAGAAGAAAATAAATAGTGAATTATAATGATATAATTCACAAAATGTATAAAAGTCTGAAAAATATTAAATGTTCAAAGTGAATTATTATATAATAATTCACAAAAAGTGATCGAAAAGACAAAATAATTTCAAAGAGAAAGTAATAGAAAAAGAAAGAATCATTGTATAGTCAATAGCACTAAAAAGAATGCTAATAACCAAAAATGTATTATTTTAAGAAAAATGAAAGAAATTAAAATTATTAAAAGTTTGAAAATTATTTTGAATATTTTTTATCATTTTTGCCCTTAGCAATAATAGGTAGTAATATTCTTATACAGGATATAATTGGCTAGTCATATGAACACCCTATACTGCGGTGCAAGTCATGGCGACTTGCTTTACTATATGTAGGATCTCTGATTTTCATAGTTTCAGTGTTAAAGTGAAAGTGTAAGTGCAAGTGATATGCTCTGTGAAAAATGATTCCTTGGGGGTCATTTCTCTTTCAGTGGGACCTTTTGGGATCCATGTCCCGCATATCCTTTCTGAGAGTTCTTGTCATATTGCTCTAGGGGCATTTTGATAAGAATGGATCAGAAATGCAAAAGTAAATTAAATGTAAAAGTTATAAATGAAAAAAAAAATGAATTGATTAAAAAGGAAATGAAAAGTTTGGAATAAACTGTTAGTTTTTTCAAATATTTTAATTAATAAGTAAAGATGAAAAGGAATTGGTTTATAAAATTAAAATGGTAAATAAGAATTAAAATAAGTCTTGTAAAAGAAAAAAGGGCTTAAAATGAATTTTTACATGAAAAAAGATAAATAACAAATTAATTGGTATTTTGTGTACCAATTATTATTTTGGAAATAAAAAGTTCAAAAAATAGTACTAATATTGTATTTAAAGTCAAAATGACAATACCGTAACTAAATGTAAAAATATGACTAAGTAATGGAATTCTGAATGTAAAAGTTAAATGAAAAGTAAAATGATCAAAGGAAAAATAACTGCTCAGAAAAAAAAATAAAAAAGGTAATAATTATGAAATAAGAGCGTAAAAAGGTCCATATGTAGAAAGAAAGGAAAATAAAGATCTGTATGCAAAAAGTTCCAAATAACTATATCACTTTGCATTAAAAGTTAAAAGCTTTGATAACTGCAATGCGTTAATTAGCCAAAGAGTCAAGGAAAATAAAAGAATAAATAGCAAGAAATGAACAAGTAATTGGACAAAATACCATTAACAATACGAGTATCAATATAACTCATTAAATGAAATGACAACTGCATCAAGTAATTTAAAAGTATAAGATAAAAGCTAAGTAAAAGAAAAAAAAACATAAATGTAAATGTCAATTTGTAATTGAATGACAAAAGGAAGTATGATAAAGTAAATTAAAAAGTAAAGAATTAAAGTAAAAAGATTGCCAAAAATGTTGTTAAATAATAAAAATAGTGTTAAAGAAATTAAAAGCAAATTTCTGATAAATAGGAATAAGAGTTCGCATAATATATGTAATTATGCTTTAAATTAGAAAATTCTAGAATTAGTGGTTACCACTGAGCATATCTAGTGCTCAGCATGTAGTATTTACTGTGTGCAGATTTTGAAGTATTGCGGGAGCTCGGTACACATAGATGCAAAAATTGAAGAAGAAAAAAAGTCAGTTATAATTGTAATTTAGTATTTTTGGCATGTATATACTTAAACAGTAGTAATAAAGAGCTGAGTTGTATTCAAATTATTGTTTACGAAATGGAAAATATGATATGTCTGAGATTGTTTGTTTTTTAGTCATTGATTATTGAATAATGATTTTTGTTCTATGAATGAACATTTAGAATGTGAATTTATGCTTTGTAATAACTGTTGGGCCTCTATGAGGCTGTGTGATTTTTTAATTTTTCAGGAGGCTAGTAAGCGACTAGCCATCGTACTACCAAAATTTAGTTTAAAAAAAATTATCGTTTACCGCTTATTTATGTATCAGAAAGAATTGTTCCATTAAGGGTGTTACATTAGGACTTAATTATGACATTATAATGACAAAGAAACCTAGTATGCATGATTGGAATAATTAATTTCATGTGTAGATAAGATACATAATGGTGATCAAATCAGTATTGAAACATTATTGATAGAAATTGAATGTATATCAACTTATAATTATTAAAAATGACCTTGAGAACATTTGTGGCATGTTAATATGGAGGAATAATATTGAGTTATAAGAACCCATAGAGACTGAATAATATATGTGATGTAAATGACTTGATTTCATCACTTCTATATGATATTACATGTATACATAATGAGTATATGCTTATTAAGCATGTATATGTATGAAATGAGGAACAAATTAAAAATAGGATGAGAAATCAAGCATTGGCTGAATGTTACTTCATATGGTATAATAGGATAATTTGATAATTATTTGTATATTGAGCATAAAATGTATAATATCATGATAAATGAGCATATTATAGTTGATTTGTGCTAAAATGACCCGTGGACATAATGTTTATTATGTGGACATAATGGTACATTATTATGTAACTAAGAGTCACTAAATAAATGTATGTCAACACATAAATACATAAATTGAACATAGAAACACAATTAAAATGAAAAAGAATAAGAAAATACATAGTATGTGTGAATTGTCATTAGAGCCGAATGGTATACCCTATGATAATGTCCCATTTTCATCATATTTGAATGTTACTCATTATGTATATTAGGGTTTTATATGTAATGTCGATGTATGCATGAAGAATGAGAATGTGTGTTATGATACACAATAAAAATGCCATAAAGAATTATGTAAAAATACAACACAATAAGAAATAATGTAAAGGAATATGATTAATAAGTTTAGTAAGGGTAAAATGATAAATATGCAAGAAATAGGATTCAAATGGTAAATTATGCATAAAGTATGCCATAAGGTTGACTAATAAGAAATAATATGAAAAATATAGTTACTGGTTCAGGAAGGGCAAAATGGTAATTATGCAAAAAGGAAGATCAAATAATAGTTTAAGCATAAAAGTTGGCACAAATATGATTAAATAAGAAATAAGATGAAAAACATGGTTAATAGATTCAAAAAGGGGGTAAAAAGGTAATTACGCTATAAATCAAGGGCAAAATCATAATTTGGCATCAATAAGGTGATAAAAAAAGGTTAAAAGGGTTAAATAGGTGAAAAAGGGGCAAAATCGTAATTACTATAAAACTTACGGACTAAAATATAATTTGCTACTTCGAGGCCACACATAGGGACCAAAATATAAATTTACCATTTAAGGTGAAATTGTAATGGCCTTAATATCGGGTCAGCCGTGAATAGTACTTTCCGACAGTGAATAGTGTTTCCCGGGCTTGAAAGGACATCCGAAAGTCGAAAATATTTTATTGGACCATTTGAAAGGAATAGTTATGGCGAGTCTATGGTTGAAATTTTAAGTGCATTTGAGGTCAAATAGACTTCCAAAAGTCAAAAATACGAAAAAGATAGCGAGTCAATTTCTCTGGTAGGGAATGGGACTTGATTTTGCACAAATAATTAAAAATAGTAAATGACCTCCGAATATTGCCATATTTTGCAGTTCTTAATGAAATTTTATGAAGAATATTTTGATGTAAAAAAATAAATTTTTCGACGATATCGACAGTTATCGAATCGGACCGATAAGTTTGAATCGGATCGATAACGGACTCCGATTGAGCCGAAAATTTATATCCTACCTATTTTTGATGTGATAAAAATTATGGAATCAAATTTGGATTGATTTGGAGTAAGAAAATGGGAGAAATCATTTGGGCTTTGAATTAAGTTATTATTGGGCTTTAATTAAATAGTTAAGCCCAAAACTCAACCCAAGCCCATTTCACCTTTTAAGAGGAGGTATAAATAGCTGAAATTTTCTGGAATCAACCAGCATCTTCACGCCATTTTCTCCTTCTCTTCTTGGCCGACCATCTCCTCTCCATGGTTGCTTGAGTTCTTCTTCTTCTCTCTCTCCATTTCACACCAAATCAAGCCATTAAATAGTGATTTCTACCTTTTTAATTAAGTTTAGTGCCCTCATCTCTTCAAAAGAATGAAATCATGGTGTTTTGGTGAAGGGTAATTTCGTCCAAGATTGTTTTTGGTTGAAGAATGAAGTTTTGCTTGGCTTTAGGTGAAGAAAAATGAAGTTTAAGGAAGGTTAAGCATGGAAAAAGGTAAGTGACTACCAAATCCCTTAATTTCCCATTTAATATGAATTTTTCTTGATTATGTAACTAAGATAAAAATAGGTAATATTGTTAATTAATGTAATTATGATAGGGTTATTGTAATTAGACTAGAGAAGAGATAAATGAAAAGTGAAAATGAGTGAAAGGAAATTTTTAGGGTGAAAAAGTAGTGATGGCCGAATTATTCCCTAATAGAAAAATGTGAAATTTTGCATGAAAATAATATATGATGGTCTAAATTGAATATAGTGATGATAATTGGTGCATTTGGATTTTTTTTTATGAATTATTGGAATTTATTTTGAAATTTTAAAGCCTATGTATTGAATATGTTCATAGTGAAAATTGTGATATAATGAGAATTAATTGATTATTTTAGTGAGAAATGGTGCTAAATAATAAATAATGCATAAATAAAATTTATTGGAATTTATTGAATTGATTGAGGTTTTATTGGAATTTTTATGTGAATATGTATAATGAAAATAATTGAATTTTAATGCATAATTGTATAAAAATGACAAACATGATGATTTAATGTGAAAATAAATTAATGTCAATGACAAGAAATAAAAAGTCAACCGACGAATGTTTCGAAATAATTATTGGGTAGTGAAAATGATAAAAGCAATGAGTTTTTAATAAATAATTCATAAATAAATAAAAATGATGGAAATAAATTAATATGTAAATAAAAGAAAGTTAAAATGAGTTTTAAAAGAAAAAGAGACTTTAATGAAAGAAAATAAAAGTTTAGGGGTAAAATGGTAATTTTGCCAAAGTAAGTAATTAACGCGTATAAATAAGTAAGAAATACTTAATAAGGGTAAAATGATAATTTCAGAGGCCTAACGGTTTCGAAAAATAGAATTTCCGTAGTTTAAGGACCAAAATATAATTTTACCCGAAAGTGGTAAAATAAAGAATAAAAGATGAATAATGGAGGAAATTATATAATAAAAATGAAAATAAATTATTATAATAGCAAAATCGTAATTATGCATTTGAAATGAATAAATTGATAGAAAAAGTCAAATTATGCATGTTTGAGGTCTAAAATAATAAATGATATTAATTAAGTCCCTAAATGCTTAAAAGCAGAAAAAAAATGTGACTAATTTATTACAATAAATTAGTCAACAAAAAGTATTAAAAGAATTAATGCTTATTTAAATAATTCGCTGACGAAATAAACGTTGGCATACCGAATGAGTAAAAAGTTTGAGCAGTAAAAGAAAAAGAAGTCAATCATTGAATTGTTAGAGAATAATTCGCAAATGATAATATAAAAAGAATACAAAGAAAATTGTGAATTATAATGTCATAATTCATAATTTATAATATGTGCAAAAGATTGAAAAGTTTAAGTATCTGAGTGAATTATCGAAGGATAATTCACAAAAGTGACCAGAAAAAGTGAATAAAAAGTTATTGAATAGTCAAGGCACGAAAAAGTGCATTTGATCAAATAACGTATAGTAATAAACAAAAGAAAAGAAATTAAAAGTTTTTAAATGTTCAAAAATGTTTGCAATGATATTGATTATGTTTGCCCTTAGCGATAGACAGGTAGTATGATTCTTGTTTTGGATATAATTGGCTAGCCATAGGGACATCTCTGTACCGCGGTGCAAGTCATGGCGACTTGCTTAGCTATGGGCAGGATCTTTGATCTCCATAGCTTCTGTAAAAGTGCAAGTGTATCTGTATCTGTATCTGTTTTGCGGGACTTGATCTTTCGAGATCATTTCTCTGTCTGCTACGTGGGACCTTTGGGTCCAGTCCCGTGTATCCTTTGTGGGAAACCTGTTATATTGCACTAGGGGCACATCGAAATGAAGAAATAAGTACTGTTTCATTGACTTGAATACAGAAAGTTATAACGAAACAATTCGTTTGAAATAAAATGCAAAGTCAAAATAAATCTGTAAAGATTTCTGAAAAGTGTAATTAGTAATAAAAAGAAATGTTTTATAAGAGTAAGATATTAAATCAATGTTTAGTTAAGCTTTTACAAGAAATTCAAATAAATCTTGATTTATGTGAGAAAGATAATTTTAATTAATCAGTAATGCTTGTACCATTTACCACAGTAAAGATAATGACAACTCTGGAAAATAATATTAATTTTTCTGCTTAAAGTTATAAAGTGATGATAGTGACAAAAAGTAAACTTAATGCTTAGGTAACGCTTTTCTGAAAGATAAGTTACCTGAAAAGTAAAATGATATAAGGCATAGGATTATGCAATAAAAGTAAAGTACAAGATATAAGTTTTAATTAGATAATTAAATATGAATAATGTATATAAGAAAAAAATAAGTTTTGACTGCAAAGTACTCCAAAATGGCTATATCGCTTTGCGATGAAGCTTATAAGCCTTTTAACAGTAATGTAATTATTAGATCAAAGTTAAAGTAAAGTAATAGAATATATAGCAAAAAGTGAAGTCAGATTATAGATTGAATAATTGACCAGTAAAGCAAGTATTAAAAGTAGTTTATTTTGGTACTAGTAAGGACACGAGTACCAATACACGTTGTTACTTAAAATGATGATTGAATTGCTATGGATAAAGGATAAAATGAAAGTACTGATAAAAAGTAAAAGTTAACGTAAAGATTAACGTAAAGATAAAAGGTAAATCTGATATTGATCTACCTAAAAAGATACTATAGTACAGTTAAAAGTTTAGAATAAAAGGAAATGTTTAATGAAATAAGAACAATAGAAGCATAAATTATGAAATTATGCTTATTCTTGGGAAATTCTTGGATTAGTAGTCACCACTGGGCATATTTAATGCTCAGCACGTAGTGTTTACTGCGTGCAGGTTCTGAAGTGTTGCAGGAGCACAGTACATTGAAGGACCAGATCGGAAGAGAAGACTTTTGTGATTTTTAGTATAAGCTTTTGGCATGTATATACTTAGACTATTAAGGTAAAGGCTCGAACTATATTTAGATTGTATGTTTTTTTGTCTTGGATGTATGGACAGTATGAGTTTCGTTATGATGTTGTTTTAATTGTTATTTGAATTCTAGAATTAATGGAAAGTACTTTAAAATGTTTTGAATTGCTCGGTAAAAAAAAAAACTCACCGGTTTCGGCTAAGTTTCGTTTCGGAAAAGACTGTTCCGAAAAGGGTGTTACAGAAATAGTAGGTAAAAGAAGCAAAAAAAAAAGTAATATTGGAGCTAAATAAGTTAAATTATGGTGAAGAGAAAATATAAAGACTTAATTGTAAATTTTCAGTTCGTGAGATAGTATAAGGACCAAAATGTAGATTCCACACTTAAAAGAGAATAAAAGTCAACGGGGACAAAAAGGATCAAAATAGAGGTCAAATAAAGTCAAACATAATAAATGAATAGTTTAGGGATCAAATTATAATTTTGCATTCAAGTAGGAATTACATGTAAATTAATAATAAAAAAGAATATAAAAAGGTTAAGTAGCAAAGCAACCAACAAAAAGGTAATAATGCAAATTAGCAAAAAATAATTTAAGAGAGGTAAAATCATAAATTAAGGAAAGTCTCATGGACTAAACAGTAATTTGCCATCACATAAGGAAATAGAAGGATTAAGATGTAAATTTTGTATTTAAAGTGATGTTACAACCAAAGAGAAGTAAGAGGATAAATTTTATGTAAAAGTAATGCAACATGTAATAAAGGAAAAATTTAAGGATCAAATGGAAACTTTTCATTCAAGTACGTACGAATCTGATATGAGCTTGAAAATCTCATAAATAGTGTGTATGTGTGTTTAGTTTTATTAAGTATAGTATTTAATATTTTGGTATTTTATGTGTATTTTTTTGCTTTTATGCGTTTTGTGTGTTCTTGGTTGTTTTATTTGTTTTATAGGAGTTAAGAAATCAATTTGGAACTTAAATGGGCAAATTTGGAAACACTAATGAAGGAGTGAAGAAGAAGCCCTGTCGCGAGCGTGACAAGGGACGCATGTCTAGGGCAAGAGATAAGGAAGAGAAAGGTGGAAGAAGGAAGCGTGTTGAGCGCGATAGGTGCCGCGAGCGCAACAGGAGACGGTTAAAGACAGTTAAGTTTGAAGAGTCATTTGAAAGTCACCAATTTTTACCAAGGGTTACATACCTATAGAAAGGCACTTGAAGGGACTTAATACTTGAAAATCTATAAATACCCTGGAAGTTATAATGAAGAGAAGGAGACAAGATCTATTATTTTATTTTTCTTATTTAAAGGTGTAATTAGAGGACAATAGTTGTAGATTTTAGTTTTAATTTTATGGCTTGAAGAGAAGGCAAAAGCAAGGAAGAAGACTAGACTTGGGGAAAGAAAGAAGGGTTGGGAGATTCCCTTCTTTTATTTCTAATCTTTACTTCTTTTTTGTTATTATTATGAATTCTTTTTAGGAACTTGAATGTTGTTATTCATATTTATTCATTTCTCTTTCATTTATCTTTATATGTAGGATTTGCTATTAAAACTTTATTAGTATCATTATAAGTTAAGGAAAACGACCTTAGATGGCAATTCCTTCTCTGAAAATCGTCATAGTGGTTATAAGCAAGAGAGTTAGCGAGAGCAGCATCTTTCTGAAAATTAATAGAAAATTCATTATCAAAGCATAGTTTGAGAGATCGCATGTGGAGATAGTTGTTATAGGTTGGTTTTTATTCTTTAAATGTATGTTTATGTCATTCTAGTCTAAATGCGAGAACTACAATTTAGAACCATAAATGCATGTTTAAGGCATAATCTAGTCTAGATGTAAAAGCTGCGACATAGAACATTATTCTAACTTGACTTACATGATAAAGATTGAATTATAAATAAGAGAAAAATATCAAATTCCATACTTATGTAATGTTATATTTATCATACTCATAAGTCTTCTCTGATTATCATTAAAGTAGAATAATATTTAATTTATTGTAGTGTAGTGTTAATAATAGTTTTAACTTGCAAATTAATGAGCATTGGAAACAAGACTAAAATCAAGTAGTAATAGTGTACAATGTTAATCAACATTCCTCGTGGGATCGATATCTGAAGTACTATAATCGGTATACCGTATACTTGCGGTATTTAAACTTATAGAAAAAACATAACAGAATCACATGGGATCCGATGAGAAAAAAATTAAATAATAATAATTATAAAGTAATTATATCGTAAATTAAGACAATAAGGGAGTCAGATTAAATTATCGCAATGTAGTATATAAGAATAAAATAGTAATTTAATTAAAATAATAGTATCGACTGAAAATTTACGTAAATGCATTCGTCACTAGGTAACAATAACACGTAGTGCATGGTTGTTTAATTGCACGTAGGGACAAGTACCGAAGACATTTCAATGAAAGAACAAAATGGCACGTACACGTAATGCTTTACTCAGTGTAGAAATTAGTCACAGTATGTAATAGGTTCTTGAAATTTGGCTTGTAAAATAATACGTTGAAAATGTATGACTAATAATAGCAAACATATTATATGACATGTATGCAAACAATGAAATTACGTCGAAAATCAATTGAGCAATAGTGAACGATTAAATTATGGCATCTATAATTGCCAATCGAAAACTAGACTTTAGAAATAATTGTTAACAAACCAATCATTAATCAACGAAATTGAGGGGTAATTAATTTGAGTAACCACGAAATGTCATCAACGATAACTCATAATGTACAGATTTATGAATGAACGTAGGGTGTTACATGGAAAGCAGACTCAGTTTCTCTTGAAGGGAGAACAACACTGGTACAATCAGTTTTCATGTCCATCCCGGTACATGCTCTTCAAATGATGGTTTTTCCAAAGGAGATCTGTCATAAAATCGAGTCTCTTTGCCGAGAGTTTCTATGGCGTTCTTTGGTAGCTCAAAGAAAAAACCATCTAGTTAACTAGAATAATCTTTGCAAACCTAAGAATAGAGGTGGTATGAGGCTGAGAAGGTTGTGGGAGTTAAATCGGGCTTTTTTGGCAAAAATTATTTGGCAAATGATCAAAAATCGTATGGCTCTTTGGGTCCATGTTCTCTGTGGCAAATATGGTTTGTTTGGTGGCAATAATGTTGTGTGTTCTCATAACAAAAGCTACACCCCTGTCTGGCATTCTCTTCTTCATCTCTAACTTTTCATTTCTAATGATATTAGTTCCTATGTTAGAGATGGAAGGCTTACTAATTTTTGGCTTGATGAGTGGTGTGGTAACAACAAAATAGTGGATTACGTTGCAAGTAACATCCTAGGTGAGTTTCTTAATTGGAAAGTTTGGTATGTCTTGACATCTAATAGTGAATGGGATGTAAATAAATTGGGTTATTTGATTTCTGCGGACATTTTGGGGGAGATTATTGCTGTCAACCTGCCATCTAATACCATGGGGCCTGATACTGTGATTTGGAACTCTTCTCCCTCTGGCAATTTTTCGATTAGATAGCTTATGCTTTGCTCACAGGTTATTCAGATAATGTCAATGGCGATAAATGGAGTTTAGTCTGGAAGTGGATGGGTCCTCAACGTATCTGTTCATTTTTATGGCTTTGCTTTTATAATAAGCTGTTGGCTAATACGAAAAGGAAAAGGCGCCACCTAACGAGCTCGAGCAACTGTCACTTCGACCATTTTTGGGAGGACAACCTACTTCATACACTATGGGATTGTACTAAGGCAAGAGAAGTTCGGTGGGTTTATTGAATCTGCAAGAGACTGTTTCTTTTTTTGCTAGTTCAAGAAGAGAATGGTTGATTGCGAATTTGACAGGAAAAATTCAAGTTCATTTTTGGGTAGATTGGCACATTTTATTTGGCTTTGCGGTTTGGAGGATTTACAAGTGGAGAAATGAGGAGATCTTTAGTAATTCTCAAGTAACAGTTCAGTCCAAAATCCAAATTGTTCTAAATGAAACCAAGGCAGATCTGCTGGCATTTTCTGCTTTGAAAAATAGTGCATTCTCCAAAAGGGGCTTGGAGAATATTATAGAGAAATGGGTTCTACCAGAGATGGGATGGATGGCTCTGAATACGGACGGCTCTTCTATTATGAGAGCTAATTCTAATGCTACAGGTGGAGTCTTTAGAAATGATATTGGTACTTGGCTTGGGGGTTTTCTTGTCGCTTTAATAATGCAAGGTCTCTTTTTTCTGAACTCTAGGTAGTCAAACAGGGTCTCCTTCTGCCCTGGTCTAAACGTTGGAGGAGAATTTTTGTTCAAACGGATTGCCTAGAAGTCATTTTGCGGTTAACCAATAGTGACACTATTGACTCTCATATGTCTGATGTAGTTAAAGATATTAGAAGACTTTTGGATCAGGATTGGCAAATTCATTTCTCTCGCATTAAGCGAGAGGCTGATTATGCAGCGGATCTTCTGGCTAGGAACCACATGTCTCAAGCATCTCAATTCACCTGGTTTGATGTCCCTCCTTCCAATGTTAAGGAGCTTTCATTTTATGGTAGCATAGGGTTATATATCTACCTCTCATTTCCTTTCTTTGTAATGTGTTTTTTTCTCTCCATAAGCCTCTATTTGAATGCGAGTAGATAGGATAAATAAGAGTAAAGTAGATAGAAGTAACTCTCATTTACTTTCTCTTGTTTGATAAATCTAAAATAAATATAGAATAGATGGAGTAATTTTTTAAAATTTTAGAGTAAATATGGAGTTACTCCCAAATTGGAACTAACTGTTTTTAAGGATATAAAATAATTAGTTACTTCCATCTACTCTGCAATTTTTACAAAACAAACAGAGTAATTGAATTACTTCAATCTATTCTATTCCCATATACCCCATCTACCTCCATTCAAACATAGGCTAAAAGAATATATATATATATATAATTTAACTATTCTGTTTATATTATTATTTCTTAATTTTTCAAAAAATGAGAACTTTTAAAAATAATTAAATATTTTGAAAACTACGACGAAATTTTTTTAGTTTATCCCAAAAGAGAAAACATTGTATATTCGGGACCGAATAAACTTGTTGCAGAAAACAGCAACTTCAGCAATTTTTGAGGTGAAATCACAGAGGTTCGTCGACCCCAGAATCATGGCCACCGACTTCAAATCCATACCAATAATCGGTAATAAGCTAGTCGCTATTCAAATTTTTCTGCTCTCTTAATCTAATTTATCTAATATTACTGAAAGTGCTTTTGCGGGTTACTCAGATATTAGTCCTCTGGTCTCGAAGGCTGATGATCGAAACATCGCTCGAGACCCCATTGTTTGTGAAGTTGTTAAACAATTGGACCAGGCCTGTAGAGAAGCAGGTTTCTTCTACGTGGTACATTTTTATTTTTTATTTTTTGAGAAAAATTAATGCCAAATACTTTTTGCTTATCGACTACGACTTCCAAATTGTGATTTCGTCAGATTTTTATTTGTATGTTATGATTTTGATTTTTTTTGGATTAAGCAAAGAAAATAAGAAAATCATTGTTATTTTGATTGCTGTTTTGTCGGTGTTACTTTGATCATAATCAAAATATGAACACTGTTGCCAAGTTTTGAGCAATGAATTGGAGTACTAAATGCAGCAATATATTAGTTCCTTTCATTAGGAAGAGAAATGGTTGCCTATTTTACATATTGTTTAGTTTCTATTCTTATTCTTACATTTTCTTTTTACCTTTCTTCTATGTGGTTTATTAGAGGGGGCATGGTATACCTGATTCTCTAATTAAAGAGGTTAAACATCTGACACACGAGTTCTTTGATCTTCCCTATGAAGAAAAATTGAAAATCAAGATGACTGCTGCTGCTGGATACAGGTTTATTTTTTGAATTAATTTACCATATCCAACTACCATTTACGGATAAGAAGAATGTACTATATTCAAACGGGTAGCTCCTCATCTTGATGCAGAGGATATCAAAGAATTGGAGAAAATATAACCAAAGGCAAGCCTGACATGCATGAAGCCATCGATGTATGTTTTACTATATTATCAGTCCTATTGTATATATGATCCTCTAAATGCCAAGTTATCATTTAATTTAATATGTTCTTGCAATGAGGCTCCCCTAAGTCTGCGGTTAGAATCAACCATCTTTCTTTATTTCTCTGATTCTTGCTTTCCTTTTCTTCCTAAAAACTTATAGTAGTCCTGGTTTATGTTCATTATAGTGTTATAGAGAAATGAAACCAGGGATGTATGGAGCTCTTGGCAAACCCATGGAAGGATGCAACCAATGGTATGCAGAAATTATTGATGTGTTTAGGTCAACTTTGTG
This sequence comes from Excoecaria agallocha, assembly GCA_037975025.1. Lineage (NCBI taxonomy): Eukaryota > Viridiplantae > Streptophyta > Magnoliopsida > Malpighiales > Euphorbiaceae > Excoecaria > Excoecaria agallocha. The sequence continues at coordinate 4,584,073 of CM075807.1, read as the reverse complement.
CTGTCAAAAATTTCTCATGAAGAATATTAGGTTGGATCTTGTTTCTATTCTTATGTTGAGAAGTGGTTGTCACCGTAGCAATTTAAATTGATTAGACCTTTGACCGTCAATCTCAACCAAGCTTTGGGCTTTATATCCTGAATTGATACGTATGATTCTTCTAAGCAGATCTCCTTGGATAGAGAATTTCAATGAAATCTTGGAGAAGAGTTCTACTATCATGGAAGACAAACCTTAAAATGGTTTTATTGCTATATAATGTTCGGCCATGTCCAACACCTCGCCTTTGGAAAATATAAATAACTTGTTATTCTTGCTTTTTGGTTCTTACAACAGCTGGTTATAGTTAATTTCACACATGTTTGATATAGTTATTAAGTTTGATCATTCTAATTTCTTCAATCTTTTATCTTTCAATCTTTTATCTTGAAGATTAGAAGTGCTGGCCTTAGGCTTTCCTCCTTTAGTTTAAAACTTGTTATTGGTTGTGTTTTTGATGTTGTGCTTGGCTGTATCTTGGCTTGCTTCTCAGCACTGAGGAATTTGTGATTTTTATTCATCTTCTACTCCATTACACAGGCCACTTGATCCACCTAATTTCAAATCACTGATGGAGGAATATGTCGCACTTTGCACAGGCATGTTTTTTAAAATGTAGTTCTCTGTTGTTCCTCAAATGTTCATTTAATTTAAAAAATCCATTTGTCTGTTACAGACCTGTCAAGAAAAATTCTACAGGGAATCGCCTTAGCATTAAGTGGATCAGTTGATGGATTAGATGGTGAAATAGGTGGAGATTCATTTTGGGTGTTGCGCATTATTGGTTACCCAGGTGTATCTAGTGTAAACGGCCAAGATTTTGCCAAAAATGACATAGGATGGTAATTCATTCTCATTTTGTTCTGTTTCTTTCACTTGCTTTCAAAGTTGGGTCTCATGTACATGACTTCGGTTTTTTTTTTTGGTCTGCTTCTGCTGATGTCTTCTGGCCAAATGATTCCAGTGGAGCACACACTGATTATGGTAAAGTATATGACTTTTAAGACATTTGCTCTCTCATAATTCTAGTATATCAATCATAACAATCCAAAAATGTTTCTCAACAGGCTTGTTGACATTGGTTAATCAGGATGATGATATAACTGCACTTCAGGTATGGACCTACTATTTTGACCCTTCGGATTTTAGGGAGCACTATCTTAAAATTATTGAACCACTGGATTGACTAGATCAATCTCTCGAAGATGGCCTTTACTTGTCATTGTAGAAATCACATAATTAGAAACCTTCCATTGCTTTGGTTGTGCAGTAAGTGGCTGTGGCACATATGCATAAACCTTTCTGTGAGGGATTTAACATTTCTTTCGTACTGCATAGTATAAATCATATCAATTAGCCATGTCTCAGACTCAAACTAGTTGGGATTTTGTATAACTATTCTCAAACTTCTCCATGTCCTTCATTATCAATTTTGCATCTAGCTTGAGTCCCTTAATTCCCCTTTGCTTTTGCATTAACTTCACCTGCATAATCTGTAAAATTACTTCGAATGGCAGTTGATGTTTGAGCTGTTCCAGCAAGATATGGCTTTATTTCATTATTGATTATCATCATTTGCAAATAGGCTTCTACTACGTGCTCCCCCCTTCCGTTATTCTAGAATAACACAGAAAAAGAAAAGCGTACCCACCCTATAGAGAGCAGGGGATTTGTATTCTGGTTCCACCCCATGTTGTCTTCTATGAAGTTTGAACATTTAGATTATAAGCTGAATTTAATATTGAAGTTAGTCACAAAAGCAAGAAGCCGTCTCTCTTGCTCTATCATGAAATATGATAACCAGCAACTATGGTGGAAGTCTTGAGGGTCATTTTAGGCTGAGGACATTTGAACCTTTATGAGGTCAAAGTGCAGTTTTACATCCTACTAGCCATGTTTTTGTGCCCAACTTCTAAACTAGATGGGTTATTGAAGGTGAGGAACTTGTCTGGCGAATGGATATCTGCTCCACCAATTCCAGGAACGTTTGTATGCAACATTGGGGATATGCTAAAGGTTACTGAAATTTACCTTAAAGTTTATATTTCCTTTTAGCTTCTTGTAGATGATTCTGATTTAGACCTAAAACCTGCAGATTTGGTCAAATGGTTTGTACGACTCAACTCTGCATCGAGTTATCAACAATTCTCCAAAATATCGCGTGTGCATAGCCTATTTCTACGAGGTTTCTTCATAATTCCGCAGCTCTATCTATGACCTGTATTTACTCATCCAAAATTGATCTTTCAATTCGATTGTGTTGCGTGAACAGCCCAACTTTGATGCTGCCGTAGAGCCGTCGGATATTTGTGTAAGGAGGACTGGTGGTATCAGGAAGTCTGGAAAAGCAGTTTATGGGGAGCATTTAGTGAGCAAAGTTCAGACTAACTTCGGTTAGCTCTTTTATCTGGTAACATTGTTGTACAACTACTTTTTCAGCAATGATGCTTATTTAGGATATTGAATTTGAATTATTCGTTCTCTCCATACATCCTTTATTTCTCTTCTAAGGATTTCATAGTTATTTTCTTGTCGGCCTCACCAGTTTACTGATTTATCTTTTTCCTTTTGTCCTTCAAAACTAAGAAATTGTTTTTACAGAGATGTAAAACTGTTTTACCCAGAAATTCAAGGTTAATTTTCTTTTTGAATTGCTTTATTAAATTTTATTGATTTTGATGATATCTAATGTCATATTAATCAGACTTTAATTTTTTAACTTTTTAAAAAGTGTTAATTTATCGGTCAAATACATGATATATATGCATTATATCAAAAAGAAATTTATACACAGCACCGAGACAGTATTAATTACTACACCAAGCATATACAACATTAATTCAGTCGAACGGCTTTGGCAATAGTAAAAGATTCGATGGATCATTATTTTTTTTCATCTCAGCAAAAAGTTAGGTCTTCAAAATAGCACAACTCAGTGGTTTGTATTACAAATCATTAAATAATGGAAAATCATACAGAAGACGGTGACCATCGATAGTTTACCACGAGATGCAAGGGCGACGGAGATCTGCCATTAATCAGTTCACTGCTGGAATGCTTTCAGCTCCTTGCCCCCAGCCACATTTTAGAACCAAAATTGCAGTATAATTCTGATCTAATGTCATGGTGAAGTGTAATAAATTGTTTAATTAATAAATTAAACCTTTCCTGAATCTCATTTTGAGACAAGCAAATAATTGCGCAACTGTTTCCTACCTACCTTGTATTACAAATAATCAAATATCAATCTGCAGAACCATTAACAGAAACTTTTGATACCTGATTTTCCATATCTCTCAGATAAAGTGGAATCCTCACTCCTAGATCCCTCAGTTGATCCACCATACCATATAGAAATTCAAAGGTCAATCTAGATTGTGCATTGAGATCCTCTCTTACATGAGGTTGCATCCTGAACCACTCTCCTAACATCTTGTGCACATGAGCGCGGATCATTCTCCAAGGTACAGGGTATTTTTCACAGAGTTTCAAATACTCCATTAGAAGATCTGCCTGGTCCAGTTTTCCATCTCTTCTGTTTTCTTCATCGCCAACAGCCCATTCAGCTGTCCGGTATCCAGCAAAAAGAGCTGGATTCTCAAGGAGAGACTCAGCTGACAGCACCCCATCAACACCAGTCTCTTCCAGACAGTTCTGAACATCATCCATGTGCCGGATGTTTCCATTGGCAAGAACCGGGATTTTGATAGCATCTTTCACAGCCTTGATGGCCTTCCAGTCAGCACGGATTTTTTTTCCATCTTTCTCATCTCTAGTTCGGCCATGGACTGCTAGAAGAGAGCAACCAGCTTCCTCCAGCATTTTAGCATACTTAATAGTATCCTCTAATTTTGGGAACACTCGGATTTTGCAAGACACTGGAACTTGAAGGTTGAGAGCCAACTTTTCAACTAAAGCTTTCACAAGTGGAAGATTATCCATTAAGAAAGCTCCATAGTTCCCCCGCCTAGCAATACGCTGCGGACACCTGCATCAAAGCCATTTGAACCAATCATTTCATACTTATAAATATCACAAAAACATAGTACCATAGTGAACTTAAGTGCACTCCGTATCCTCCTGAAAGTACAGCGTGGAAGCTCTACACCTCATTTTCTTCACTAGCAAGGCTCCATTATTTGAATCCACAAAATATTTGGACAAAACACTTGCAATTGACATTTTACAGATCATTTTCTCCTGTAAATGGACCTAAAATTTATTTTACTGCACAATTCAGTGCAACCTCGAAAAGGTCACTACCCTTTTATCAAATATTATCCAAAAAATAACAGAAAAACACAAAACTACTAACCCCAAAACTTGTACTGAGATATGGACAGATAAACAGAGTATGGACACATAAAAATCAAAATTCTGCTACAAAATGATTGCTTAAAAATAATACCCCAGATTAATGTCCACGTAATCACAATAAGGTTCCACTCTCTGCGCAGCTTCCAACAAGGTGTTTGGATCATTGGCACAAAATTGGACAAATAGCGGGCGATCCTCCTACAATTGAACTCATATGAAAATAATTCTAATGAATCAAATAAACAAAATTTAGATACTTTGTGTAATACCCTATGTCCGAATATCAGTGTGCCACGATTGGTAATATTACAGGGTCAGTTATGTGATTAATTAATAGCCTAATTACTTTAAGTCCATTAAACTGTAATGTGGCACGTAATTCCTATTTATATGTTAGCGTCAAATTGTTAATATTCATTTGGTAAAAATTTGAATAACATAACAGCTATAAAATAATGCCTATCAATGTGCAAATTTTCAGATAAACACTCTCAAATAATTCACCACATTCTCCACCACCTCGATCGCAGTCGTCATATCAATTAATCAGCACAAACCATATTTTGATATAGTCATTATTCAAGTTCATTATAATACACAACCATAATACTCTACTAGGTTCACATCATTTACACAACTATTTAATACGTTACAAGTTCAAAACAACCATAACACAGTATACTATATCTACTTCTTGCATACCATGTACATGTCATACTTTGTCTTCTCCATCATCATCTACCTTCGGTTACCTATCCTCTGCACGCAGCCAAATAAAGTCACGCGCTAAACAACATTGTTGCCTAGTGATGGATACGCTACACAAAATTTTATTACATATAAAATAGTATATTATTAATGCCTATTTTATTCCTAATACTTAATATTACATTTTACCCTAGAACTTTCTCCTTAAATTAACATTTAATCCCTATTATTATTTATTCATACCTTTTTCTCACTTATTTCTCAATTTAGCCGAAAATTATATTTTAGTTCCTAAACTTTCATTTTATCACATATTTCACTAATTATTATGCAAATTTTATCTTTTATTTCATTTTCATCTCTCAATTTACATCTTAGTCCTTATAATTTCTTCACAATGACAAATTACCATGTAGTCCTGTTAATTTTATTTTTATACATTTTCATCCTTTTTAGTTGGCAATCAACCATCACTCGATGTTTGTGCAGCCACTCCATTCCCAAGATCAAATCAAATTCATAGAAGGGAAGCTCGATCAAATTTGCAGGAAAGATGGATTGTTGTATTTGAATAGAACAATCTTTATAAACTTTATTTTCCACTACGTTATATCTTAAAGAGTTGCTCAGAAGTATATCTCGATCTAACTGTAATCTAATTAAACCCTTCTCAAGTGTAATTTTTGTGCCAAGATAGGCATATATGGACTTGGAATCAATTAAAGCATAAATAAGGATACCAAAAAAAAAATTTACCTACTATGACATCAAAAGCTTTATGCTCCTGGCCCTCACTGCATATGCATGAGCAGATGGTCGCCTCGTCTGCTACCGGAGGACTCTTAACACTCCCTCTACCTGGTGTAGTACTAGTAGGTCCACCCCTGCCTCTACTTCTGGATGGTAAATTACTAATTCTATCTGTAAAAGGAGTTGGTGGCAGTCAATGCCCGAGGACAATCCTTCTGTTGATCATCTTTTGATCCATATCTGAAGCAAGCTCCCATCAGTCTCTAATACAATCCTGGGTGTCAAAGTCCACTATGGTCACATTTAGGATTATCAAACCTACCAGTGCCTCGGGGTGTGTTAGCAACAGAGAAGAAAACCACCATCAGCAGGTGCTCCTAGCAGATCCAGCAAGAAGCCTAGGAGTTATGTTGCTTCTCTACAAGTTCCTACAGCTATTCCAGCTCAGAGTCAAAAATCCACAGCCCAACCTAGTCCACCAATGGCCTCTGTTGCTAGCACACCCCAAGGCACTGGTAGGTTTGACAATCCTAAATGTGACCATTGTGGACGTCCACACCCGGAGAGTATTGGAGACTAATGGGAGCTTGCTTTAAATGAGGATCAAAAGATCATCAGCAAAAGGATTGTCCTCGGACATTAACAACACCACCAGCTCCTCCTACAAGCAGAACCAGTAATGTAACATACACTCGTAGAGGCAAGAGGCAAGAGTGGACCTACTGGCACTACACCAACTAGAGGGAGTGTTCAAATGCCTCCAACAACAGAGGGGTGACAACCTGCCCGTGCATATGCAATGAAGGCCAGGGAGGAACATATTAGGTCAAGATATACTTGTGAGCAACCCTTTGGTACACAGCGTAGTGGTAAATAAAGTTTATAAAAGTTGTCCTATTCAAATACAGCAATCCATTTTTCCTACAAATTTGATCGAGCTTTCCATCAATGAATTTGATGTGATCTTGGAAATAGATTGGCTGCACAAAAATCAAGTGATGGTTGACTGCCAACTAAAAAGGATGAAAATATATAAAAATAAAATTAATAAGGACTAAATGGTAATTTGTCATTATGTGAAGAAATTATAATAAATAAAACGTAAATTGAGGAATGAAAATGAAATAAAAGATATAAAAAGGGCAAAAAGGTAAAAATTTGCATAGTAATTAGTGAATATGTGATAAAATGAAAGTTTAGTGACATTCACCTAAATTGAAAAATAAGTGAGAAAAAGTTAAAAACAAATAATAATAGTGATCAAATGGTAATTTAAGGAATCAAGAAAAAAGTTCCAAAATAAAATGTAATATTAAGTATTAAGAATAAAATAGACATTAATAATATATTATTTTATATGCAATGAAATTTTGTACAGCATATCCAACATTAGGCAACAACGTTGCTTAACGCGTGTTTTTGTTTGACTGCGCGCAGGGAACTAATAATTGAAGGTAGATGATGACGAAAAAGACAAAGTATGACATGTACATGATATACAAGAAGTAGATGAAGTATATTGTGTTATGGTTGTTTTAGACTTGTAATGTATTAAATAGTTGTGTAAATGATGGGAACCTAGTAGAGTAGTATGGTTATGTATTATAATGAACCTAAATAATTACTATATCGAAACATGGTTTGTGCTGGTTGACTGATATAGTGACTGTGATTGAATTGCAATTGAAGTGATGGAGAAATGGTGGAAAATGTGTTGTGAATTATTTGCGAGTGTTTATCTGAAAATTTATAGGTGAGTAGACATGATTTTATAGCCATCATACTGTCCAAATTTTTACCAAATAAATAATAAATTGACGCAAACATATAAATGGGAATTACATGCCACATTAAAGTTCAATGAACACCTTTATAATTATGTTTAATGGACTTAAAGTAATTGGGCTATTAATAACTCACTTAAATCACCACATAATTGACCTTGCACTATTACCAATCGATGCACACCGATGTTCAAACCAATGTTCGGACATAGGGTGTTACACTTTGGCTGCTACGTGAACTTGGGAGAACATTGAAGCTAGTTTAACATGCACAAGAAGCATATTCAAACCCAGCCATTCAAAGAGATGATCATGGAAAAAACAAATAAAAGAAAAAAACCAATGACCATAAAATGCATTGGCATAATTTCGGAATTGCACTAGGAGGCCTATTCTCAATTTATTTCTGTTGCATAAGTAATGTTTAACACGGAATGATCGACAAGGATTTAAATCATTACTCTGACCACTAAGCTTGGACTGCATGTCCGATGGCGGGATCAAGAAGCTTAATCTCTTACAACATAAAGCTGTCTAGGTAATATTTTAATTTAAGCATAAAACTGGAAATCTACCACAAGTCAACTTTCATAATAAGCCATTACTAAAGAACCAATTGAAGAACTACACACAAAAAGGCTCAATATCCAATCAATTCAACTCACATACACATGAAATTGAGTTCTCCAGAGAGCAACTGTCAAATAAAAAGCGTATATAAAACACACAAATTTGGTTTGCGAGTAAAATTGAAGCATAAGTGACTACCTCACAAGTAGTGAACTCCTGGCTTCGATATTTCTCATTCTCAGTAAAAATCCTGGAATGCAACATAGGAGTGTAAGCAGCCTCAGCCCCGTACTTTCTACAAAGCATTCGAAACGGAAGCTCCGAATTATCCACCATGGGTGCAACTAACAACTTTGGCCGCCCCAGTTTCGTCCAGTGGGCCCATGCACGCTCCAATCTAGACTCGCTGATGAGGCACCGATCCGGCGAGCCCAAGAAGCATAACAAATCCGTATTTGGCAAAGAAGAAGAGTTAGGCTCTTCAGTTTGTTGCTGTTGCAGCGAATTGCAGCAGAGAAGATCGTCGTCTGGGTCTAGAGGAGAAACTCCGTTGAGTGAATGGGTTAAAGACGACGCCATTAGAGCATTTAGCGGCGACGAGCGTATAAGTCTAGAAGAAAGATTGTGGTGATTGAATAGATATCTCATCGGCGGACGGTAGATGGCGAGAAGCAACCCATCGCCGCCGCCTATGGAGAGAGGGTTTTAGCGTTTGTGGCAGGGAAAGAAAAAGGAGACGCATACCTATATGGACTCATATATTTGGGGTTTTTCAATTTCTGGGTTTCTAACATGGGCTGGGCTTATGAGGTACAGATCAGATCAGATCAGATCAGATATCACCCAAAATATTATTTTAGACAAAGAAAAAAAAAACATTTGATTATCATCACATTATTTAAGATAGGAATTAGACCAAGGATGATCACGGGGCGGGAATTCCCCAGCTCCAATGTGGATCGGCTCCATTTGGGATGGAAAATCCCTAAATTTTCGTCCAGTTGGGATGGAGATGGAAAAAAAAAATTTCGTTATAAATTCGGAGGTGGGAACAGGGAATGGAGTATCCGTCCCGCAGAGATCCCCGTCCAACAAAAAATATTTTTTTAATTTTAAAATATAATATTTTATAAATAATTAAAATTAAAATATAACTTAATTTTATAATTATTAAGTTTTAAATTATACTTAATTTTAAATTTATGAATGGTTAAAATTTATATTAATTTAAATTATAATTAATTTTAAATTTTTTATTTATTAAATATTATATTTTAATTATTTATAATATTACATTTTAAAATTAAAAAAAATATTTGGGGGACGAGAATCTCCACGGGGCGGGAGATTTCCTCCCCATTCTAGAGTCGGGGGCAGGGACGAGAAATCTCCAACCCCAACAAGACAATGAGTAGGGATATAATTTCCGATCCCACCCCGTTTCATGAGCACTCCTAAATTAGACACACAGATATCTCATTACCCAACGAGTGAAAATAATAGCAATTAACAGTGAAAAGAGAGTTCTTGGAGCAAGAGAAAGAATCAAGTTAATTAAAAGCTTAAAAAAAATAGCGTATATGTCCTACTCTATTCAAATAAATCCAATACAAATTTTATTCTCAAGTCTAAATTAAAAGTAAAAATGGACATGTTTCTATTAATATCGGTTAACCATTAACCATCAATTAGTCATTAAAAATTTCAAAACATATAATTATCTTATAAATCAATGTATGAAAAAGTTTATGTCAATATTAAAATAAAATAAAATTACAAATAAAAAAATTATGTAGATGGTCTAATTTACACTTATGGATCATATATACATATATGTGTGTGCGCGCGTGCACCGAAACCTATATATAGGATCGAGTTGATTAATAAGACATTAAATCAAAATACAAGTATATTAATCATAAATTTAAAAGTTAAGGTTTGTATACACGTCGAATTGAACTAACTAGCCATATATGTGAATTTAAATTCGATATTAACCACTGATTTAATGATATTATTTTCTGCACTAATAAAAAGATTAGCATTAAAACAAAAAAACAAAAAAATTGGCATAAACCTCAAATCCCATAAGTTTCTTCTATTTTCAAAGGAAAGAGGGTATTTTTGGATTTGAAAGTCAAATTGGCTACCCTAATAATTAATTGGATGCTTTACTGCTCACCCCACATATATAGACATATTGAGTCAGTTCCCACTTCCCCCTTTCACTTGCCCTCTTTTTATTTTTATCTATTATGCATTACTACTCGGTACTCACCTTCTATGCTTATCTTCATTTTTTTATTCAGACCCAAAACACAAATTCTTACTAAGAATATATATATTTTTATATTTATGATCCAATCAATTATAGAATGTCACACAATAATAAAATATAAATTTGCACAGTATATAATTAATAAAACAGATGAGTTTCTTATTTCTTAATCCGATATGTTAAAATTCAAATTTTAGATATAAAGTATTAAATATTTTAAAATTAAATTTACTAACATAACGATATATCCAATGTAATTTAAATTAATAAAATCGTTGGAAAGACTTTCAATCGATCCAATAATGAATGTTTATTTAAATATGATAAATAATTTAGGGATATTGTATCCGAAGGGAATTGGTGGGAAATTAAACACTATCATCCTAAACCTTATCTACATGTTATGATGAATGGACTGTATATTTTGTCTACATGATGCTTCGACAGCAGAACATGGCTGCATGGCATAAGATTTGCGGTTCAACTTGACATTTTCCAATTTAACGTGTTTTGTCACTTCAAAATTCCCAGCGGCATTTCTTTATTTTCGGATAATAATAAGATCCTTTTCAAGCTTTGATTGATTCCACATAAGAAAAAGTGACAATTATTCTTTTACGCAACCAGTTTGTGTTTGTCTTCGGTACTTTGAAAATTAAATTACATAATTTAAGTTGCTGAATTATGAATCTCAATCATCTATCGAGTTCCATTCTCCTTATTTTTCTAATTATATTTTTCTTCAATGTTTGTATAATTTTGTTACCGTAGTGAAATTAATTAGTTAGGACCATGACATGATAAAAATAACGCATAAAATAAACTGGTGAAAAAAGTCAGAAATAATTAGTATGCATATATGACACTTTATGTGATTCGTAAAAATATTCATGTACCTAATTTATATCACAAGTTTGATACAGAATAAAACGTTGAGAGGGCAAATTTTAAATATTAAAAAGAAATTGTAGGAAATTAAAGTTAAGTTTAAACGAAATAAATAAATAAATACGTAGATACGTGCGTACGTGTGTGTATAGTGAGATTTGAGTGGAAAGATTGTCGATACGCCTGCAAAGCAACAGTGTAGAGTTTGTTTATGTAGGAGGCAGTTGAGCTCGAGATAGATTCTGTGATTATTTTATTTATGCAACACACGTGAAGTTCCCAACGTGATGCCGAAGCCAATTCAGGATACCAGCCTCACCGCCTAAATTACGCCCTTTGCCTTAGGCATTGGGTTCTCACTCTCCTAACTCTAATTATTATAAATTCTTGCTTGCATCAATTAAGTTTGTGAATTTTTTTATGTATAAAATGTATAATGAAATGCCATTTATTATCTTTTTTCAACCACTTTATTTTACATAACACTTTTTTATATTATATTTGGAAAAAATAGAAATTTAATCTCTAATAATTATGAAACTTTCAAATAATTCAACCGTTTGAATCATAAATAATTAAATTTTCAATTAAATTTATAATTTTTATAATCATTTGAATTTAAAATCTTCCTCGATAAATCAAAATTACAAGATAATAATAAATTAAATTTCATAAATTTTATATTTTTTTTTTTGAAGAGGAAACTTTTTCTTGAAACTTTGATTCAAAGGGCATCATAGAGTTTACTACTATTAATAATCATGGTGGCTTGGGGGGGACCATCTTAGTAAAGCAACGTTGACGTTGAGCAAAGGCAAAGCAATCTGTGAATATAAATTCCTATTATATTATAGGACATTAAGATGGCTAAGCTAGCTAATGCATTATTTATTTATATTTGAACAAAAGCTAATGCTAGTCCTTCCCTTAATCGAGGATTAGAAAATATTTTCAAACATTGTGGGGCCCATTTTAAGACTACAAAAACACTTATCAATTCCTCCACCCACCCATTTTGACTTTTGCGGTTTTGGCTCCCATTTGAGTCGTTCATCTGCTTTCTTCTACCTATTACACTCTTGTCCATTACTGCTCCTGCCAGCCCATCCTTTTCTTTCTATCTTTAATTCCAAGATTCATTCTTTTCTGGGGTTTCAACTGTAAGATCAACCGTTTTATCTTTCATGATATTGAGTTCATAGCTTCATATTTCTATTGTTTGACTTATTCCTTTAAATTCGACCAACCTGTAATTATAGTTTTATTACAAGTATTAAAAGGTAATAAATTCAATTTCTCAAATAATATTTATAATTGTAATTAAACATTATTTTTCTTTTTATAACTAAAAATATTCAAATATATATATATATAGACAAAGATGTAATATTATATTCATTCACCTAATTCTCTCTTGTTTTCTATTTTTTCACAAAATGCAACTAGTTTACGTTCTATCCGAAAAAGACCAACTCGTTTATCTTCTTACCTTTCAAAATAAGGAAAAACAAGAAGTTGGTTAGCTAGATGTAGAATCAAAACATAACATGTTTCTTATCTGATGGTCTATATTCAACAAATGCATATTCGATGTGTGCGCACACTTGATATCACCTACCAAATCATATCCCGCTTGTACCCCTTCGAACAAAAAATCTAAAAGAGATAATTATACGGTTTTCTCTCTCTCACAGATTAACAATGATCTACTTGTAAGTTTGTAAAATTGGCCGTCTAACCAGAACGTACACAACCCTTGTTCCTTATAATGGTCAACCCGTCTCGCATACGACACGTTTATTCACCTTTCTTTCCCGTTGTTTGACCCAGTCCCTTTCTTTACCCTTGTTTCATCCCTCTTTCTTTTACTATTCCAATCAAACAATGACGCAAGAAAAGTATCATGGTGGCATCCAAAGCGCAAGAAATCAAAGCAATCAATTAAAATAAGTTCTGCTAAGGAAAAAAGAATAGAATTCCTACTTTACTTTTCTTCTTTAGATCGAAATCTAATTATACCAAATCCCACCATCTTCCCTTTCTTTTCAAATGGGTTTACATTTTCAAATTCAAAGATCGAAAAAAAAAATGAGGAATCCGAAATATTTTACAGAGAAAGAACTGAAAAATGAACCAACCCCAACCATTGATCTCCTTTGAGATAAAGCTGAGAGAGTTTCTCTGAGTCCAACATTGTCGACAACTAATCTAACATAACTACAACTACTACTCCACCTAGTTCAAATCAAACCAAACCCATTTTTTGCATTTTTCTGAACTGTTTGTTCCACTTTTTTTCCAGTTCTTGTTCTTGATGATGATGATCATTTATGATGATTCTAAGATGAGATTGCTAGTTTCTGCGATGGAAAGAGAGTGATTATGCTCTCCTTCATAAGTCACTATAAGCATTGCTGGATCATCTAAAGCCCTTTCAACGTGTTTACGGGCTGGGCATCCTCTCACACTACTGCACTTGTAGTATCCTCTGTTTAATCCAAAACAAATTTACAAAATTTAATCCACCTATAAATTAATTAATTACTGCATTTTTTGCACCATTAAGGTCCAAATCAAGACTGTAATTAAATACCTTGGATGAGGAGATCCTTTAATGGGCTTTTGCCCATATTTTCTCCACGAATAATCATCAGGTGGTATATCTGCCATCTTCAAGCTTATTGCTGGCACTCTTACCACTCTCTTCAATCTCAACTTTCTGCTACATAAAATTAAAATCAAAGTCAAGATCCGTATTAATGATTTCTTATTAATTAAATAGAGAGGAAGAGATAAATACCTTTTCTTGGAGCAATGGCACTGACCGGAGGACCCAACGCATTTGCCGGAACCCAAATTCTCAGAGCTACACTTCCTCTTTAACGAGGAAGTAGAAAGAGGAGGTTTCCCGGCGGAAGAAACTTGAGACAGATTAGTAATCTGAAACGCCGATGAAGAAGATGGCTTACTATCATTAGTATCACCGGTCAAAGAAGAAACGAACGAATTCCCGGCGGAAGAATAAGAAAAATTGATAGTAGTGGATGCTTCTTTCCTCTCACTAATCAAACCATTATTTTTCGGAAAAGAATAATCATGGAAATGATTAACGCCTGGAACCAACGGCGGAGGCGCCGGTGGAGGAGGAGGAATTTGCTGGATCGGCGTAGCATAGTAAACCTTACTCTCAAGAATTTGATTTTCGGCGGCGGTTAAAGGAGTAGCCACCGGAGCTCTTCGAAACCGAGCATGGCCAGTTCTGGTCCTACCGAGAAGTGAAATAACTTTCTTGAATTTAGAAACGGCCAAATCAGCCACGGCTTTACAATCCATCTCAATATTATCCCTGGATGATCTAGAAGTCAAATTTTGAGGCGGTGAAGAAGAATTAGAAGAAGAGGATTGATGATTTTCTTGAGAAAGCAATCTGATCAATTTGTTGACGCTCTCGAGCCCTGAAGCTGCTTCTTGGACAGCGTTTTCTTCAATTTTAGAAACAAAATTATTATTCCTGTAACTCATCATTAGCTCAACGGCCATGGCTAGACAAACAAGAACATGAAAAAAAAATTAGAAAAAGAAAATAAAAAAGAAGAAGGTGAAGAGAGAATGGGGCGACGTGGGCTGTTGATAAAGGACGGGAAGTGAAGGGTCGTCGTTTCTGTTGCAGTCTCTGGTCAAAATGATGGCATCGGTTACAGAACCCTGTGGATTAAAAAAAATAAAAAAAAAATTAATAGTTTTAAAGTAAAGAAAAGTAGGTGACTGACTTGTCACTCTAGCATTTGCCGTCAAACATGTAGGTACGAATAAGATCCAACCACAATTACATTTATTTTATTTTATGGTGGTCTTAATTTTGCATGTTATTATGATTTATGAATGTATATTACGATTATGAAATTAAGGTTTAGCACTAGTATATAGAAAAAAAATGGAATTATTTAATAGTCCTATGATATTTGAAAAAATCCGAAGTACAAAAAGTGTAGTGTAATAAAGAAATTGATGTTTAGTTTTAGTATAATTTTAATTGTAGTGTAATAAAGTATAATGAATTATAAAGTCTTTTGTTCAAAAAAGAAAAGTTTGACCTCGTTGTTTAGACAATTGGCTTGTTGCGTTCGTTTAGTGCTACATGCATTTTATCTTTTTCTTTGCATTTGCGTTCACTTTTTATCAAACTGATCAACCACTCAGATTGCAATCAATTTACACTTGTTGTTGTTGCCAAAAGCACCCATGCTTCCTTTTCTTTTTTTCACAGAGTTTTTTACTTGATTGCCCCATAATTTTCATTCTACTTTCTCATTTTATTAGAAAAAAAAAACATTTTATTCCTTCTTATTTTAAATTTTAACTTGACTATAAAATTAAATTCCATAATCAATCATAAAATTACTATCAAATTCATAGTGAGTAAGAATTTTAGAAAAAAAAAAGAACAGAAAATGTTGTTTTAGAGTATAACTTAGGGGAAAATAGTATCAAAAATTAAAAATTGTGTAATAAAGGAGTTAGAAATTGAAATTTGAGATAAACTGACCATCACAAGAAAAATTGAAAGCAAAATTGACCCTTGATTATACAAATATTTCATCAATTGAATTTCCAAGCTTAATGTGAACATAATTTTTTTTTTTTTAATAAGAGTGAACACAAATATTTTTTTATTATATATATTTGAAAAAAAGACCCTTGATTAGACAAATATTTCATCAATTGAATTTCCAAGCTTAACGTGAACATAAATATTTTTCTTTTTCTTTTTTAAATAAGAGTGAACACAAATATTTTTTTATAATATATATTTGAAAAAAAGATGAGTTTAAATTCTCGAAAAATGAATTCAAAATTTAATCAATTAGAAAAATAGTCAGGCTCTTGACAATTTAAAATTGCAGATAATTTCAATTAATACAAATGTGATATAATACATACCAAAACAAATTTTGAAGGATTGGTATCCATGAAAGCTTCTTTCTTAATCTAACTCTCATATAATTCCACACAAAAGTCATCCATTTCATGATAAAATATTGGTTTCACATGTTAATAAATTAAAATTAGTGACATTGACGTCCTTCCATAAATGGGGTCCCCCAAGAAGGGTAATTTGGTCCAAATGGACGTTGAGGACACAGATTGAGATCAAGAAATATACAGATCGAGTCAAAGCATCGTCTTCAGCCGTCCGATTATTAAAAAGAAGTTTGTTTTCCTTTTCCAGCATGAAATAGTTGACTTTATTTTATTTTGTAAATTTCACAATTTTTGTGGTTTTGCAGTATTTGTCTCTTGAAGATTTCATGATCATGAACAGAACCCCGGCTTTTCTACAATGTCTGTATGTAGCCTCTCATTTTATCTGTATTTCTCTATTTGACCATGTCATTATTGATGGAATTTGTTCATAGTTTTTATTATTCCAAATTTCCGCTACGTGTGCATGTATCTACGTGGCAAATGGATAGGCTAGACTGAAATTATATTGAATTATAATCCACTCTTTGTAATTTGAATAGGTTGTTGCATAATTCAATTGCAACTGAATTGAATTGGTCGAAATAGATTATTCATCAGTTCGGTTTCTATTATTAATTATGTACAAATTTAATTATTTTAGTTTGATTTTATTTACAAATACAAAAATTGCAAAATAACTAATTAAACTGATTAAAATTTATAAAAAATAATATTTATTTTTATCATAAAAATCAAATTATCTAGATTTTATGTCTATATTAATATCCTTTTTCTTTTTTTTTCAAAATGTTGTGTTATGATTTTAAATTTAGCCTTCTTATATAATATGGATGGTCTATATAATTGAATTAATTGTCTCTCTTATGTTTATTTCCCTAATCAAATGCCTTTTGTTTTAAAATTAAAATTGTACGTAACTGTGTTGTTAATATTAAAGTTTTTTTTTTATGTTTTGAAATTATTCTAACTTTATTTATTTATAAAATTTATTTGAAATTATAATGGACTTAGATCTTAAGAATAAGTCCAACCTTAAAAGTTCAAACGGAATCAAAGTATTTCAGTTATTTCAACAAAATTGTGTAATACATTCAGTATGATTGTTTGGAAGTCTTTAGAGCTTGTTCTGGATCGTTCAATGGACTCGACAATGTGTTAATAAAGCTGCTCATTCTTTTATTAGGGTTTTTATATATTATGTGCAAATTTTTTTATCAGGGATTCATTTCTTTCTTCTTTTTTTTTTTTCGTTGTTCAGTTTGATTTATTTTATGGTGTAAGCAGGAATTGTTTGGACGTTAGCACCGGGTGTACGAAATATGCCTGTTGATTTGGGTTTTAGCTTTTGTGTCTTCTTTTGCTTGCTCTATTGCCTTGGTTTAATGAAGTTTGCTTTAAAAAAATTTATTTATATATTCATATCGTATAAAAATATTATAAAATTAGAAATAATATAAACAGATTGTAAATGGAATCTAACGCATGCAATAAGTAGAATTTAAGTTCACATTTTCATTTTCATGACTAAGTTGTGGTGGGAGCGGAACATATTAAAATTCGACACTTTGTGTGTACACATAGAGAGAGTTGAAATATTCCTTGGATTTTTCTGATTATCATAGAGAGAGATGATTATTATTGAAAAAAACCCACTTATGTTCAATATTCACTTGAATTATTTAAAAAAAAACTTGAATTAAAAATTTTAAGGAATATTTAATTATTGCATAATGTTCAATTAGTTACAATTTCGATTTGTCGCCATTTAATTGTTGGATAATTATTTATTTTGAAAACCTTTTTAATTTAAGAGTGAATTTTGATATACAAGTCTCTTGAAATAATGCCAAAGAAATGTACTAATTAAGCTGAGACACGACGAAGCTTCCTCGCTTTTTTTCCTTTTAGGATGACAAGTTTCCTCAGCTCTGTCAATATGGTATAGTTCTTTATTTCATTATATTTATTTCTTTTTGGTAACAAATTTCATTATAATATTATTATTTTCTTTCTTCCAAGCTTTTTTAATATTATTAGTAGAGCATTGTAATTAGTGGTATATGTGAATTAGTTAACCGATAAATTTATAATTTTATTAATCAATTCATTAATTTAAGTTAATGATTATATTAATTTTGATTTACAATTTTTTTAACATATAAATTTAATAAATTATGCAGATTGAAATGTTGTTTTTAATGGTTAAAAATTATATATTTAACATGAAATCAACAATAAAAAACCTATTATGCATATATATTAAATAAATAATTGTAATACCAATGTTTATTTGCTAAACCATGTTTATTTTCTACTGTTTTAGTTTTAATTTTTGTGTTTTTAATTTTTTATTTGTTTTTTCTAATTTTTTTCAAAAATCTTTACAATAAATTTCAAATCAGTGTACACCTGAATTTTTTTTTATGTTTATCCACATTGTTTTTAATTTTGTAATCATTTGATTTTTTTTTGTGCTTTTGTTTCAATAAATGTAGTTTTAATTTTTGTTGTACAAATTTGTCCCCTAAATTTAGATGTTACTGTCTTTGTGAATGGAAATTTTTGTTATTTTTGACTGTAAACGAAGGCTGTTCAACAATTTTTTATAAATAATAAATGTATTGAATTTTTCACTAAAAATTAAATTATCTATAACATGTTAATAAATTAGATTTAAATTTTGATTTTTAAAAATCGATATTAATATAAAATTAATTATTAATTTATTTCATTAAAACCTTACATATTTTCTTTGAAAATTTTAAATTTTAAAATAAATAATTTTATTAGAATAAGAAAATATAAATGTGTTTGACGAATTAAAAAAATATATACATAAAGAAGAAGACAATAGGAAGAAGGAAAGAAAAAGAAATCTATTGTTCCTTCAACAATTACGTTTTTTCTATAGAATTTTTCAGACTGTCAATCATATCAATAAGAGTTTTAGGTAATTATCATAATTCGTGTAATAAATTAAAAATAATAATACTGCTACATATATATATATATTGGTCAAAAGACAGAATAATTAAAGTATTTTTTATATTTTTTCCAAAATTATTTTTTTATATTGAGTTACTATTCAATATCAATAATGGCAAGAAAAAGGGGAAGATAGATAATAATAATAATAATAAAGAAGTGATAGTACATAATGGTAGGGACATATGTGCCCTATTAATAAGACAAAAGAAACCACACAGAAATGAATACTCAGGTCAATCCAAAAATCCTTTATTCTTTTATCGAAATTCAATTTTTGTTTTTTGGAAAATGATCAAAATTTCAAATTTCAACCGTGTGGGGATGAAAGTTTTGGTACTCTACACCGATACTGCACACAATTAAAACAGCTAGGCCACTGATTGCGGCAGCCCTAATCTATTGCAATTATATACTAAATTTTTTAGGCATACGAAATCCCAATGTGTAGTCACGAGATTGCATGAGGTGCCAATTTATTAATCATCCGTTTTTTTTTTATTAATTATTTTTATTATTTTTATTAAAATTAAAAAATAATAAATAAATTTAAATTTAATATTAAATTATGTAATCAATATTAAATTATTAAATTTAATTAATTTTAATTTTATTAAAAAATAAAAATAAATTATATTATATTAAAAATTTAAAAATAAAAAATAAATAAAATATAAATTTTATTTAAAAATAACAAATATAAAAATAATGGAGGGAGTATAAATCTATGATCATATACTCGCAATTATATAAATACTATTTCTCATTATTGATTTCAATAATTCTTGTCCTGTTTCATAATTGATGACTTGTCTCCGAGAATTTCAACGAATTTTCGGTATAGAAAAATTTTGATTGATTTTCAATTTATAATGCATTGAAAGGAAAATTTAATTAAAAAAACTGTATATATATAAATTTAATAAACAAAAATGCATTCTTATTATTTCTGTCTTTATTTTTTTTATCTTAATTTATTTATTTAATTTAAAAATGAATACGCGTGAAACTAACATTAAAAACTTTTAAAAATACAAAATTGACAGTTCTGATAATTATATCATCAATATGGATCAAAACTTATTGTTAATTTATTTTAATTATCCATTTAATTGGATAAATTCTAATGCCTCAAATAAGACTATTACCATAAAATGAATTATTCATGTAAAAGAAATAGTTATTATTTATTTTCATCTTATAGTATGGCCACGTGAGGAAATCGGAACAAAACTCGGGAACCCGACAACCACGGCCCAGACACAAATTAGTCAAAGACGTGAAGTGTTTGGCTGCCTAAACATTGACTCTGCACCGAAAGCATGACGACCATTCTCAAATTTTCTACATAAGCTTATTTTCTTTACTTATTAAAATAAATTATTGCAAGTCTTCTTTTTAATTGTGATATATGTGATAAACTAATGATCGTTTAACAATTGGAATTAAATGTCAGTATCATACTCACCGACTGTTCATTAAAAGCTATATATATATATATATATATATATATATATATATATATACGGGATTTAATTAAGTTATATGTTTAGTGGTACGTTGCAATAATTGAGATAAAAAGGACAAAAAAATACTACTAGAGATTGCTAATGACTTACCACGTGATTTTAAATTTTAATCGTTTTTACAATCTTGACAATGTTCAATTCATTCCCTCGATAAAAATTCATTATGTGATGCCACCTCCACATATTAAATAGAAAATAATTTTAATCTCTTTGTACGAATGTGAATAGTAAAGATATATACGAATTTGAATTTTTCTGTACCAAACCAAAGTATTAGAAAAAGTTATTCAGAGCTAAATTGTACTGTTAATTTTATTTGAAACGAATCTAGATATTTTATATAAAATTGGATCAATAATTATATTAAACTGGACCGAAACTATTTTGAAATCGAATTATACATAAAAAAGCGATATTTATTAA
This sequence comes from Excoecaria agallocha, assembly GCA_037975025.1. NCBI lineage: Eukaryota > Viridiplantae > Streptophyta > Magnoliopsida > Malpighiales > Euphorbiaceae > Excoecaria > Excoecaria agallocha. The sequence continues at coordinate 4,562,816 of CM075807.1, read as the reverse complement.
TTATTATATATAATACTGCTAATTTATATATAAATATTATTTATAATTTCTATTTTATAAATTTAACTTCATAATTATTTGCATTATATATTTTAATGCACAAAATAAAAATAATAATTAGTTCATAAATTAAGCTAAATATTTTAATTATTAATAAGATAAATTTAATTATTATAATAATTATTGTATCTATATGTTTTTAATTTAATTTACCTTTAATTTTATTAAACTACAACTTAATTTTTCTTTTTGCACAAATATTTATATAAATATGTAAGTTAAGCAATTTATTACATTATTACTTTATAAATTAATTTTATTTATTTTTAATGTTGTTCAACTAGTAGTCGTCTATTTTTGATACAATAATTATACGAGTATGTAAATTAAGAATATAATTATATGCAGTTATTACTTATAATGAAATTTTATCAATTCATGTAAATACATGAGTATATATAGTTATCTTTTCAATAATTTCATTTACCTTTAGCATCGTTCAACTATTACCCATCTATTTTTTGCACAATAGTTATATGAGTAATCGAGTATGTAAATTAATAATGTAATTATATATAATTATTATATATAATGAAATTTATCAATTCATATAGTTATATAAGTATATAATAATCATACTAATTAATTTATTTTATTTTTAGTATCAATCAACTAATATTTATCTACTTTTGCCACAACACTTATATGAGTATGCAAATTAATAATGTAATTATATATAGTTATTATATATACCAATATCTTAACCAATTGATGTAATTATAGGAATATATTAACATTCTATCAATTAATTTCATATATTTTTTGTACCATTCAATTAATATTTATCTATTTTTGCATAATACCTATATGAGTAATTGAGTATGTAAATTAATAATATAATTGAGTACAATTATTATATATAATAAAATTTACTAACTCAATAAAGTATGGACACAATATGTATATAAATACGTAAATTAATAATACAATTATATATACTTATCATATATAATGAAATTTTAGTTGTATATATAAAAACAAATGCAGTTGAAATTTTGACAAGTATTGGAATTTGATTAACATGATGAATGCCATTTTTTTATAGCTGTGGTTTTGGATCCTAAATTCAAAATGAATTTTCTAATTTCAAAATACACAATTTTTTTATGATGAGTTTGAATCGGAAAAATTAGTTTTTAAAGTGAAGGCTGCTTTGAATGAATTAATAGAAAAACATAAAAAAAAATGGAAAAAAGTTAATGCTGATAAAATTGTAGACCCATCACTAAATTCTGATAAATTTTTTGATGATGTTAATGCGGGGTTTTTAAAAAATGAGGATAAGGGGCAAGTTGTATCTCAAGAAGATTTGGATGCTTATTTAAATTATAAATTAGTAAAAAATTCTCTTGATTTTGATATTTTAAGTTGGTAAAAAATAAATTAGCCAAATTATCTAATTTTGGCTAAAGTTATTGGAAATGTCTTGACCATTCAGTGCTCGACTGTAGCTTCTGAATCGGCTTTTAGCATAATATAGAGGAAGAATGTTGAATGTTAATTTTTAATTAATGTACTTTAACTTAAACTTTAATTGTACATATTGAGATATTTTAATTGTATTTGTATTTGTTATTTTGTGAATTTATTTTGCAAAATTTTAAAAATATTGAATTATGCGAAGTACTAGATTGTATTGTACTGTGTTATTTTGTATCGAAATAATCGAAAAACCGTACTGAATTGTACCAAAAATGATAAAAATTTATTTTTCAGAAAAATGGCTTAAAATTTTTTGAAATGGTAGTAAATATTGACGTTTTTGAATAATTTGAAAACAAATAGATAAAAAAAATATCGAAATGACAAAAAAAATGGTATATATATGCCATTAAAATATTGAAATCATTCATTTTTTATTTCAAATTATTGAAAATAATTTATATTTGCCACTTAAAGTATTGAAATAGAGTTAAATATATACTATTTTCAATATTTTAAGATATTTTTGCTAAAACAAATTTTTGTGGTAAATCTAATTTTTAATATTTTAATAGCAAATCGCTCATATAATATTATTATCGTTAAATTGTTTTCTAATAAGTAACATGTTAAATATTAATTTACGTCTAAACTTTAAATGATTAAAGATGAGGGGCATTTCTATCTTCTCTCATCTAACTTGGATCTATAATATATTAAGTTGAAGTACTATTGAGCCTGCCTCATACAAGGACTTTCAACTTTCAAGTCCGGAACTTACAAGTCTAGGAATTTGAGGGTTCAGATTCAAATATCAGGGGTCGATAATTCCTTGACAAATTCAACTTCAGTTTTTGTAATTAATTCAATATATTAAAATTTCTCGAGGGTAAAAATCTATATTTGCTTTTAGGGATGAGTATGAATCGATTAATCGATCCATTAGCAAAAAAATTAATCTGTTCATTAATATCGATTTTTTAAAATCAATAACCATTAACTAGTCCATTATATTCGATTAATCAGTCCATCGGTTTCGGTTTTTTGGTTTGATTAACCAATATTTTTCGGTTAACCATTAAAATTTATAACATAAAATTATGAAAAAAATTAGATAAAATTCAATTCAATTTCAAATGTATAAAGTAATTTAATATAAAAATTATGAAACAAACATAATTTACTAGTCAAAATTCATGTTATATAGATTAATAGCTGATATTATAAAATAGATTTGATATTTGTTGAAAATTAGAATATGTTTGATTTTAAGTTAAATAAAAAATTGAATAATATTGAATATTATAACATAAACTCTAAAATATAAGAAAATGTAATTACATGCTATTAAGTAAAATATGAACACCAATATATGATAAAAAAATAATATATATAAAAGTTAATCGGATACTATATATAAATATTACTATATAACTAAAGAGAATGACATAATATAAATTTAGTTTAATATAAAAAATAATATATATAAAAGTTAATCGTATACTATATATAAATACTATTATATAATTAAAGAGAATGACATAATATAAATTAAGGTATAAAAATAAAAATATAATTTAAATATATTTTAAAATATTATTTTATGTAAATTTTAGAGAGAAAAAAATTGAAGATATAATATATATATATATATATATATATATATATATATATGAACCTGTTAACCGTTGACTAACGGTTAACCAGTACCTAAAAACCTAAACCGTAACCATTAACAAAAAATATAAAAATTAAAAATCATAATCGAGTCCATCGAATCGATTAATCATAAAAATCGGTTCGATTTCAAATCAATTTTACGGTTAACCATATTTTCGATTTTTTTTTGCTCATACCTACTTGATTCTTTTTGTTTTGTTTTTGAAAAAGAAGATATCACTTTAATATTAATTAAGTTTTTGAATTTAAGCAACATTACAGTATTTACAGAACAATGGTGCCACACAAATTTAAAAATTAATATCAACGAGATCAATATAAAATTCACGATCCAAAAACTTATTTTATTTTATTTTTAATTGATTTGAACGCTTAAATTTAGGTTTGGTAGGAGATACATTAGTAGTGTAATGTGGAAATTTTATGAATGACATGATACGAATATGATTGATTTAGTTGAAAAGCAGAGACTGAAACTTGAGACTCCAAATTGAATTGGGCCTAAGGTCCTAACATATACTAGCAAAGTACTTTGCAACTTCAACCCAAGCCAACTAGGCCAATTCCTTGATTTTATTGGGTTAAATTAAGTTCCTCTCCGATCTCCAATTGGGCTGTACAATTTGGGTTCACTAGACTTATAGATTCCCTGTTATTTGGCATGCCAGCAAATGATGCAATCTTCATTGGGAGAAAAAAAAGGAATAAAATTCAAATCTAAAACCACTTAATATATTATATTAAAATCAATTTTACCGTTAGACTTTACTTAAGACCCGTTTGGGGTTCAACAGATCGACACAATTGGTAGCTGAATTGATGATTAATGTTTAAATGTTGGTATATGAGTATAATTTTTTACCATAATAATAAATAAAATAAATAATAGTATAATATAAAAAATTTTCCATTACTCAAACAATTAGTATAGAAAAAATTCATTAATCGATAAATATGAATTTTCATAAATGCATATAATATAAATTTGTTAGAGTTTACAGATTATTATAACAAAACATGTATTAGTTTTTCACCTAAAATATATATATCAATTCAAAAAATTGATTTATCAGGTAATTTTGTTTTTATATTAATAAATCAGCAGAAATTCATTCAAAAAGTTTCAAAATATTACCTTTTTAAAATATGGTTATTTTAATATCGAACAGCTAACAATGATTTTTTCAAAAAAATTTATCAGTCAATTGTTTTCTAACATCTAAACCAGACACTCTCTTAAAGGGAAAATACAGATAATTTCATCTATAAATTGAGTAAATGATTAAATGTTTGTGTGAAATAAGTGTTATTATAATTTTTACATTTACTATAATATGGGAGTAAGATTTGCCTTCAAACTATAGATTAATGATTTTAAGTAGAATAAAATTAAATTAGGTTTGACGAAAAGGATTTGATCCTCGTTTTTTATACTAGAACTCTAATTGTAAAGCAATAAATTTTGTCTTTTTTTTTTTTTTAATTTTTTGAAAAAATACATAAAGAAAACGAATGAAACATATTATACTGCACGGTTTTAAATTCGAATTATTTATTACTCATTAACCTCTATCAAAACCAAATTTATTAAAAAAAAAAAACACAAACTCATAGTTTGCACGAGGAAAAAACAAGCTAGTGTGCGTTGGCCCATATTTTTTATTTTTATTTTATAAATATATTTTTTATTCGAGTGTTCAAAAACCTTGTAAGTTGGAACCTCTAGTCTAGAATGATAAATTATTCAATCCATGGGATATGAACGTAGCAACTACTGCTTCTTTCAGCTTGTAGAAAATTTAATATCTTATTTATTTCAAAAAATAAAATTCCGAACAATTGTGTGATAGTCTCACTAATTTCATTCAAGACTTTTTTAAATATTAATAATATATCATACTTTTCTAAAGAAAACAAATTGATATATTATGCTAAAAACAACTCAATTGAAATTTGTTTGATTTGGTTGTTTATTTTGATTTTTAATCAGCAATTAGGTAGCTTGTATAGATTGCGATTGCGACATTCTTAAGACAACTAACCAAATTTAGGTGATATTCAGCTAATCATCGTACCAACCCACCAAACCCTTTATTTCCTTCACACTCTACGTGCTTAATTGTTTACTCCAGAAAGAAAACGGCTTTTAATTATTTTCATGATTTTCGATTAATAATTGAATAAGCACAATTTGCACCCGTATCCAAATATTTATTCCTTCTAATTACATATTAATTCCTTTTGGTCAAACAAATTTATGAGTTAATTTTAAGCAACACGAGATCAACGTAGGTGGACTTCGTCTGGTTGCATAGATGATCTATCACTTTAACTTTTTATGGTTATGAGATTTTGATGTCTAACTTTGCTGTCACTATATAATTCCTGACTTATCTTGCACATATATATTATCTATATCTATATATATGAAATAGGGTGAAAATTTTTTAGATTTATGTCGTACGTATAAATGTATCAGGTAGATTAAATATATTTTTTCTAAACCTAAATAACACTTTATTATTTTAATATTAGACTAAATTAACCCTAACCGTATCTACTGCTTCGGCAAACCAAACCAAATGTTGATTGAATTCCTTCTGATTCTTGGCAAATCATATTTCTTGATGACACACATCTTATGGAAAAATATTTCAGAAGGTCCCCATCAAACTCAAGTAAATCCAATACGCTTTTATTATGTGAAATTAATATCATCTAGATCAATATAAAACTCACGATTCAAAAACTTGTTTTGTTTTATTTTATTTTATTAGACTAAACCGACCTATTTTGTTATTTTTAATTATTTTATTAGATGAATTTTTTTAATTATTTTATTAGATGAAAAAAAAAACTTAATTCTTCAATAATGACACATTTCTAAATTTCTATGATAACTATGACAGTCATAAGAACTTTGATAATTATGACGCTAACGAAAATTATAATTGAAGTAGAACTCACATGATGAGTTTAAATGGGATATAGGACTTGGGTGCCCGACACATGAAACCTTTTTCTTTTATTATTTTTTATCAGTTTGTTATTGTTTTATTAGAGGAATTACAGAATTTGATTTCTATTACACTTGCTTAATAATTATAATTAAAGTATATATAAGTTTAATATTTTATCATTATTTGAATTTGAATTATAATTTAATTCCTTTTAAAATTGTAACTTTACTAACACTGTAAATAAATAGAGCAAAATTCTTTTTTTTTCATAAGAATGGTAATTGATAATAATTAATCATAATTTGAATCTTTTGAACAGTTGCATATTCGACCGAAGAGGTAATAATTGATCTCTTATCCATTTTTTTTAGTATTGAATTTTAACTTTAAAACAATCTAAGAATTTCAACATTTTATTCATGGTTTTTTCTTCTCAAAATTTTAGGGTGCAGAACTTTTGGAGTAAATTATTTGGAAATAATTATATTTAAGTGTTATAGTTTGTTGATCTTTTTTATTTATTGTATTTTCACTTTTTAATATATTATAGTTTAATTTCTTAAAATTTAAAATTATCAATCAGCCACCCTAGCGTCTGTGATTTTGACTAGGGAGTACCTGGGGGCTTTGATAATTGACAGAAATTTATTTCTCATGGTCTGTTGTCTTTCCACGTGGTTTCCAAATTAATCGACGGCCCACCTTCTGCCCTGATCGTTGACCTAATCTAAGATAGTAAGATCGCCATAGACGATTTATTTATTTATTTATTTATTTATTATTATTATTATTATTATTATTATTATTATTATTATTATTATTATTATTATTTTCCAATTCCAGTAAACGGTCATATATATATGAAGAAGAAAACGGTCATATATATTTGTTTGAGAAAAGCCACAAAGATTACATATTTGTCAAAATATTAAAATGCCTCATAATATTTTGGACTAAAAATAATCATAATATAATAGAAATTGGTATAAAATACCATTATAAATATATTTCGTCAATTTTAAATTAACGGTATTGACATAGGCGGAGTGAAAAGGATTTTTCATGAGATGAAAAATGAACATTATTCACTCCGAAAAAGATTTATAAATAAGTAATTGTCTGATAATAAGCAAGTTATCCTCCTTTCTGCTAAATATGATATATTGAGCTCATAATTCATTAGATATTTTTTATAAATATCAACTAAGTATCGTAAATAAATTGCTCCTAACTTTTCAATCATTTGATAACTAGTCATTTTTTGATAAATGATCACTATGAATTAGATTCAATAGAATTTAATCAATCCTTTTTTTTTGTCGTTAACAATTTATTTATGACTTAGCAAAATATGATACCAACGCAATATGTTTTGCTATGTGTTAGCATTAGGTCGGTATCATATCAGCATCATCTTGATGCAACTAATTTAGAGTCAGGGAAATGTATTTATAGAATTATTTTTGTATTAATTTCGATTATGTCAAGAATTTTTTTGCTTAAAAATAAACAGTAAGAGCATTTTAATATTCGGATAAAGCATGAGAAATATTTTTAAAATTTTTTCCTTTCTGTTGTCATAAATAATTTGAATTAAAAAAAATTACAATTTATTTAGTTATTACGTTAGCTTCAAAAGTAACACATTCTTAGACAATTTGCAGCGGCTAAAAAATGGCGGTTTTTTTTTTAGTGAGATGCCGTATTTGGGACCCATTTTTTTTAAACAATATTTGGGACCGATTTCGTTAACAAGAGACGAATCTCTCATTTGAAAGATCCAAAGAATTTTTGACGTGTGGCATTTTTAAAAAAGACTATACTTGGCAATTCATGACATGTTACTCATTTGATCTTTGATTTTTTACGGTGAAAAAAAGTAGAGGAAATTACATGAATTATTCTATTTTTTAATTTCAATTTCAAAAATACCATACCGGTTGTTATAAAATTTCATCAGTATATTTTTTTATATCATACATACATTTTTAGGTATATTTTTTTATATCATACATACATTTTTAGCTAATATTATTTCAAAAATGTCCAATTTTTTTTTTTTGATTTTTAATAGAGTTAGGAGCTCGAAACCTATATATATATTATTTTTAATGGCTTGTCTTCACCGCTGATCACCGTGAAGCCATTCTTTTTTCACTCACAAATAACAATTCTTTTATATATGATTTCCTAGGTTTCGTGTTTATCTCCACTTTTTTTTTTGATTCTTTTTATTTCTTGATCGCTATTCACCGGTGATACATTAATTTTTGAGTTTTTTTTAATTCCATTTTTGTAACTTGAAATCTTAGTCCAGCAATATGGCTATGTACGGGTCTTAAATTACTGGTTTGATTTTACTTCAATTTTTGTATCTTCCTTTGCGTTTAGCGAAACTGTTAGGCTAACAAGCTAAAAATTTCTTGCTTCTTGTTGTAAATTTTTAGCTGGTTATGTTGAACTAAAATGCTGACAGAATTACTTTTACTAGAAATACTTTTTGTTAATTCTCAAACTTCAAACATAAATCAGTTATAGTACTTGTCTGGAGATTTTTGTGGTGACCGTAATTTTTCTATCTCCATTGAAGTTGGAAATTGAAAGATATTATTAATGTGATAATATAGGAACTTACTGGATGGAAGAGATTTATTGTTCTTTTTTCTTTTTCACTATTTTATTTATTTAATTTTTGGCATTGATGGGAAAGTATTTATGATCCATGGCTGGAAAATTTAAATATCCTTTTCTCTTTTTGACTGCAACACAATACTTTCTAACAAAAATTACCCGCAAAATAATTCTTTTATAATGTTTTACAGTGCGGGAAAAGAATTGCACTTTTCTTGGGTATGCAATATTGTCATATCTTGTAAACAGGTTTGATTCCAAGCAGGAAAAAGTATTTCCTCATGACCACAGCTATTGTTTCGCATAGTAACAGTTTGCTTGTTTCCACGGCTGACCCGACCACTTGCGAAAATTTCCAATATCAACGTTATACATCAAAACAGTTGCATAATAATGAGTTCTTTCATTGACACAAGACTAACAATAGTTAGACCATACCTGGCAACTGGAATAAAACTTAGAGAAGTGTTCGGACAAGTTATAAAGATATTCGCACACAACATTTGGCAGGAGATTGGTGCAGGCCTCCTCAACGGTCTGAAAAGTAAAGTATTAATTCAATTGAATGCATCTCTAATTGAATTTCTTATCCATCTTGCTAATTTCCAGTGGTTCATAAATTGCTACTGGTGCAAGCCACTGTCATTATGATTGTATCACTTGCTAAAGGCAGAATAGTTAAAATCACTAGACATTGGTAGCATTGACGTGAAACCTTGATATCAGTGATAATCAATGTTATTAAAATCGGACCGGATAGAGAACCAGCAAGGTTGGAGATTCGTGGTTCGACCGGTTCAACTGGGTTCAATCGGGTTTTTTTTTTCTATTTTTAAAATATTATAATTATTATAATTTTTTGAATACTATTATATAAAAATTAAAAAAATATTCATCAAATTTTAAATATATGCCATAAATATTCTAATAATAAGTTACAAAAATAATTTTAATTTTATTATTAAAAGTGATTAATTATGGATTATTGAATATTATATGCTAGAAACATAAAAATATAATCATATCATGAAAATAATTTCATATTTAAATGGAGTACTAATAAAGTGAACACAAAAAATATTAACCTTGCATATATGAGTATAATTATATTTAATTACAATAAATTCAAATAGATAATAAATATATTAAATTATTAAGTGGTATTTTTAGAATTTAAAATACTAATTTTTTAATAAATAAATAATAAAAATTATATATATATGTATATTTTAAATTTTTATTATTTATTTATTTGAAAAAAATTAGTATTTTAAATTTTAAATATATTATTTAATAATTTAATATACTATTACAATAATCTAAATAGATAATAAATATATTAAATTATTAAGTGATATATTTAAAATTTAAAATATTAAATATTTCAAATAAATAAATAAATATATATATATATTAAATTATTAAGTTATATATTTAAAATTTAAAATATTAAATATTTCAAATAAATAAATAAATATATGGGTGGGTGGGTGGGTGAAAAAATTCAAAAAAATTGACTTTTTACATTTTTAGCAAAAAATCCGGTTCGTTAGTTTTTCAGTTCAATTCGATTTTTTGCCAATCTGATTTTCAGTAATCGAATCAACCGATTGATTTGCCGGTTCACGATTAAACCGATTCAATCGGTCGGTCCAGACCGATTTTAATAACTATGGTGATAATGACATGCCAAAATTTGGAGCTTCAAGCAATTGGATACAGTTAAAGAAAAATAAGCACTTTGCTTGTTTACCCACATATATAAATCAGTGGATAACGTGACAAATATGGTGTTCATATATATGATCTTTTTAAAAATAAAAAAATATAATATATAATTTTTTGAAAATAAAAAAATATAGTATATGATCTTTTTAAAATAAAAAAATATAATATATAATCTTTTGTAAAAAAATATACAGTATATGATATTTTTAAAAATAAAAAAATATAATATATGATTTTTTAAAAATAACAAATATATAATGTATGATCTTTTCAAATAAAAAAATACATTATATGATCTTTTGTAAAAAAAAATATACAGTATATTATCTTTTGTAAAAAAAATATATAGTGTATGATCTTTTAAAAAATAAAAAAATATAATATATGATCCTTTAAAAATAAAAAAATACAGAATATGATATTTTCAAAATAAAAAAATACATTGTATGATTTTTTATAAAAAAAATATACAGTATATGATCTTTTATAAAAAAAAAATATACAGTGTATAATCTTTTAAAAAATAAAAAAATACAGTGTATAATTTTTTAAAAATAAAAAAAATACAATATATAATTTTTTCAAAATAAAAAATATATTATATGATCTTTTATAACAAAATATATAATATATGATTTTTTTAAAAATAAAAAAATATAGTGTATGATCTTTTGAAAAAAAATACAATATATGATCTTTTAAAAAAATAAAGTGCATGAATTTTTGTAAAAATAATATACAATGTATAATTTTTTCAAAAATAAAAAAAAATATAGTGTATGATTTTTTAAAAATAAAAAAATAGAGTATATAATATTTTCAAAATAAAAAAATATACTGTATGATTTTTTGTAAAAAAAATATATAGTGTATAATTTTTTCAAAAATAAAAAAACATAGTATATAATTTTTTTTAAAAAAATACAGTGTATTATTTTTTCAAAAAAATACAGTGTATGATCTTTTCAAAAATAAAAAATACAGTGTATGATATTTTTAAAACAAAAAAAATGCACTTATGATCTTTTGTAAAAAAAATATATAGTATATGATTCTTTCAAAATAAAAAATATAGTGTATGTTCTTTCGAAAATAAAAAAAATATAGTATATAATATTTTCAAAATAAAAAAATATCGTATGATATTTTGAAAAAAAAATACAGTGTATGATATTCTCCATGAACATTGTTATATGACCTGCTAATTTGAAGTTTAATATTGCTGCTAAGTTGAGATAGGACATTATCTCGATTTTTAGGGTAGTTGCTGTTTATGATGAAATTGTTTTGTGTCGGAGCAGATGTGAAAGCGATAATAGAGCTGTGGCCCTGTGGTAATGGCAAGGAGGGAAAGCAAGAGGGACGTTATAGCGAAAATCTTCAGAGGCTTCATCTGGCAGATCAAATACTTTTGATCGATAAATTTCTCTCCTTTATTTATTTGTCAGGGAAATGATAGTGCATAGTTTGATTAGATATTTATGAGCATAAATAATATTCTTGGGCACAAGATTAACGCTGTTGCTTCCTTTTTCAACAAAAAGAGCTCTTGAATACAGTAGAGAGCAAAAGTTAATCTTGTAATTTCCTTTTTTCAGTAAATTTCTCTTTTCATAGAAAATTTTTATTCTGTCTATACGATTTTTGGTGTATTTTATAATAGCATGAATGTTTGTACATTGTATGAATTTCAGTTTTTTTTACTACTCAAAAAAAATTAAATTCAATTTTTTCTATCAACTAAAATGTTACTTAATTAAATGTATAGCAACAACATTTTAGAATGTGGGACATTTTTGAAAGGTGAAATTTTAAAAATTGCAGAAATGAAAGAAAAAATTTAAAAGCTGGTATTTAAGAAAGATAAAAAGTCCATTGATGCATTACCGAAATCTTTTTTATTTTTTTGTGGCATTTATGTAAAAACCCCAAAAAAGTATCCGCTTAGCCCCTTCAAAAAAAATCTCTAAATGCTCCAAATTAATCTCTATTTTCTTTTTATTCAACTCAAAAAAAAAATCAAATCAATTTAGCACCAACACTTTCAAGTTTTATATGCAAAATCTATTTTTTTTAGACATTATGTAACTCTATTATTGTCCATTAATTGAAATATTTTTCCCATATTTTATAATTTATTTTTAATTATAATTTATTTAGTATTAATTAGTTATATATAATATTAGTTAATATTTTTGTAATTATTTTTAATAGTATGTAGGCTCTTATAAAAAACTTAATAAAGAGAAAATAATTTGAATCAGAAATTTTTTTTAGATAAATTTTAAATGATTTGCGTTAATGTGAGATATAAATTCATGTCAAAAATTTTGATAAATCTTCCAGGCTGCAATAGGTGGGGAGTTTTTTTCATAAATAATATTTATTTTAAAATATATTATAAAATTGAAATATATCAGATTTTATTTAGATGAATTGCGATATTTTAATAATAATACAGTTCTTCACTGTATGATTAAATGAGAATATCTAAAAAAAATAGGTCTCACAAAGGTAAAAACGTGACACGTAGTTACGTGATTAGATTGTTTTCTCTCAACACAATATGTGACGATCGCTTGTTGAAAACGTAATTAGTGGTTGCATCATTAATTTTTTTCTTTGCCTATTTCATATGTGTCAGCTTTATGGTTAAGAATGCAGCTTCTGGCTGCGTGACCAGGCTTTCTTCTTTAATTCCCCCATTTTGCTGACTTTTGACATAACGTTTAATGATGTTTGGACATAAACAAAAATAAAGCCACTTTAAATGAGGTTTGGTGTTCTTTTAGCTCATTGAAACAGTATCATAATGATTGGACCCATTGAAAATTAAAAAAAAAAAGAAAAAATAAATACAATAATGGAAATGGCAGCAAGTAAGGCATGCATGCCGGCATCACACTACTCTATTAAAACTTAATTAGTGGGATCATAAGCATAATTACTTTGATTACTTAATTATATTTCTGTCTTTTTCAATGCCCACTGTGCAATATATCAAAATAAAATCAACTATAATGGTACCAAAAGGTGCGTCAAAAAGAGAACAAAATTAAATTTCAATAGATTTTTTTTTCAAAAAATAAAAAAAAAGTTATCTAAAGGTCTGAAATTTTCTCAAATTATAAATTTTAAATTCAAATTATGAATAATAAAATATAATAACTATTTATAGTTGTTACTGCAATTAATTTATTTAGGCTACCAACATGATAATTAGTTAGTCAATAGATAATAATGAATCGGAAGTAGGAAGCTACTCAATTATTGAACTAAAAAAGCCACAAAAGTATTTAATTCAATGCCGAAAAAGAAAAAGCACCAAATTTTGTTTATTTGGATAATTTTTATAATATATAGATTCCTAGTAATAAATTAATTAGACGGTGTACTTAAGAATCATATATTTTTTGGAATTAATTTGACAGTATATTTTGATAAGGTGGCATTTTTGTTTTGTTATCTAATTGTCATTTTCACTATATAATTTGAACCCATTAAACTATAAAATATTGTTCAGATGAATAGTCAATTCTGTATAGGAATTTTGTGCCCCTCAACCACTTTGAATATTTACTTTTAATTTTTATAAATATTAAAATATTATAAAAACCTGAACGAGGGAATTATCATTAAATTTTATGTCAAAAATCAACGAAACGAGAAAATTAAAGAAGGAAGCCTGACCACGTAGCCAGGGGCTGCGTCCTCAACCACAAAGCGACACGTATCGCACAGGTGAAGAAGAAGACTGATGATGCAGCCATTAACTGCGTCTTCAACAAGCGATCGCCACGTATCGCATTGGGGGAGAAAAATATGATCACGCAGTCATGTGTTGCGTCTTTACCTTTGTGGGATCCACTTTTTTTTCAGACATCCTCATTTGATCACGCAGTGAAAGACTGCGTTATTATTAAAAAACTTCAACTCATCTAAATAAAATCTGACATACCCCAATTTTATAATATATTTTAAAATAAACATTATTTATAAAAAACTCCCCAATAGGTGCTAGGGTATCTACATAAATAACAAAGTAAATTTAGTCATGTAAATCCAATGTGCCAATAAGCTGATGTGTAGATTTTGCTTATCTTAATATTTCAGTAGTATTTTATCCTTGCCAACTAATGTTTCACGGACTGTTTTTCAAATAATGTAAATTGAAAAAATATTTATAAACATGAAGTGTTTTGGGTTTTATTTAGGGGATTGAGGTGAAAGAGGTATCATAGCAAGAGGCTACAAGAATGGAAATATGGGGCCCGCAAGTGGAGGAAGCCAAACACTTAGATCCCGTAGGCCATCTCTAAGGGAATGAAGGAGTGGGGCCCATAATGAACAGTAAATGGGCATTATTGGAGCTTGATACTGTAGGTTCGGGAAATGGGTTCAGGTTCTAAATGCGCAACCAAGTTTATGGATTCGGGTCCACTTTTTTGCCCTTTCAAGCCAATAATTATATAATGCGTTGAAAAGTTTTCCCGACCGTGTGTATATAAATTGAAGGAAGTAGGTCAAAAATTTGCTTTGCAAAGAACCTCATTTGAATTGTTTTTGCATTTTACAATTGCAATGTTCCAGTGAGTAAAGATAAAGAAGTTCATTAAAAATTTAAGTGTATTATTAATTCTTATCAAAAATTTTACAGCATATTATTAATATTTGGTAAGATTTCTTAATGTAATTATTTATAATTTGATATTTTTTATTTTAATTGTTAACATATTAATTTAATTTTGTATTTGATTCGATAAATTATAGGTAATATACATTCACTAAATAAAAAATCTTTTAACAATACTACCCTAAGAAGCAAGATATTATTTCAACTATAATCTATATATTTATTTGTAATTTAAAATTATATAATTATTAAATATATATATATATATATATATATATATATATTATCTTATTGGACCGTAATATTTTAAAATGTTTATAAATTAGTATGACTAATTTTAATTTGATAAACTATCATTATAAATAAGAAATGTACAAATTTAAATTTAATATAATATTCATTTTATTAATTTTATATGATAGATGGTGCATACATATTTAGCTCCAAAAGTCATAAGAGATGATATTGCAAGAAAAATGGTTAGTAAAAAATGCAATGATCTGTATAACTGCTGAGTTAAAAATAGTCCAACAATATCCGATCGTATTATTATAATAAATAAATAATTATAAAAAATTATCATGCAATAATATCTAAGACGGAAGCGAAGATGGTAGATGCACTGTGCATGACAATTTCAATAATTTACTTGAAGTCTATTATGAAAATTTGGAATCGATAGGATGTAAAAAAATATCAGCAATTAGTTCTCATATTTGTGAAAGATGTAATAAATATTAGTAAAGAAAATTATTTAAAATTCAAAAATACTATTCCAGTAGATTAAATAACTTATCGTAAGTGGTACAATTATAATATATGGCCTAAATACTATATTCATTAGAATGTAATACAAAATTGTTAGGATTTGTTGATAAAATATTTATTGTATTATGTACCAATATTTTGTAATGATATTAAGTAAATTAAGCATGTATAATTATAATATGTAATAATATTAGTGCATTTAATATTTTTCATATAATTAAATTAAAAAATGATTATTATCTTAATAGTGGTCAATTTTACAGTATTTAATAATTCAATCTAATGGAAATGGTATTATTAATATTCAAATATAATGAAAATAATATTTTTTTAGGCAATAGATTAAATATTTAAAACATAAAAGTTTATATAATTTAATTTTGACTTATAGGTAACTACAAGATGGCAGTATGTATTGATTTTTTTTTTTTGCACACGGAAGGGTAAATAAGTTACAAATTGATAGGTTTTCAATATGATATATCTGCTCTAAATGATATTACAAGGAGACTGAAAATTAAAAATAAATCAACCATTCCTAAATTGATCCATAAAAATCATGTTAAATTGGATTTAAGTGTGAATGACGTGATGTCCAGGATCATCTACAAGTGTTCAATGCAAAATCGAGGATCACTATATTGGACGTCGGTGGATTTGATAGACGAAGATGACATTGAGACAATATATGATAATTTAAGTAAATATGAAGATTATAACTTGGTGGAATTAATTATTGTAATTGGTGAAGGAGGTGCGAGAGCTAATCTACCTACATATGCACCCAGTTATCGGTTGACAAATGATGAATTACGAACGGAAAAATTCAAGGCAAGTGAACAATTCTATGTGAATGATGTTGGTCCTAGTCAGCCGAAGCCGTTCGTAAGTCAACAAGATATTAATTTGGCGTGCCAATCAAATTTTTTTTTACTTTATTAGAGATCCAATACGAAATGTGGATAAAAGCCAGTAATGACAATCGGTTAGCCACAGAGTAGATGTCAGTCCGAGTCAAAATATCAAACCAAGCCAACTACGACATTAGGTTAGCCACCGAGGAGATGGGGAAATTAGTGTTGACCTACTCGAAAGAGAGGCAGGTGAAATCTCAAGCCATAATTTTCAACGAGGATCATTTAGCCAGATCCCTGATCATTGTTTGAGTCAAGTGAGACAGTTAGTTAGTCGGATGCTTGATGCTTGTATTAGTCAGCCTCAGCGGTCAATCAGTTACAGGGTTGGTAATTTTCTGACTACATCTATTTTTGGTAATAGATCAAATAATCGTGCAACTTTCAGGAATTTTGTTGATCCATCCAGTACTGAGGCAAGTCAAACAACTTATCAGAATCGTCAATGACGATTAGTTGCCCAGAGGCCATATTCAATTCTTAGCGAACTGAGGTAGTCTGTTACTTGTCGAGGGGGTGATTTACTTAGTCAGTCCACATCTATTGGCCCCCCTGCATGTACCCTAATCACACCACTCACATAAATATTTTTCAAACAATATCAGATTTCTAAATAATGTTACAGAAAACATTATTGGAAAAAAAGTCCCAATATTTCAACAATCAATTTCTTCACAGAAAATAATTAGTTTACTTTAATTATATAAAAATGATTATTCATTAATTTATTTTTTTTGAAAGTGGAAGAAGATGAATTCAAACACCGGTCAAGTAAAAAAATATTGATATGCTGAACTGTTTAAATTACTAATGGTTCTCACTTTTTCATTAATTTCTAACACTATAAAAGAAAATTAATAGAGTTGATTAACTATTATTTCATTATTTTTTTTCCAATGCTAAAGCAATCCTATTTTGAATTACTGTGAAATTCGATAAATAAAGGTAAAAATGTAAAAAATTTAATTAATTTTTTTAACGATACTTCAAGTAAGAACAAGAAAAACCTTAAAAATTCAACAGTTTAAAATTTTAAATGAAGCAGAGGAGCAAGTAATATTCATTAATAATTCGCCAATAATTTTTAGGAAAAAAAGTATCGCAAAACTTTTTAATATTTTAAATTTTTACAATTAAATTTTTATATTTTTATTTTTTATCATCAAATTTTTAAATTTTTATTTTCTTACAAATTAAGTTTTTAACAGAAGAAAAGTATGAAATTGAATAATACATCTTGTTTCATATATTTTTAGTATTTATATTTCAATCTCAATTTGATATATTGCGGTTAATATTTTTATTAATTTGATGTTAAAATATCAATTGAAAATATTAGATAACTTAAAATTGATAAAAAAAAATATAGAAACACATCAAATTGAAATTCAGATGCTAGAGATATTTAAAAAAAAACATTTTAATTTCATTTTTTTTAATCAATGCAAAGTTTAATGTTTTAAAAAATAAAATATAAACATATAATAGCAAAACAAAAATATGGGAATTCAATTCTACAAAATAAAAGTATAAAAATTTAATAATAAAAAATTGAAAATTTTAAGAGTTTAGTAATTTTTTTCATAATTTTTAGCTGAAACTTTTACTTAAGACTTCAGTAATTTTTCTTATAAGGATAATGAGTGATAATTAAGAAGATAATCTTGCTCCTAATTATAAGTTTGTAATAAAATCTATGTTTTACCTGTCCTAAATCATGAAATTAAGCAAGCCAGGCGGCCCCTACATTTAGGACCAGTGTCTCTCCTTCCTCGGCCATTTTCTCACTCCCTTTCTTTCACTTTCTTGGCTGCGTGTATGACAGCAGACAGCAGAGAAAATAACAACCAAAGCAAAGCGATTGATTCGTGGATTCAAAGAAATCCTTTTGATTAATCTTATTTCACCTTAACAAACCCAACCTCCACACCAGAAAACTTCAATCTAACTCAACAAATAGCTCTCCTTCCCTCTCCTCTCTCTCTCCAATTCCTTTCTCTCTCCCTCTAACTCTCTAGCTCTTGCTCAGAGAGAAAGAGGAGAACCACAAAAATGAAGCTCTCGGCGTTGCAGCAGAGCTACATGAACCGCCGGAGCTCCAGTTTCAGAGGATCAGCACCCTTAGATTCATCTACTGAAAGTGCGATTAAATCACCGGCTGCGATCTTTTGGCTTGTTTTACATGGTGTTTGTTGCCTTATTAGTCTTGTTCTTGGTTTCCGTTTCTCTCGTCTTGTTTTTTTGTTTCTTTTCTCTACCTCTGCTACTACTACAAATCTCTACGGCGCGCCGTTCCGTCAGCTCTCTACCGCCTCTGACCTTGCTAATCCTCTTACTGTTCCTTCCAATGCGGTTAGTAATGGTGAACTGCCGTTAATTAACAAAACGGTGAGCTCTAGAGTTGTCGTTGGGCGCCATGGGATCCGGATCCGGCCGTGGCCTCACCCAAACCCGACCGAAGTTATGATAGCGCACCAGATAATTGAGAGAGTGCAGAGAGAGCAGAGGATTCAGTTTGGAGTGAAGAGTCCGAAGAGTATTATCGCTCTTACGCCGACTTATGTACGGACTTTCCAGATGCTGCATCTGACCGGTGTTATGCACTCGTTGATGCTTGTCCCTTACGACGTCGTTTGGATCGTGGTGGAAGCCGGTGGCGTCAGCAATGAAACAGCCTCCATTATCGCGAAATCGGGACTTAAGACTATCCATATCGGGTTTAAGCAGAAAATGCCGAATTCGTGGGAGGGACGGCATAAACTGGAGTCTAAAATGCGGCTTTCTGCTTTGAGGTAAACTTTACTTGCTTTTCCCGGCTTAGCTTTCGCTTTTAGTTTCAATTGGAAGTCGGTTATTTTGAATTGAATTGCCAATTCTGTAGAGAATTGGATTTTTGTTTGTTGTTGTATTAGAGTGTTAATTACGGTTATATTTGCTGTGGTGGAGCAGAGTTGTGAGAGAGCGGAAACTGGATGGGATAGTGATGTTCGCTGATGATAGTAATATGCATAGTATGGAGCTCTTTGATGAGATTCAAAATGTGAAGTGGTTTGGTGCTGTTTCCATTGGTATTCTTGCTTATTCAGGTGGTGCTGATGAGACATCATTGGCTGTGATTGAGAAGGAGGCTGGGAAGAGACCGTCGATGCCTGTTCAGGGTCCAGCTTGCAATGCATCTAATAAGTTGGTTGGTTGGCACACCTTTAATTCACAGCCATATGAGGGAAGGAGTGCAATATATATTGATGATAGGGCAACTGTATTGCCCCAGAAGTTAGAGTGGGGTGGATTTGTGTTGAATTCAAGGTTACTTTGGAAAGAAGATGAAGATAAGCCAGAGTGGATTAATGATTTGGATGTTGTTGATGAAAATATAGAGAGTCCTCTATCTCTGTTGAAGGATCCTTCTGTGGTTGAGCCATTAGGTAGCTGTGGGCGACAAGTAATGCTTTGGTGGCTCCGTGTTGAAGCTCGAAGTGATAGCAAATTTCCTCCTGGGTATGCTTTTCATCCTTCTCCTTTGCTACTTTTATGTTCTTATGCTGTCAATTCTTATCTATGAATGTATATTTTTTTCCGTACCTTTAGTATTGCCATTTAATATTTTTTTATGATATTTGATTCTAACAAATTGATGATCTTGGGTTTTGAAAGTTGAACTATGGAACTGTTTAGATTAGCAGATATTTGGTTGAGCTGGCATTATGGTGATCCTCTATATTTTGAGTTTAGAAAATGTAAATCAAGAGGTCCCCATCTTGATAATTTATATCACCTCTGTCATAGCAGGCAAAACATAGTTATAGTGAATAGGTGAAAGAAGAAAACTTGTAAGAAAGATTCTTTAAAGCAACTTATCTTCTGATCAATTCTATAGTGATGTTTGACACTGTATAGAGAACATAATTTTAACCTGAACTTGTTTGTTTATCCACTTATGCATGTGAATAGTGAATACAATGATCATTATGCTTTTGGCTATTTAGATTCTGAAATGTAGATGCCTCAGATAGGTATATAAACAAACCATTAATGGACTCTTCTACTGTTTCAGAAAAAAAAAAAGAAGAAAAAGAAAGCAAAAGAAAAGGAATAGCAACAATCAATATGCATTCCCTGGCATATTTAATATATATCAAGAACTACTCTTTCTTCTTTGTTGGTGTGTTGACTCTGTTAATCAACTGCTCTTGCTTTCATCTATATTGGATGGTGCAGTGAAACATTGCTATAGCATCGTAGGGTAGATGTGGTATTTATAGTTGATTTGTACAAAAATAGCAATTGTGCTTCCTGCTTTCAAATTTGTATTGTTGCATGCAATTGATGGCCTTAAAGATTTGTATGTTTATAGGCGACTATTTGTTGATGGGAAAATATAGTTTCTTCATCCCAATAGACACTGAAGGTGTCGCAATTAAGGAGTGAAAAATGTAAATTAATATCACACTAATTTTTGTGAAGCGTAGGCATAAAATGGATGTATTCTTAGTTGTTGATGGCTGGTGGTGCTCATTGTATGTTATAGTGTGAGTTGGGCTGCAGTAGAGGCTACATATGATTGTTTATTCTTAGCTGGTCACGTGATTTCTTTGCATTTCAGGCACTTAAAATTGTGGTTTGGATTACATTTAATGTGAAAAAGGTCTTAATACATAGTATTGGAGAACTTGAGAAGCACTAAGGGATTACGCATTTCCTAAGCTTTTACTGGTGTGAAACTTTCCTTGACTGCACTCTTGATGTGACTTTCATATAATTGGGAATGTTTATCAGCTAATGACCAAACTTGTTATTGTGATTTGAGTCTATTGACACAGGCTTGTGGATATACATAGTTCAAACAATTTTTGTTGTCTGAATGATGATAAACTAGGTTATGAGGTGCTGGCTGCTGTGAATAAATTCTACTTCCCTGCAAAGTTCTTTTAATGTAATTCATGAAAGTTATATGCAAGTAGCTTGTTTATTGGACTGGACATGGAGTTGAAATGAAGTAGATTTTAGATTGAATCTTCAATTTTTTTGCTAATAAATTGCTCAACTCCGTTACAAGCCTTTGCATATTGCTTCATTCACATTGTTTTATTTTTATTTTTATTATTTCTATTTTTTAACTAAACAAATTTTAATTTTGCTACAAAGTGAATTAGTTAGAAAGCATGCCTTGCAAATGTATAAATTTTGTTAATGAGGAAAATAGAAGGTAGTTGTAAAAAATAATTAATTTTATCTTTTTTATGTAAAAGTATTGTCTTTTCTTTTGTTTTATTCTGAAATTGCTTTTGACTTCTGTTTTTGAATTAACAAGAAGGGACATTGGCCTAAGCATATATTGCGTTGTGTGAGTTAGCTTTGTTTCCTTTTGTATAGTAAAAGGTCAAATTATGTCAATAAATTACAACGGATATCACATCAAAGCACAATGTGAAGCTTATGGGCTTGCCTTGATGTGGTAATTGCTGCTAGGTATTTTTTCTGTGAATAGAGAAATTACTTCTCGACTTAGTATACCATAGACTCTTATTGGGTTTTTATTTGTGTTAAATTAAATTATAAGAAAGCTTCTGCATAAACTAAGCATACTTCCACTGAAATAGTTCACAGGGGCTCAATCCATTGCATGGGGAGGATTGTTTTTTGGTGATTTAAAACGTAGACCTTTACCATCTAAGAATCCTGAACCTTGTTGTTTTGTCTAGCATTTTACCTCGTGTTCTGCATAAAAAGCCACTGTTGTAGCTCTTTACAGAAGGTGCCTTGTTCGGGCATTTTACCTTGGCGCTTGCTTTATTGGTGTTAATAATGAAAAGCATCTCAAATACTGAATATTCTTTAATCCTTGTATTCTTATGAAGCATGAAAGAGTGAAGTCATATATTTCACTTTCAAGTGTATTTTTCTTCCATTTTTGTGATCTATGTTTACAGTAAATTGCAATCAAATGATCTTTTCGTGTTATGGCGTCTATTTAGCAACTAGATTAGTTTTACGCAAGTTCTTACCCTTCAATTTTGTCCCACACAGATGGATTATTGATCCGCCTTTGGAAATCACTGTCCCCTCAAAACGAACTCCATGGCCAGATACACCTCCTGAACTCCCAACTACCGAGAAGACAGTGATTAACACCTCAGAGCAGACTGTTAAGCATACAAAGACACGGCCATCCAGATCAAAACGCAGTTCTCGAAGTAAGAGAAAGCACGAAGCAAAATTAGCAGATACTCAGGTTTCTACAAGACATTCAGAGCAAAACTGAAATCTTCAAACAGTGACATAAGATATGTGAATTTTAGACTGCAAACCTTCAATCAAACCTGGAAATTTCATTGATAAAGCAATGAAAACACGAACTGAATGATTGGCAGCTTTGTTCGAGGAGGCGACTGTTACAGTTAGGATAGTTGATATGTACGTCTGAGTTTGAATTCCATGTATCACACCATTTTTTAATTTCTTTTTCATTTTACATGTTGAGGGTTGCTATTCTGGTTTCATGGAAAAGGTATGTCATAGGCCTTCTACGTCTGCCGCTGCTGCCGGGAAATGCTGGGATCTTTATATCTGAAATGCCCCCAAATTTTATACATAAATCTTTTTAATAGGAATATATAGAGCTATGCTAAGTTGTGGGATTCACTAGAAACGAGAACCGTTGTAATAAATTTTTCATTCATTGTAAAAGAACGCTGGTGATTATGTAATTCAGGCAATATTTCATATTGGATTCAAATGACCGACTCAATCTGGATACTTCTTCCAAAACTAGATAATGTTATATTTATTTGTTTATTTATTTCGGGTTTAAGATGTTGGCTCCATTGACCGTTTGCTACGTACGTCTAACGTTCAGGGTAGTGTTGAAGAGAGGTTATTTGGAACAAATGTTATTAAAATCGGATCGGATAAGGAATTAAAAAGTTCAAGGATTTGTGGTTCGATCGGTTTGTTAGGCTTCAACCAGATTTTTTTTTAAAAAAAATATATTATTTTTTAAGTTTTATATAAATATTATGAAAATATCACTATATAAAAAAATTAAAAATAATTTAAAAAAATAAATTTATCATCAAACATTAATAATAAAATTATATTTTCAAGTCATTCAACATTTATAACAAAAATTTAAAATAAATATAGTATAAAATTATAAATTTTTAAAGAAATTCTTCAAATATAAATTATAAAATTTTATTTTATTCATAAAAAATTCATTAAATTGTTTAAATTTTATTTTTTTTGTATTTATAATTTTATTTTATTTTTTCAGAAAAAAATTGTATGAATATTTTGGACAAAAAATTGGTTTTTCTAAAATCAAACCGGTTTATTATCATTTAACCCGGTTTAACCGGTTTTCTGGCGGTTTGAAACAGTTTTTACGGTTTTATTCAATCCGATTTTCACCCATCGAACCAATTGGATCAGCCTACGGTTCGCTGATAAACCGGTTTGACCGGCCGGTCCGGTTTTAATAACATTGTTTAGAACACAACTCAAGGTGGGCGGCACGTGCTTTCAGTTTGACTGGCTGGTAGAAAAAGAAAAAAAGCAAATCCTTTTTATATCCATTTTGTAGTTGTCATTTCGTACAATTTACCACTTGAATAAATCATTTCTCTAATAAATTAACTTCATTTCTCTTTATAAATTCAGACAAACAATCCATCTTTCCCTTCACAATCCTCTTAAGATCATCCTTCCTCTTTCAAATTCAAACATATCAACAATGGCAGCAGCCACATCATTGACCCTTCTCTTCCTTCTCTTCGCTGTATCATCTGCCATGGACATGTCCATCATTAGCTACGACAACGACAACCTCAAAAGCCATGATCAAAGAAGCGATGTTGAGGCTATGAACATATACAATTGGTGGCTGGCCAAGCATGGTAAGGTATACAATAAAATAGGAGAGAGAGAGAAGAGGTTTGAGATATTTAAGGATAATTTGAGGTTCATTGATGAACATAACTCCCAAAATCGAACCTACAAGCTTGGTTTGACGAGGTTTGCTGATCTTACCAATGAAGAATACCGTTCCATGTTCTTGGGCACTAAGACTGATCCTAGACGTAGAGTTATGAAGTCAAAAAACCCAAGTCAGAGATATGCTTTCAGGGCTGGTGATCAGTTGCCCGAGTCCGTCGATTGGAGATCCGCCGGAGCTGTTAGTCCGATCAAAGACCAAGGAATGTGTGGTGAGTTATTCTATTTCCATTCATATTTACTTTTTTTTTTTTTAATTTCTAATAATTTTTTTGTATATGAAATTTTAATAAAAAAATTATGTAGCCTAAATCATAATAATATTTTTTTTTATTGGTGGCCGTGGAATCATGAGAAACTCATGGTAGTGAAATATTATTATTTGTTAAATAATATTATTTAAAGTTTTTTTAATATAAAATAATAATGGTAAAATTGAGTTAGGAGCTGAGACTTCTAGATAAGCAGCAGAACGGTAGTTTTTTTTTTGGTGGAATGCTGAAAGGTAGTTAGGAATTGTAGTTTTTCCCTCTTTCCTTTTTCAAACTTCAAAGGCTAAGAATTGTTAATGTAGTTTAAGTTGGACTTTCCAATGAGTACAGACATGAAAATGGGCCCACCAAACATCACCAAGAAAAAGGCCGCTAATTTAGCAGAATGATATTAAAATTATATTTTATATTTTGTGATATTTGTCCATATTAAATCCTTACTGAATTGAATTTATGCCATGGAAAGACTAATTTAAAATAAAAAAAAATTAATAAAAATCATTCATAATATCGAGCACAAAAATGAAATGGTAGATTAATACTGGTGCAGGAAGTTGCTGGGCATTCTCAACGATAGCATCAGTAGAAGGAATAAACAAGATAGTAACCGGAGAGCTAATCTCTCTATCAGAACAAGAACTTGTAGACTGTGACAGAACAACCAATGCTGGTTGCAATGGAGGCCTGATGGATGATGCTTTTCAATTCATCATTAAAAATGGCGGCATTGATACCGAACAAGACTATCCTTACCTTGCTGTTGATACCACTTGTGACACTGCCAAGGTCTGTAATTAACACTACTGCAACTATACCGATGTTTTTAATTTATTCAAAGATTAATTAAGTTTCTGTTGGCTTTGGTTCGTCGCAGATGAATATTAAGGCTGTTACCATTGATGGGTACGAAGATGTTATACCTTTCGACGAGAAACCTCTGCAGAAGGCTGTTGCACATCAGCCTGTTAGTGTTGCCATTGAAGCTAGTGGCATGCCTTTGCAGTTCTACCAATCGGTAATGCCTTGATACCATCAAATAAAAAAGTTACTTACATTACGGAGAATTTTTGCGGAAATCGAATCTATAAACTTTTCAAAAATCAACTAAATAGAGAATGGGCACATATAATTATAATTAGTAATCACTTACCCACATTCTGCTATTAGATTAATTTATAAATTTGTTTATGAATTCAAAATATATGAATAATTTATTTGAATAATTAAAATTTCAGAAATAAAAAATTAATTATATTTGTGATTGTAAGAGTATGGCTGCCAATTAAGGTTGTGGTTACAATTTTTTTTATTACAATTTTTTTTATTATAACCATAAAATAACAAAAAAATTTTAAATTTCACTAAAAATAATTTTTTATCCAATATTACATTTGCAAATGCCGAAAATGTCCACGTAATTTTTGAATAACGGTGTATAGAGCAAATTTTTGATGTTTTTGCCGTTTGACAGGGTGTGTTTACCGGTGAATGTGGAGCAGAACTAGACCACGGAGTGGTAATTGTGGGATACGGAACTGAAAATGGCATGGATTACTGGATAGTTAGGAATTCATGGGGACAGGAGTGGGGTGAGAATGGATATATAAGGATGCAGCGTAATGTGGTGGATACTTACACAGGCAAATGTGGAATTGCCATGGAGTCTTCTTATCCTATCAAGAACACCAATAACGCTGATAAGATCAGCAGCTCTTAAAAAATGCTACCATTGTTGATCAGCTTCTTTCTAGCTGCAAAGGATCTTACTGAAATTCGAATTTGAAACCTCGTACTTTTTATGTGGTGAATTTATTTCTATGGTTATTATGTATATAATTTTATTTGCATTCACAAGACAACATCCAAAGAAAACTTGAAAATTGTGCTATATGGTTGTTTCTTCCTTTTGGATGTACACCGTTAATAAGCTCAACAAGGACACGTTTTTACTGTTTTTTTGCCTATGGAAAATACTTAGCTTATTTTAGATTTAAGAATTCATTAAAAAAATTGAAAATAATAATAAATTGCTATTATTAAAACAAGGGGTCAGTTAATCATTCCGTCCTACAATTATAATTTTTTTTATATATAATTATATCATTAAGGGCAATCAAAGATGAAAATCGAATACTGATTAATTGAAAAAAAAGCAAAATTTCCAACTCTTTAAATTATATGTAATTTTAAATTTATTTTTTTCTTCATACAAAGCAAAAAGAATTAGTGATAATTTGGTGTAAGAATCAGCCAGTATAGTATCCTCAAAGTTGGATTGTAATTTTAAATTTGTTGTATAATATCCTCAACTATATTAATTCAAAATATTATTATTCTATAATTTATTATTTGAAAATTTTTAAATTTTATTGTTCGACATTCAACATGTATATAAAATAGCACAAAAGTCAAAAAGTCCACAAGCCCAAAACTGAAATAACTGACAAAAATAATTTTTTGATAGGTTCGTTTCACTTTCTCCCAATTATATATTGGTCGGTTCGATTTTCTTTCACTGCAACTAGATTTGTTCGGTTTTCGGATTGAATCGACCGGATGCTTATCATTGAATGAGTTCCAAATGTGATTCAATTAGTAATAGTCCATTTATCACCCGATTTATTTGACTCACAAAATAATTTGATTCAATACTATCTATTATGTGATTTATTTATATTTTTCGTAATTTTATAAATTTTTATATATTGTGAATCTAAAAATATTTGTTCTTACAGGTTATATATTCATAATTCTATAATTTCTTAAATTTTTTGTTCGATTTTCTTTCATTGCAACTAGATTTGTTCGGTTTTCGAATTGAATCGATCGGATGCTCATTGATAACAACCGAACTCGAAGATCGGTTTAACGGTCCAATATTAATCGAGCACATCGCTCAATCAAGACTTATGAAAACCGATCAAAGGTTCGAGTTACCCGAGCACTCGAACCGGACCACAGTTCGGTTAAGAACGTATTCCGAAAACAGCTCTACCACGATGGACAAACAGTTACCACTAACCCACGTTTCCCTCGAGAATCGTTGAAAATGAATTAGTGGCAGAAAAGAAAGGAAAACTCCTCCCATTATCTCCTGCAAATGTGCTAACCCTTCCTATAAAAGGAGAAAAAATAGGTATGAAATATTGACTTAATTTTTTACCAGAAATTCACTCTCTTTTATACAGAAATCCTGACATGACCGTCGAAAACTCCCTTGTCGGAAATCCACCAGTCATTTGTTTATTTTTGCAGGTGATCGCAAGCAAGTTGCAGCTCATTTGACCTGTCATCATTTGGTGCAGTGAGCGTGGAATATAGACCTTTTTCTAGACCTCAACCTAAATACTTTCCAACAGGAAAATCAAACATCCAACCCCACCCTGCTTGGAACGCAACAATTTCTCCCTTAACCCAACGACACCACCTCGACTTTCCCAGCCATGGTAATCCCAAATATCACTCCCAGCATTACCCCTCAGACTGCACAATTTCTCATTGCCGCACTATCGGCCATCATCGCTCAAGCTCGACCTCAGACTCTACCCCCATAAAACACCAACCTACCTCGGGCTTTACAGCCTCCTGCTCGGGAACCTTTCTCACCAGCCCTACCCCAAAATCCCAATTCTACAACTACCCTAACTACAGAATAATTTAATCGCCTCTTGGACGATCAAATCCAAAGGCAACAAAATCGGACTACACTACAGTATCAAGGCAGTTTCTGATCACCCCTCTCTAGAAAAATCTTAGCTGCCCTATTTTCCAACATTTGCCTTCCTTACCTCAAAATCTATAGTGGCAACACCGATTTTCGAGCTCATATCGACCTGTTTCAGCACACAATGCTGGTGCTCACAGCAGACGACTCTGCCTCGTGCAAGATATTCCCACAGACCTTGGCAGACTCAGCCCATATCTGGTTTCGCAATTTGCCAATGCACTGTGTTGACAACTTTGAGCAGTTCAGTGACATGTTTGTCGCGAAGTTCGTGGTGGCTATTCGCCCGAACAAGATGTTCGCAGATCTGAATCTGGTGCAGCAAGAAAAGGACGAACCACTGCGGGCCTACGTGGAAAGATTCAATGATGTAGCCATGGACATACAGATTCTAAATCTCGAGGTCGCCATCAATGCCTTTATTCGCAACACAAGATGCCAGAACTTTAGTGACTCCTTGAGTAAGAAATCCCTAAATGACTTTACTGAGCTAATGTCTAGAGCACACAAGTACATCAGCATGGATGAGGCTCAGCATCTTCGCCATGCCTCGCATAAATCATAGACATCTAAAAAGGAGAGAGGTTAAGGAGGCAGAGCAGCTCGGGAAGGGGGAAATTCCAGTAAAATAGACTCGAAGAAATACTGAGGTGGTACATGGCACAATCGATCCTATGCAATTACTACCCCCACCCGGACAACTGAAGAGATGAAAGATTCACGCTCCTAACTGCCTCTCGTGAATAGATACTAGAATGGATGAAACAGAACGGATAGTTTAACTAGCCAAGACCCATGAAGAAGGACCCGAACAGAGACCAGGGCCTTTATTGTGCTTTTCACAGGAACAAGGGGCATGAGATAGAGGAGTGCAAGTAACTCAAGTGGGAGATTGAGCACCTGGTTCGGAAAGGAAACCTGACACGGTTTGTAAAACCAGATGAGAGAGGAAAGAGGCAAAGATCACCTTCTCCCCAGCTGAGCAAAAATAGAGGCAATGGAAACAGAAGGGCACCAGCTAGGGTTATTCATGTGATTGCAGGTGGCGAGCAACGGGACCAGTCTCGAAAAAGAAAGGCCAAAGAGGTCATGTCCATTGTAAAGGGAGTGAGCTCAGCCCCCCGCATGATTCAGTTCTTAGCGGCGGACGGGCCCATGTTTGGTACCCACACACAAATGCCTTAGTGGTTGAAGCAGTTATTCAGGATTTCTTGGTCCAGCGAATATTAGTCGATACAAGAAGTACGATCAATCTCACAACTGCTCAGGCATGCAGAACATTAGGGATGTCAAACCATCGGCTTAAGGAAGTCAACATCCCTTTAATTGGTCTTTTCGAAAGGCCTGTTCGGGTTGATGGTCTAGCTTCCTTACCTGTACAGCTCGGAGATGACTCAGTGGTATGTGCATGCCTGGCAGATTTTATGGGGGTTGATATTTTGTTGTCTTACAATGTGATATCGGTTGACCTCTATTGGCCGAGGTGGACGCCTGTGTTTTGATGAAAAATCTTGTGCTCAAAATTCCCACGGATGATGGAGTGGCAATTTTGAGGGAAAATCAGAAGACAACTCGAAAGAAGTACTTGACCATGCTCAGAGAGGCCAATCAAGCCTTGCCCTTTGATACAATGGATATACCTGAGAAATAAGAACGACGAGCAGAGCCATCGAAGGTGTTACATGTTGTCAAACTTGAGCTGGGAAAGAGTGTTCAGATTTCAGCTGGCAAGAGTGGGGTGGAGAGAGAAGCACTACTTTCAACGCTCCATGAATTCGTCGATATCTTTGCCTGGCAAACCTCAGACATTCGAGGAGTAAAGAAGAACTTAATTGTTCACTCATTGAATGTTCGGCCAGAATATAAGCCAGTGAAGCAGAAGAAGAGAAACCATGCACCCAAGAGACAGTTGTCCATCGAGTAAGAGATCGCCACTTTGCTGGAGTGTGGTTTCATCAGGGAGATATTTTATCTGAACTGGTTAGCCAATGTAGTGCTTGTTAGAAAAAGCAGTGCAGATGAAGAATGTGTGTTGATTTCACCGATCTAAATAAAGCATGCCCGAAGGACTGTTATCCTCTTTCGAACATTGACACACTGGTGGATTCTACAGTAGGATTTGAAGAGTACGCCTTCCTTAATGCCTCAGTGGGCTATCATCAAATCCCGATGGCCCCAGCAGATGAAGAGAAAATGACATTCGTCACTCACAGAGGAACTTACTGTTATTGGGTCATGCCTTTTGGTTTGAAAAATGCAGGGGCTACTTACCAAAGATTGATGAATCAGCTGTTCGTCGATCAGTTAGGGAGGAATATGAAGATCTATGTAGATGATATGATCGTCAAGAGCCGAATCTCAGTAGACATGTGTACCGAATTAAAGGAGACCTCTTGAAACTCAGGGATTCGAGCCTCAAATTGAACCCTGAAAAATATACTTTTGGGTTGCATTCTAGAAAATTCCTTGGCTTTATGATATCAAAGCGGGGGATTGAGGCAAATTCAGAGAAAATGAAGGCGATCATGTCCATTGATCCACCTAAAACAGTCTGAAAAGTTTAGAGATTGAATGGAAGAATCACTGCTTTGGGAAGGTTCATATCTTATTCGGCCAAACGATGTTTGCCATTCTATCGAGCAATAAGAAATCTCAAGAACTTCATATGGACAAAAGAATGTCAGCAAGCATTCCAGGCCTTGAAGCAGTTTCTCTCAACCCCGCCACTGCTCAGCAGACCACTGGCTGGTGAAATTTCATATGTTTACTTATCTGTCTCAGCAGGCGCAGTAGGTTCGGTCCTGGTCAGAGAAGAGGAGGGCTAATAGCTTCTTATATATTACACAAACAAAGTACTTTAGGGTGCCAAGCTCAATTATCCAATTTTAGAGTAGCTTGCTCTTGCACTGATCACAACAACGGTTAAGCTCCGTCCGTACTTTCAGGCGCACACGATTGCAGTGCGTACAAACTTAAACTTAAGGAAGGTATTGTAGAGGCCAGATTGTTCAGGGCGATTGATAGAATAGGCTGCTCGCCTAGGAGAGTTTGATATTTGGTATAGGCCATGAACATCCATAAAGGCACAGATATTGGCGGACTTTGTGGCCGAGCTACATGACCCTGTTCCCAAGAAGGCGAAAACATTATGGAGGCTATATGTCGATGGGGCCTCAAGCTCGGATGGCGTGGGGGCCAGAGTATTTCTGATGAGCCCGATGATAGTGCGCATTCGAGCAATGGCACGCCTGAATTTTTCAGCATCCAACAATGTAGCAAAATACGAAGCCCTATGCTACGGGCTGCAGTTGGTGATAGAAGTGTAGCCGAATATCTTAGAGATATTCTCAGATTCCCAACTGGTCATCAGCCAACTAAAAGGAAACTTTGAAGCTAAGGATCGTTCTATGATCCGCTACAAAGAACTGACTTTCGCATTGTTAGCTAGATTGGAGGAAAAGGGAAAAACCTGGTCGATCACTCAAATACCCCCGGTAGAGAATACGAAGGCAGATACTCTTGTTAAGAGAGCTTGTCTCAACAGTCTGGTCGATAATGCAGACCTCATTGTCATAACCATTTCACGGCCAACTTATAAAACTTTTCAGGTACAAGTGCAGGAGCCAATGGATGGATGACACCTACCTATTTACCAGTATTTGATGTCAGGAACCCTGCCAGAAGAGCAAACCCAAGCTCGAAAGATAGTTCAAAAATCGAGCTTATATGTCGTGATGGATGACAAGCTCTACAGGCGATCTTTCTTCAATCGATGGGCTTTATATATGAGCAATGATGAAGGAGATTACATCCTTAGAGAGATTCATGAAGGAATCTGCGGAGCTCATGAAGGTGCACATGCTATAGCTCGGAAACCTATCTTATAGAGATACTATTGGCTGACCATGGAGTCTAATACAAAGGCTCTAGTGCAAAAATACGACAAATGCCAAAGGTTCGCCAACATTCCATATCAGAGCTCAGCAAAGCAAAAGCCGATCCACAGCCCGTGGCCTTTTGTCCAGTGGGGTATTGACATACTGGGCCCTTTTTCCCAAGCGAAGGGACAGCGACAGTTTTTAGTGGTGGCAGTAGACCACTTCACCAAGTGGGTGGAAGTCGAACCACTTTCCATCATCACACCGGCGAATGTCATCAAGTTCCTAAACAAAAATATCATGATAAGGTTCGATATCCCACACTCAATTATATCTGACAATGGTAAACAGTTTGATTGTCAGGCTTTCAAGAACTTTTGCTCAGAGCTGAAGATCCAATTGAATTTCACTTCAGTCTACCATCTGCAATCCAACGAAATGACCGAGGTAACAAATAGAACCATCCTATCCGGGATTAAGAAGCAGCTTCAAGGAGCCAAAGGCCTATGGATTGAAGAACTTAACAATGTGCTATGGGCATACCAGACGTCATCTCGTGCAGCAATAGGGTTAACACCCTTCGCACTGACGTATGGTACTGAAGCGGTTATCCCATATGAGATAGGAGTGCTAGGCATTCGAATATCTTCTTCCGATGCGGAGAATAGTGCTGGTCTCTTGTACAATTTAGATCGGCTTGAAGAAAGCAGGGAGCTCACACAAATATGGTCTGCAGCATACAAACAATGCATGGTAGCTTACCACGACCACGTGATGAAGACGAAGTCTTTTCGGGTCGGATAGTTGGTACTGAAGAAGGTGGTGTTCACTCAAATAGCAGCAGGAGTAGGCAAACTGGACCCCAACTGGGAAGGACCGTATATTATCCAAGAAGTAAGCCATGGCAGAGCATACAGACTAGAGGATGTCGCAGGCAAATGGCTCTCGTACTCTTGGAATGGGCTCAACCTCAAGCCGTACTACCAATAGCTCGGCATTCTTCATGCTAGAAGAAATATTGTACTGATTCTCATTTAATTGTCCTTAACTTTTTTTTGTCACTATCATTATTTCTCCATCTTTTACTTTACAATTACAAGTTGTCGCCATGATGATCTAGCTTCAATGAAAGTCCTGCAAATGTTTCTGCCTACAGAACAAAAGTTTAATGAATGACACATTCTATGCAAAGTACTTAGCAACTTTATATCACGATACAAAACTTGCTAACTTGGAAGGCTTACTGCGCCTATGGCTAAGGGCTCGGCATTATCGCTGAGATTGCCCTATCATTTAAGTAAGGTCGGCACATATCGCTACAAAACTTGCTAACATGGAAGGCTAACTACGCCTATGGCTAAGGGCTCGACATTATCGCCAAGATCGTCCTATCATTTAAGTAAGTTCAGCACATATCGCCGCAAAAACTTGCTGACATGTAAGGCTAACTACACCTATGGCTAAGTGCTTGGCATCCTTGCCAAGGTCACCCTATCATTTAAGTAAGTTCGGCACATATCACTGCAAAACTTGCTAACAGGGAAGGCTAACTACATCTATGGCTAAGGGATCGGCATTATCACCAAGATTGCCCTATCATTTAAGTAAGTTCGGCACATATCACCGCAAAAATTACCGACATGTAATGCTAACTACGCCTACGTCTAAGTGCTTGGCATCATCGCCAAGGTCGTCCTATCATTCAAGTAAGCTTGGCACATGTCACCGCATAACTTGCTAACTTAGTAGGCCAACCACACCTATGGGAGATTGCTCGGCATACATCGCCAATTATCTTTATAACTCAATAAGTTATTCGTACCTCAACAAACTCATGTCCAAAAAAGAGTTTGGCAAGTGCTTCCACACAACTCTTGGTCTATGTAAAAAACGTTTATGGTTGATAAATTGTCCAACCTCGCCCAAAGCGGACATACCTCATCCTCGAGCTTAGGCTTTCATGTTACTCTAAGTTCGGCAAACTCAAGTTCGACATTTACAAAGCCTTGGGAACGGCATATCACATACAAGGTATGCACCACGTCATACTCATTATTTACATCCTCGTTTTCTAGGATGTTTTTCTTTTTGATATATTAAGCTCGGTTTGGCAATCAAAGGCTATTCGGTTAAGCTTGAGAGCACTCACCTCGCCACATACGAATATGTTGTTTGTTCATATATTCTTGGGAGGATATGCCGAACAAGAATGACAAACCTAAACACAAAGTAACAAGAAAAAGAACTTCAAGTTTTCATTAATTGAACTGTTTGGTTACAAAAATCGTCCTCATCTGGATAAACATCATCCAGAAAGGACAGATCTAGTTAGGGGAATTTTCCCTTTACAACAAAAGATATTTTGGCACTAAATACCATACATTTCTCCGCCAGCACCTTGGCCTCCTTCTCTTCTCGCTCTACCTCTTTCTTCTCCCATTTGTCCTCTTTATGCTTAAAGCGCTCGACTTTAGCCTAGAGAGCAGAGTTGGACTCCTTTTCTTGGTTTAGAGTGGCCTCTAGCTTAGCTACTTTCCTTGTGACGTCCTCGGCCTGCTCTAGAGACTTTCGAGCTTTCTCCTTGGTTTCAGCCATTTTAGATTTTAGAGCACCGAAGTTTGAATCAACACATCGATGCTTCATTATAAGGTCGTTCATCTTAGCAATGGTGGCGCCAATCAATTGAGATCCCTGTCAAATATAGAATAGATCAGGCAATAGTCGAGAAAATCAACACCATACAATAATCCAAGTTACTTACTTCGATCTAATGCTTCTTCAAATGGTTAGCCAAGTTTTTACAGCTCAGAGAGGTTAGAGGACCGACCATTGCTAAGATCGGTCTAATGAAGGTGCTGAAGTCTGAGTAGTTGGAGGAATACTTATCTCCCTTTGCTTCCCAAAACTCGTAAATATTGTTAAGCAGCGAGCGGAGGTCTCTTGGTTGCTTATCTGATGGGCCTTGGGGCTTGGATGGAGAAGCAAGCTCGGCCTCGGCATTCGGAGTACCAACAACCTCAGCAATAGGAGGCACGGGTTGAACCTCGATTGGGGTAGCCAACACTTCTTCTTCAACAACTAGAGGTGTGCTTGAAGAACCTTCGGAGAGCTTCTGCCTCTTCGTCCTCATGATCTCGGCAGCTCGATTCATCTTCCTTATGACTGCAATAAAAAAGCAAATTAAAACAGCATATTAGTATCATTGGACAAGAGAATATAATATGTTACCTTTTCTTTTTTAAGGAAGCGGCCCCGAGCTGTAGGGATCTAATAGATTCCTTAAGTCCCACCTATTCTTGGCTAGTTCCCTTCAGCGGGCGAGGATAAGCTCCTCTTCATCTGAGAGCCACAGGTTACTATTGTTACGATTCGTAAACCTCCCCCACATTGTCCGAACTTGAAAGTCAGCCCGTACTCTTTCGACTAAAAAATAACGGTCTTTCCATTTCTTCAGTGACTCTAGGTTTCTAGTAAAGATTTTGTAGCCTAATCGAGCTTGTATGTAGTTATGGTCTTTGGTTTCATCTCGAAGACCGACCACATGGATAGCTCAGAATAAGTTCAACATTAGATCTATGCCTTGCTCCACAGCCCAAACCTGAAGAGCTGTAAGAGTCCACCAAGCATTGGGGTGAAGCTGCCCTATCGACATGTTAAAATACCTCAGCACACTCACTTCGAAGCTTGTAAGGGGCAAACGTACACCGGCCTCCAACTGCGCCTTATAAATGATAGTCTTCCTCTTATTGGTAAACTCTGTGTTCGCCCTTTGTGAGGTGTTAGGTTTGCTGGCGAAATAGTCTGGTTCAGATGTCAGATAGGCTAGTAGGGCATTGAGCTCCTCCTCTTTAATCATCGAACTTATGCTGCCTACCCCAGGTAATCGGCGTGGAGCCTTCTTTTTGGTGGGAAAAGTAGCAGATTGACCAAAATTGAAGGGCTGACTTTTTCCTTGTGAAGTGGAATCCCTACTCATACCAGGGACACTATCGGTGGAAGCATTCCCACTACCTCCAACTCTCTCGCTTAAACCAGATCCCAAACTCATAATGATCGAAAGAAATTAAGAACAAAAAGAGAAATAAGTGGAAGGTGAGAGAAGGATCAACAAACCTGATGTAGGGGACGACAACAGAAGGAAACCAGGTGAAGAACGAAAAGAATAGAACCTCAAGCAGAGGATTCAGAGGTCATGAATGCAGAGCAAACGAAAGAAATAAATTCAAGAAAATGAGAAGCAAAAGGGAAGTGGAGATTGGGGAAAGGTTCATACAGAGGAACTAGGATGACTTCGGACCGTCCACGTGGCTGCAGATCCGGGCTTGGGTATTTAAGGCGGTATGCAATAACCGAGGTGCCTTTTCCGTTATGCACGGTAAATTAGGAAGCCATAAATACTCTCAAATAAATACACACATAGAAGCTAACATCATCCTTTTAACTCACAGATGATCAGGTAGCTCTAGAGGGAGGTCTTCCCTGCACCAAAATGAAATAAGTTTACATGGCCTTCGATACCGGACTCTAAAAATAGCTCGAAAGAAACTCAAACCTCGAATAGCCACAACCAGCTCATTCAGCCCAGTCGCCATGAGCATTGATTTTATGATATTGAATAGGCCCATTCGGTACTCATCAACCAATTTCTGACATAAATATTGCCAACTGGGGGGGGGGAACTTATGATAACAACCGAACTCGAAAACTGATTTAACGGTCCAATATTAATCGAGCACATCGCTCAATCAAGACTTATGAAAACCGACCAAAGGTTTGAGTTATCCGAGCACTCGAACCGGGTCACAGTTCGGTTAAGAACGTGTTTCAAAAATAGCTCCATTACGATGGATAAACAATTACTACTAATCCATATTTCCCTCGAGAATCGCTGAAAATGAGTTAGTTGCCGAAAAGAACGGAAAACTCCTTTCATTATCTCCTGTAAATGTGCTAACCCCTCCTATAAAAGGAGAAAAAACAGGTACGAAACAATTACTTAATTTTTTGCTAGAAATCCACTATCTTTTATACAAAAATCCTGACTTGACCGTCGAAGACTCCCTTATCGAAAATTCATCGGTCCTTTGTTTATTTTTCCAGGTGATCGCAAGCAAGTTGTAGCTCATTTGACTTGTCATCACTCATTATTAAATGAGTTCCAAATGTGATTCAATTAGTAATAGTCCATTTATCACCCAATTTATTTGACTCACAAAATAATTTGATTCAATCCTATCTATTATGTGATTTATTTATGATTTATTTATATTTTTTGTAATTTTATAAATTTTTATATATTGTGAATCTAAAAAAATTTGTTCTTACAGGTTATATATTCATAATTCTATAATTTTTAATTTTTTTAAAAATATCATAAAATTTGATACATTTTGTGATGACTCCTATGAAAAATAAGTAAATAAATAGGAGCATTATGAATCTTTAGGACCGTTTCCAATTTTCCTCCAGATCCACAAAAAGGTCAGGGGCATTACCACCATAATTTGTACAAAACTCCATCAAGCAAAGCAAACATGAAAGAAAGTACAATTATCCTTTTCTTCTTCTTCTTCTTCTTCTTCTTCTTCTTCTTCTCCTTCTCCTTCTCCTTCTCCTTCTCCTTCTCCTTCTCCTTCTCCTTCTTCTCCTTCTCCTTCTCCTTCTCCTTCTTCTTCTTCTTCTTCTTCTTCTTCTTCTTCTTCTTCTTCTTCTTTTCTTTTATCATTTCTTTCCTTGCTTTAAGATTTTACAAACCAAAAAAACACCGCATGAACCATCCTGCCAGTCCACCTGCAATTTCACTCATCGGCCACTAAAACAACCTCTTCACCGTTCTCTCCATAATCTTTCTTAAAAATATGGTCCAACCATCTCCCTTTGCTTTCGATTCTTGCCCAATTATTATCGTGTTATCGTCTTCTTTGACTGAAGAATGCTTCACCAAAAATGACATAACTTTTGCAAATCGTCCAAGAGAACTTATAGGCGAGTCTTTTTATTATAATCATAGGGCCATAAGTAGTGCATCATACAGCCGCAACCTTTGTCGGATTAGTGCTATGAATTATTCTCGAGTCATCTTCTTAATATGCTAAGTATTAGAAAAGATGAAGTGAAGAGACTTCTCAAGAATCTATCTTCCAATTCGCTTCAAGATTTTGCTAAGGTATAGATGAGATCAAAGTTTCAGCATCTAACTTTTAATATCATACTAAGAATGATTGCAGGAAAAAGATATTATGAAGATGATGGTGGCGCTACTATTGAGTAAGAGGCAAAAGAATTTAGGGAAATAATGAACCAGCTTACACAAGTTTTGTTAATTAGAATTTCCACTATATATTTGCAAGTATTATGAATAAAAATAGGCTACAATTTTCAACTCTAAAATTCTTCTCTCCTACTATGGCTATCACATTCTTAGTAGAAAACAAGCCAATGGTGTACCTAATTCTTTTATTTTTTTTAATAGAACAATATAGCTAATTCTAAATCCATTATGGGTACAATTTTCCTTGTCCATGAAGAGTTTGTAAATTTTGTCAGTAGTCTTTTATTTGTATGCTTAATAAACTTGTACAATACATGTTTGTCATAATTCATTGATATATTACAATTTATCTTCATATAGCTAGGCAATGCTATCTGCTGGAATTGATACATCATAGTTCACATTAGAATGGACATTGTCTAACCTAATCAACCATCAAAGCATACTAAAAAAGGCAGAGAGGAAATGGAAAATCAAGTTGGAGATTGATGGTTGCTAGGTGAACATCATCTTTCCAAATTACCTCATTTTCAAAAATAATCTTTGACACTCTAAGGCTAAACCCAGTAGCCTCCCTCTTGGTTCCCCATATGTCATTCCATGATTGCATAATAGAAAGTTACATCCCACGTTGAACAGTGCTATTAGTGAATGCGTGGGCTATGCATAGAGATCCTATACTATGGGATGATCCTATATACTGTAGGATGATCCCATAAGTTTCAAACTTGAGAGGTTTGATGGAGAAGGAGAATTAGGAGATAAATTGATGCCATTTGGGTCGGGTAGAAGAGTTTTTCTTGGATCTAGGCTAGCTCGAAGAGTCGTGGGTTTGACATTGGAATCACTAATCCAATGTTTTGAATGGGAAAAGGTCAACAACAAAAAAATTATTATGGAAAAAAAAGGTGGAATCTATAATACTCCAAATAATACCCTAGTAGGATTATAATATGTTTAAACATGTATTTGGCATGAGTTCTAGTGCAAAAGAGTATTAATTGTGTAGTAGAAACATAATTGCAATTTTATGAAGTTATAGAGGGCATATGAGTAATTGAGGAATTATTAATTTATGCATGTAAGGAAGGATTAAATTGATGAAAGGAAGGAGAATTTAAGTGAATTGGTAACTATAAGAAAATATAGAGCGAGGAACTTGTAATTAACCAAGAACCAAATATATGCTCCAATAAGGTGTTGACACCATGCATATTCTAGAGTTTTGTTTCATTAATTAAGGCATAAAAATCTGCTTATTTAGGGAGGAGTGGCCGGCCATGTGAGGGGAATAATTTTTAGATTTTCTTGCTCTCTCTTCTTCACAAAACCTTTCTAAAATTTTGCTTTTAGTAGAAGTAATTTAAGAGTGAGAGAAAGGACTTAATAACATAAGGGTTTAAAACTAAAGATTTAGCTAAAGATAAAGTAAGAGAGAAGGTGGATACTAGCTACTTCCATAAAATCTATAGAATTCTTATCTTTTCCTCATCAAAATACACTCATATACATATATAAGTAATTAATAGAGATTCAACAAATTAAGTGGTGATTTGAAGCATTAGTGCTCTAGTGCAAGAAAGAGCAAGGGGAAGGTCATCAAAGAGGCAAATAGAAGTGAAATCAGCTAGTCTACAAGAGGTATGTGAGTAATTGAATTTCCTTATATAGGTCTGCTTGTTATAATTGCTTGAAATTATTATCTTAATTGTATAGGTGATTTGAGGATGAGAGTTCAATGTTGAAATAGGAAATAAAGAAGGAAATTATAGAGAAAAAACTAGATTGGCAAATTTTGGTGTAGGAAATCATGCAATGTTTGTTAATTTGGAACTAACATTGGTATCCCTGGATTTGAGTTACTTGATCCACCATTTTCATCAGGTGTATAACTCATCCCCCCAAATTTAAAAGTTAAAAAATTGTGGCCACCAAATTAAGTTGCAAATTGTTTATAAGGTACATATATTTTATGAAAAGGCCATGACATGGATGATGAAATTTACGTGACATTTGGAT
Organism: Excoecaria agallocha; assembly: GCA_037975025.1. NCBI lineage: Eukaryota > Viridiplantae > Streptophyta > Magnoliopsida > Malpighiales > Euphorbiaceae > Excoecaria > Excoecaria agallocha. The sequence continues at coordinate 4,521,864 of CM075807.1, read as the reverse complement.
CATAATATATTTAATCCACATTTGATTACCTCTCAATCATTCCAGTCCTATGTTGTCGAGTATGGAAGTTAACAAATTATTGTTCCATAGGTGTAGCATTAATAGGATTAGGACAAGGTTATCGTTAATACTCAGTTGAGGTTCGATCCTCATAACCTACTGTAGATAGGATACTTTCCATTATCTTTCTATTGTTTGAAGATTCACTTAGTTCATGTTATATTCTTTCAACACCATCAGCCTAAAATAATTAAATTTAGTAATATTTCCCAAATAATACACATATTTGTAAGCATTAATTTATATTTATAATTATGCAAAATAAATAATGGGTTAAAAACTTACTGTCGCTGAACGAGATGCACTAATTCGGGTTATCTATCATTTAGTTTGTTGCACGCACCGTTACATATATTCAGATCAATTATGCAATGAATGCCTTGTATGTTGGCCTATCACAACATGTGTATGACGGATATTCCATGTATGTATGAACACTGCAAATTCAACGACCCAATTCAAATGGTTTAGGCCCCGTAGATCTATCGTATGCAAATTGTCTTATATAAAGGGTTGATATGGAATTGGCTGATCAAAATCAAATTGCCGTATGACCCTATCGGGATGGTGCTACTCAATGATATAGAAATGAATGAGTGGAACAATAGCCATCCAACTTTGCTGTCCACTTCTACAATAATCAGGAAGAAATTGGATTACATTGTTGTAAGGCTCCTATTCAAGCTGTATTGCAAAATAAAAGAAAAATAAAAATTTGTATATCATAACTAAGGCATAATTTTAATTTATAGTAAAATTATTTGTATACAATTGAATTGAATTTAACTAAGTACCTCTTCAAGAGCCTGTGTATCCAGTATGTCCTTATATGTCCATATATCCCTCCTGTCCATGATATTCATATCCAGAGGTTCTGTCCACCTAAGTAAACAAGATGCTTAAATATCATATCGTACTTTTTATAATAAGATGACATATAAAAATTAATTTATATTAATTTTTTAATGATACCTGAATCCGTAAGGTATTATTCTATTTAAAGTATATGTTTGTAAATGTATTGGCCTAAATTGGAGAAGTTTTGCTCACGCTGAAATTTATAGGAATTGTAAATATCCAGCAATTATATTGGCCAACTGTTTCTCTATACAGTCAGGCTAGACAAGCTAAGCCTCAACTATATTGGCTAACTGTTTCTGAATCCTCTAAAAGAGGTAGGAACATTAGGTGGACCGTGCTCGATGATTGCAAAGAAAATAATAGCCTACCAAGACATCTCAGTATCCATATACGAGTTTGCTGTCGTAATAATTCAGGTATTACGTTATCGAAAATATCACCAAATACAAAATCTAATCACGTAATCTTAATTTTATTGCCACACACATTTGTGATGGGAGGAACCGCTTCGAGTAAATTATAACAGATTGTCATCCAATCAAAGGTTATTCTTCTGGCTACAGGTTGACCCTAAATAGGTAACTCTGTCAAAATCCTTACATCTTAAGGTGTTATTGTCGTTTTACTACATGTGAGATGAAACTAGTGCGTTTTCGGTCTCTACATTTCAATAAGTGATGTAATTAAATTTCGGTCGATATTTATCCCTCTAATTCGTGCAATTCTTATCAATTTGGGTGTTCTTATATATGTTACAATTCTTGGGTCAATTTCTCTATAGTGCTCACCAATGCTACACCTCTTTGTTCTCAACACATCTCTTTTAACCTTTTTTTGTTTAATTTAAACAGGTCAAACTAAATGAATAAAAAAATTTCATTAATAATCTAATATATATATATATATATATATATTTAAAAAAAATATTGAATTATTCCATATTGCGTCAGATTGATGTTTTCCTTATATTGTTAATAACTCCCCATTAATAAGACATGGGTTGATTTTTTCCGATCCTAAATGATAAGAATCCATGTGAACACCTGCATTTAACTAAAGAATAAACTCAAAAAAATATTTATGGTGATCAAATTTATTGAAATATTTCATGTCTCCTCCATACCTCATTGATTATATATATATATATTGTGATTTTATATTCATCATCGATGACTTTATTATTGGGGACTTTTCTAATATTGGTGTATTTTAAAAAAATATTTTGAGGATTGGGGGGTTTTAAACTTATTTGGAAAAATGATATATTTTTTCATTCCCGCAACCATTCGCTGCGGGAATGGAGCTGGGCCCTACACTCTCTCTCTCTCTCTCGTTGACCCATTACTCCCTCTCTTATCCCACTCTTTCACTCTCCTTATACTTCAATTTAAAATTTTAACACTATACTATTAACTATAATTTTTATTATTTTAATAATATTTAATTATTTATTTTATATTTAAAATGAATATAATAGAATAATTATAAAAAAATTGTTTTTTAACTGCAATAATTAATATTTTTCAATTTAAATAAAAAAATCAACTAAAACTATGAAATAAAAAAACATATTAAAAATTGTTTATATAAAGAAATTAATTGGAGACTGTGAAATTAAATTCAATATTAGTTAATTTCTTCCTAAGTTTTTAATTAAAATTAATTAATTATATACTTATCAAATACTAATACCATATTTATTAATAGAATACTTAATTATGCACTCATCAAATACTAATATCGCATTTGTTAATCAAATATTAATATCACATTTGATTTCATTATCTCCAATTAATTTTTTTCTTTTTCAAAGTATAAACGATTTTTAATATGTTTTTATATTTCAGAATTTTTGTTGATTATTTTTTATTTAAATCAAAAAATATTAATTATTGTAGTTAAAAAATAATTTTTTATAATTATTTTATTATATTTAAAATGAATAATTAAATATTATTAAAATAATAAAAATTATAATTAATAGTATAGTGTTAAAATTTTAAATTGAAGTATAGAAAGAGTGAGAGAGTGGGATAAGAGAGAGAGAGTGAGAGGCTAGGTGAGAGAGAGAGAAGGGAGGGCAATAATGGGTCAACGAGAGAGAGAGAGAGAGAGAGAGAGAGAGAGAAGGGAGGGCAATAATGGGTCAATGAGAGAGAGAGAAAGAGGGTGGGGCCCAGCTCTATTCCAGCAGCGAATGGTTGCGAAAATGAAAAAACGCACAATTTTTTCAAATAAGTTGAAAAGCACACCAACCCTCAAAATATTCTTTTTAAATATATCAATATTAAAAAAGTCCCTTGTTATTGTAATTGACATCAATATTATAGTGTCAAATTAAAATTATTATAAATTAAAAATTTAAATTATGATAAAAGTTTTTTTGAATAATTAAACATATTAACACTACAAAAAAATGCATTTTACCGACAAAATTTAGCATTTTACTGACAAATTGATAGTTTTTTATTATTTTACCGACGGATTGAATCCATCCCTAAAACATATATAGATACCAATTTACCGACGAAAAATTTTGTCAATAATACTACTGACAAATGTTACCTACGGATTTATTAAAAAAAATTCCATTGGTAGTTTTATTAAAAATCTGTCAGATATTTCATCGTGTTGACCATCTACCGATGGAATTTTACTTCGTAAATTTAATAAATAGAAATTTTAATTTATTTTAGTATAGACAGCGACAAATTTTTGTTGTTGGTAATTTTGTCAGCAAAAATATTTAATATTAATATTAAATTTATTAATATATCAGTGAAGAATTTTTCCGTCAGTAATTTTTCGATAAATTAAAATATTTCTATTTAATTTTTTGTTGATTTTCTGTTTACAAATTCCAAATTAAATACGATAAATTCAGTACAAAAGTTTAAAATTTAAATTGAAGATATATTATAATTCACAATCAATATATACATTCTAACTCTGTACAAGCAATATCAATTTAAATTTGTTCAAATGACAGAAATAATAAATTTAAGACAAAAAATGGTGAACTTTGGCATTTATGGAACAAAAGTTTTACAATGAATCCTTGATACATCAACTTATCTTATCACGATAAACTTTTTATTTATAGATACCCGTTTTCTAAAATAGAATGTACAAAAAATCATGTAAACTTGCTCGATGCCCACATCTCAGCACTATACACATATGCCGCAAAAATAGATTTTTTTTCTTTTTTTTCTTCCAAGAATTGTACCAAATATGTAAACCCAAAATTGCTTGTGGCTAGTAAAGGAATCTTCCTCCAGTATATGTAGAGTTATCCCAAGAAACTATTTAATATGCATACTCTAATATGGGGCTCTTTCAAGTTAAAGAAAAATACCAACCCTCAAATTGAAAAATACTTAATCCCTTGGGTATTGCATAAGCTCAAACCATTGCGACGACAAATAAATATAAGTAATTATAATAATCGGAACCCTTAAAAGATCGCTTAGAAAAATAAATAAATCAAGGCCGGTTTTTCATTTTTTTAAAATTAAATTATGCATTTTAAGGGTAAAAGAAAATTACCTGTCTCATTAAATCAGCAAGGGTCCTTGGTAGTGCCTTAATATCCCTCAATACAACATAATACGGGAATGGAAAAAATCTAGGTAGTTTGTAATTTTGAGCACTCGCTTATCACCATTCCCAACAAATGATGATTCCTGAAAGGAAATGAAAATTTTTCTTGCCTAGAAAATTCAAAATCTCAAATTTATAAAAAAAAAATAATAAGGATATACCTTATGATTTATGATTGATTCCTAAGGGCTATCTAAAAGTAAAAATGCAACCATGCGCTTCCAACTTAAGAAATCCCTGATATATAACGCTGCAGCTTCTCCTGTATATGCACAAGTGTTCAAAATTTGTCAGAAAATAGAGAATGAACAGATTAGTTAAGAGAAATACCTCATTTGCTTCTAATTCTAAGCTTTTGGATTTTCTCAAACAAATAAACTGAAAATATACCTTTTCATGGAAATGGCCATCTGCAATAATTAAAACAAGCTGCTGTAATGGATCTTGTCTGGATGGCAGACGCACTTTTGCAACTGCAGCATCGAGCATGTTGTTAAGATACTTTAATAGATCAACAACGGACTTATCAGCTATGGTATTTTCTTGAATGAATGTCAGATTAGGGATTATCTGTTCCAAAGGTGAATCATATTTCATATATAAGAATGGGTAATATGGTCTAATTTAAACATAAAATGGCTATTGAATAGCCTAAACATTAGAACCAAACACCCTCTAAATAATACATGCCGGACCAGCCAAAAAAAGTTCTTTGTTTGGATAGACTTAAAAATTAATTAATTAAAAAATGCATATGATACCTATAATGGTGCAAGGCAAACTAGAAAGGAGATTATATTACCTATTGCATACAAGAATAAAAGAGTTAATTTATGAAAATAACTGCTTTTGATTTATGGAAATATTAGGAAGAAAGACCAAAAGCAAAGACCTATGTCAGGTGAAAGGCCATTTTGGTATAATATAACACAAAAAAAAGAATAAAAAAACTTTTCTATTATCTTTAATTCTCTACTATTTAACAGAATCAAATAGAGAATATAAGTAATGAGCAAGTGTGTAGCATAGAATGACCTATTTATATAAGGAAAGAAAAGTTATAATCCTAAGTGATAAAACACAAAATTTTACCGTAGAAGGAGAGATCGTCGGCCATGGTGAAGGAGACTTTAATGACCTGCAAAAAAAAATTAGCCTAATCTTGTCGGGCTTTTCAGCTCCGATGCCTAAGTTAGCTATCGAAGTGTGGAGAGAAAGCTTAATGGAGAGAGAGTATTAAGAGTTAGAAAGAGAGAAAGAGAGCCCCCTTATTATGTATTTACCTCTCATATTTATATCCTTAAGTATTGGGCTTTATGAGCTTCTAATCTTAGGCCTCTTCGTGGGCCTTTAATGGGCCGACCTTATGATTAATTTTATTTTGGGTGTTATCACTAGTCCCCCTCCATGCAATTTGATCTTTGAGATCGAAGGCTTGATAATTTTGGGAGTTACCCGCTTATGGGGAGTTATCCATTTGGAGAACCTTATCTTTGGGAGTTACTTGCTTATGGGGAGTTACCCGTTTGAAGAACCTTGTCTTTGGGAGTTACCCGCTTATGGGGAGTTACCCATTTGGAAAACCTTATTTTTTGGAGTTACCCACTTATGGGAAGTTATCCATTTGGAGAACCTTGTTTTTGGGAGTTACCCGCTTATGAAAAGTTACCCCGTTTGGAGAATACCTTGGTCTTTGGGAGTTACCCGCTTGTGGGGAGTTACCCGTTTTATAATTTTTATCCTGCAAATATTTTTTGCAATTTTCTTGTGCAAATAATTTTATAAATATTTACTAACCTGCTTTACGGTTGCTTATGTTGTCTGAGAGATAACTACATTTGATCCGCTCTTGGCGGTGAAAAAAATCACATCCGATCCACTCTTGGCGATGGATGGTCTTTCGATCCGCTCTTGACGGAGAGATATTATCTGTCCGATCCGCTTTTGGCGATGGACGGTCTTCTGATCCGTTCTTGGCGGAGAGAAAATATCCGTCCGATCCGCTCTTGGCGATGGATGGTCTTCTGATCTGATCCGCTCTTGACGGAGAGATAATATCAGTTCGATTCGCTCTTGGCGATAGACGGTCTTTCGATTCGATCTGCTCTTGGAGGAGAGATAATATCCGTCCGATCCGTTATTGGCGATGGGCAGTCTTCCAATTTGATCCGCTCTTGGCGATGGACGGTCTTTCGATTCGCTTTTGACGGAGAGATATTATCTGTCCGATCCGCTCTTAGCGATGGACGGTCTTCCAATTCGACCGATTGTTCTCCATTCGATCCGCTCTTGGCGATGGATGGTCTTCCGATTTGCTCTTAGCGGAGAGATAATATTCGTTCGATCCTTTCTTGGCGATGGATGGTCTTCCAATCCGACCGATTGTTCTCCATCCGATTCGCTCCTGGCGATGGATGGTCTTATCCGTCCGATTCGCTCTTGGCGATGGACGGTCTTTCGATTCGACCGATCATTCTCCATCCGATCCGTTCTTGGCGATGGATGGTTTTTCGATCCGCTCTTGACGGAGAGATAATATCCGTCCGATCCTCTCTTGGCGATGGACGGTCTTCCAATTCGACCGATTGTTCTCCATCCGATCTGCTCTTGGCGATGGACGGTCTTTCGATCAGACCGATCGCTCTCTATCCCATCCAATCTTGACGGAGAGATAATATCCGTCCGATCCTCTCTTGGTGATGGACGGTCTTTTAATCCGATCGATCAACTTAAAAGAACAATTAAATAAATTCTTAATATACGTACCTGGTGTTTGACCAAAAAGACTTTTGAAATATATCTTTTCAGATCTTTAAAGGTGTGGTAGGTAATCACATACTTCTTTGTTGTAGAGGTGGGATCCATCATTCATATCTTTCAAGAGATAGAGATGGATTTGCAATCAATGCTAGTCATCTATAAAATTTGAGCACATATACCCACTGAAATTTGCTTTTTGATTTTTGCTTTCCAGCTTTGTTTGTTCTTCCTACTGTTTGTTCACCATCACTTTTGTCCGGTGGGGGCCTCTCCGGTGAGTTTGATTGTCACCTTGCTCTATTTTTCTTGGAGCACAACACCAGTATCACTTCTCTCTTCTTCTTTTTTGCAAGATCAAATCCAGGATCTTTAGATCTAAGCCTTTTCTTTGAAAAGAAACTCAAGATCTTTCAGATTGAAGCTTTTATTATGAGATCAAGCTCAAGATCTTTCAGATCTGGGACTTAAAGTCATCCATGACTGTCCCATTTCTTCGATTTAAGGCTAAGTAGCTCTGATTCGACGTCAACTCTCAAAGAAAGCACCAAATGATAAAACACAAAATTTTACCATAAAAGGAGAGGTCGCCGGCCATGGTGAATGAGGCTTTAATGACCTGCAAAAAAGAAAACTAGCTCGGTCTTACCGGGCTTTTGAGCTTCGATGCCTAAGTTAGCTATCGAAGTGTGGAGAGAAAGCTTAATGGAGAGAGAGTATTAAGAGTTAGAGAGAGAGAACCCCTTTGTTATGTGTTTACCTCTCATATTTATGCCCTTAAGTGTTGGGCTTTATTAACTTCTGATCTTAGGCCTCTTCGTGGGCCTTTAATGGACCGGCCTTATAGTTAATTTTATTTTGAGTTTTATCACTAAGTACATGAAGTTTAATAACATTTATATATATGTTGATTATTTAATGCTTATTTAAAATATATACATGAAGTTTAATATATATATATATATATATATATATATATAAAATTCTACGTAATCTATGAACTTTTAGTGTTTTCTTATATTTGAAAAGTTATAGCCCTTTATTATTGTAACATTTGACAGTATTTTCATTATATATATTATATATAAATGAAGAAAATGTAGATTCACATTCTTGCTCAGAAATATTGAAGTAATTCAGAAAAAAAGATATTAAAGAAATGCTTATATGGTCTAGATTTTTTTATTCTTAAAATATGGAGAAAAAACTTTAGAAAAAATTAATTAGCTAGTTTAGGAGTCTTAAATTTGAATTAATTAATTTAATTTTGCCTTAAGTTTTTATTAGATAGAAATAGTTTTAGATGGAAAAAATTTAATTTTGCCTTAAATTTGAAAGACCAAAAATTGGTCCAAGTTGTGAAGGAAAATCCAATTTATTAGATAGAAATAGTTTTAGATGCCTTTTCCTTTTAATATGCACAAAAATTTCTTATTTACTACCTATTACATTCCCAAAATAAGAATACATCCAAAAAATACCAAGTACAAATAAATAATAAAATAAATGAAATAAATAAAACTAAGATAATAAATAAATAAAATAATGAGAAGAATGATTAAATGAAGTAACCAGATGGGCTGATGGTGATCATCCACTAGGGGGCATGATTTTCGATGCAAAAAATCTCATAAAATCTTTCAAAGGTAAAAAAATTTACATACTCACAAAAAACACCAAAAAGACAAATAAATTACCATGTTACAAATAGATGATAAAAATACAATGAAGAAAACTATTTATTTAATAAGTACAGTATAAAGGAGAAATATGTACATAATTGAATCATACAGAATAATGCACAAATATCATAGAAATCAAGTAAATCATGCAAATACCATAACATACATAACAAAAATGCCTAAAAATTAGCCACAAATGCCCCTGAAAGGGTGATGGACGCCCACAGCTTCATGAGGGATGAGATGAGAGGAAGTTCCTGCAATGTCACGTTTGTCGAGTTGATAGACGGGCATTCGTTGGGGCTTTTTCTCATCGATCACTCGTCGGGCAGAACAAAATGTAGGTTTTTAATACCAAAAGCATGCAAAATGGTTTCTAGCCCTAAATACACAAACATTAGGCCTAAAACATACCAAAACATTATTATAACATTGAATCATACACAAAATTCATTAAAATCTTATTAAATTATAGAATTACAAAACATAATTAAAACTTGAAATTATACAACAATGGAGGAATTTTTATTCTAATCATGCCTTTACATGCTTTTTGATCCAGATTTATGTTACATCACACTTTAGACATGCAAATCACTCAAATACAACATTTAAGCATAATTATTTCAACAAGCAATAACATAGCTATGCATGGCAATTCTAGAGAGAGAAAATAAATAGAGAAAGAACCTAAAACATTACCCTCAAATATTCTGACTTTGAATTTCTTGTAGTCTAGATCTGTACTCCGATTTGTGTTTTTTGTTTTTTAGAAAATCCAATGAATTTCGTGTTGTTTAGATCAAAAAGATTGTTAGAGCAAAGTAACCTCTTAGAGAGAAAAAGAAATTGATTTTCTTCTTCTCTAAGGTTTTCCTGCACTAAAGTGATTCCTCCTCCTTTTAAAACCCTAAAATTGCTCCCTTTACACCTAGTTTACAGTTAGAGTTGGATTCCAACTCCAACTTTCCAAATCTAGAGATATCTTCTAAAAAAATTTGGATTAGAATTCTTTGAAATATATCTCCTTTTTAAAATCCAGAAACGTGGAAAATCTAGAAAAGACCCACAGATGGGTGTCCTTCATTTAGAGGAGGCCTTCCCCTAGGCAAAAAACCTAAAATTACCAAAATACCACTGATATGACCTGAATAGGAGAGAAAAGGCCAGGAACAACCGTCCCTCATGTGACAGATGACCTCTAAAGGCCAAAATCAGGATTTTTCATACATTTTTGTTAAAATACTTGAAAAATCATAAAATATTTGAGAAAAATGTGAGAAATTCACGATCGAAACTTCGAAATCCAAACATGCTGTCAGTAATATATTATTTTTTCATCATCGGGTAATCCTGATTTAGGCTATCTCGGGTCACGATATCTACACAATATATAGGAAAAACCCTTAGAAAAATAGGAAAAAAAATAATATTTATTCGAAAATAACATTAATACATGATAAACCTATTAGAAGTAAAAGAATGGGGTATAGTAAAGAGGGTGAAGAAGAATTTGAAATTCAAATAAAAAAATTATTGGAGAAAAAGTTAATTGGAGAAAGCAATAATTCATATAGAAGTCCAACATTCATGGTTAGAAATCATGTAGAAATTAAGAGAAAAAAAGGCTACAATGGTTATAAATTATAAAAAAATTAAATAAATCTATAAAATTTGATGGATATCTAATGCTGCATAAAGAAAATCTCATAAATAGTATAAAAAGAAAAGCTTAGCATTCTAAATTTAATTGTAAATCAAGATTCTAGCAAGTTAAAATGCATCTAGATAGTATAAAATATATGACATTTACTACATTAAGAGGACATTATGAATGGTTAGGTATTCCATTATCATTATGTAATATTCCTCATATATTTCAAAGAAAAATACATTTTTATTTAGTTTATATTGATGATGCAATAATTTTTAGTGAAAATTAAAAAACAAACATTTTATTAGGGGTGAGTATGGACTAGATAACTAGTCCATGAGCAAAAAAAATTAACCAGTCCGTTAACATCAATTTTTTAAAATCACCAACCATTAATACGTCCGTTAAATTCGGTTAACTAGTCCATTGATTTTAATTTTTTTGTTTGGTTAACAAATATTTTTTGATTATCCATTAAAATTTATAACATAAAATTATAAAAAAATTAGATAAAATTCAATTCAATTTCAAATTTACAAAGTAATTCAAAATAAAAATCACAAAAAAAATATAATTTACTAGCCAAAATTCATGTTCAATAAATTAATAATATTATAAAATAGATTTGATATTTGTTGAAAATTAATATGCTTGATTGTAAGTCAAATAAAATTTTGAAAAATATTTAATTTTATAACATAAACTCTAAAATATAAGAAAATGTAATTAAATACTATTAAGTAAAATATGAACATCAATATATGATAAAATCAACATATATAATGTAAAACCTAAGAGAGAATAGGAAAATGATTAAAGGGAATTAATTGTATTTTCACCTAAGTAAAACGTATCTAACACACTTAATATTTATAGTGTCGATATGAACTACTGAAACAGAGTAGTTTCCCTAACACCCCCCTTCAAGCTGATGGTGAAAGGGACTGAAGATGAAGCATTTCACAAAGAAGAAGAAAAGCTTTCGTACCCAATGATTTGGTTAAAATATCAACAAGTTAATCAATTGAAGAAATAAATTTGACAGTTAAATTTCCCAACTTGACTTGCTCCTGAACAAAATGATGATCCAATTCGACATGCTTGATACGATCGTGAAAAATTGGGTTGGATGATAAATAAACTGCTTCAATTTTGTCAAACCACAAAGTTACAGGAGCAGAGGAAAGAAATCCCAATTCACCTAGGAGAGAGCGCAACCATAATACTTCAATTGTGACATTGGCTAAGGCTTTGTACTCACTCTCTATAGAAGATCTAGCAATTGTAGATTGTTCTTTTGAAGACCATAAGATTAAGTTGGAGTCAAGATAGACAAGGTAGCTACCAGTAGAGCAACGATCATCTGATCATTCTGTCCATTCACTGTCAGAGAAACTGTACAGATGCAAATCTATATTTTTTGAGATGAGAAGACCATGTTGACAAGTACCATGAAGATAGCGGAGAAGTTGCTTCATCGCTTGCCAACGAACATTAGTGGGGTAGTGCATAAATTGTGCCAACTTATTTACAGGTAAAGAAATGTTAGGGCGAGTCAAATTTAGATATTAAAGAGCACCAATGACTTAATGGTATTGTTTAGGTTGTGAAAGAGGAACACCCATTTCTTTACTCAAGTTAGGAGGAGTAGACATGTGCATTGAGCAAGACTTCAAATGGAGCATATTTGTTTTAGTGAGAAGGCCGGCCTTCTAGGTACTTATGTTGGGTAAAGAGAATACTAGAGGCATAGGGAACAACTTGAATTCCCAAAAAATAATAAAGAGGCTCAAGGTCTTTGATGGGAAACATCAGTTTAATATAGTTAAGAAACCATTCTAACTTTGATAAATCAAAATAGGTTACAGGATATCATTAACATAAACTAAAATAAAAAATTGCAAGGTACCTTGGTAGAGCATAAAGAGTGAACTATCAGCCTTAGACACAGTAAACCTTAAATTGATTAAAAATTTAGAGAGATGATTAAACCATTGGCTAGGAGCCTATTTGAGATTATAGAGTGAGTGGTGTAGATGACCAACATAATTAGGATATATGAAGTGGACACAGCCAGTTGGTTACTCCATATAAATATCATCATCAAGGTAACTATACAAGAAGGCATTGGAAATATCAAATTGACGAATGGGCCATTAACGAACTTCGGCAATAGATAGCACTATACGCACAGTAGTAAATTTCAACATAGAAGAAAAAGTTTCTTAATAATCAACACCGAATTGTTGGGTATAGCCTTTAGCTACTAGTCTTGCCTTATAACGATCAATACCACCATCAGGTCTTCATTTAATCTAAAAAGTCCACTTGTTCCCAATAATAATTTTATTTAAAAAATGTCGAACCAAAGTCCAAGTGCCATTTTTAAAAAGAGCATTGAGCTCATAGGACATTGCAACTCACCATTGAGGGTGAAGTTTGGCTTAGGTGAGAGTTTAGGTTCAGTTTAGAGGTAGTTGGGTTTAGTTTGAGCAAGTTTGGCCTGATGTTTGGACATAGTTATAAGTCTGAAGGTCATTTGGTGAAGACACGAAGGAGAAAAGATAAAAAGTTATGTCGAATTGATAGAGTATTTGGTAAGCTCAACTACAAGGTTTAGACCAGGTTTTTCGGTGGGAATAAAAGACATGTTTTGGATAGACAGAGAAGGAGAAGAGGAAGATAAGGTATTATCTGGTAAATGAGAGAAAGGTTTATCTAAAAGAGAAGGTGGAGATAAAATTAGAGATGAAGATAAAGAAGGATTAGGAATTTGACACAAAGTAGGAAATGCAGGATGAGATGAAGATAAAGAAGGATTTGGAGATAAAACAGAATTTTGAGATGAAGAGGTAATAAGAGATAGAGATGGAGTAGAAGTAGAAGTTAAACCTGGGGAAGATGCTGATGGTAAGACCACGTGTGAGTGGGAATTGTGGATAATATTGAGCCAAAGAGCAAGATTGTTGACCCTTGATGAGCTAGTATAAGTGTCAAAATATGGAAAAATAATATCATAAATGTGGATAAGACGAGCTAAATATCTGACCATTAGACTTGTTGAAACATCGATATGCTACATGTGTTGGACTAAAACCTAAATTAATGCAAGGTGTGGTTCTAAAGGAAACTTTATGAACATTGTGGGGTCAAAAAAGAGGAAAAGTTTCACACCCAAAAGGTTTAATTTCAAGGTAATTTGTGTCCATTTGAAAAATCAACTGAAACGGGGATTTTTGCTTAAGAACATGACTTGGTAAAACATTGATCAAATATGTACTTTATTCTAAAGCAAAATTCCAGAATTTGAAAGAAAGATGAGCATGAGCCAGTAAAGTCAAAGTGGTGTCAACAAGGTGATGAATTTTCCTTTTAGTAGTACCATTTTGTTCATGCTTATAAGGGTAAGCAATATGATGTTAGATGCCAATAGTTTGAAAATACTGGTGTAGTTTTCTATACTCCCCACCCCAATTTGAATGAAAAGCCTAAATTTTTTTTTATTAAATTGGCATTCAATTAATTTTCTAAAGTTCAAGAATATGATGTAAACATCACTTTTGTTTTTCAAAAAATAAACCCAAGTATAACAAGTAAAATTATCAACGAATAAAACAAAATAACGATGACCATAATAAAAAAGAACATGGGCTGGTCCCCAAATATCAGAATGTATGATATCAAAAATGATACAACTTTTGTGCTCAACAGCAGCAAGAGGAATACATGCCAATTTTTCTAATAAGCAATTAGAATAAGGAGATAAACAACTAGAAAAACTGGAAATTAAATTTATTCTCGATAAAAGCTGAAGTTTTTTATTATTCAAATGACCAAGATGCAAATGCCACTCATCAAGGGTTGATAATTAAGCTATCAAGGGCTTGCTCGGGAGAGCACATAATGTACATGCCTGACTCACTGGGTCCTTACATTAGCACCTTCCTTGTCTACTGGTCCTTATTAAAAAATAGTGAGGCCAAAATTCAAAGAAACGCGAGTTATTAGAGGAAAATTTTTGGAAAGAAAGAAGATTTTTAATGATAGAATGAACACATAAAACATTATTTAATTTTAAGGAATCTTTGGGATAGGGAAAAGAAATAGTACCAGTATGGATAATTTGCAAGCCACCTACATGAAGAAGGTCATTACCAGTGTAATTAGTAGTGCCACTAAAGGACGAAACATCATGAGTGATGTGGTAATTTGTTGCAATGTCAGGAAACCAATGCATTGTTTGATTTTTTTGGGGATCCATAATAGAGTAGTTAGCCATAGGTTGAAAGAAGCGAGCTAAGTTTGGAGAAGGCTGAGTAGAGTAGCCTTAAAAGGACTGATTTCTATGGTGATTTTGATTTTTTGGTGCGTAACGATGACGACAAGTTATAGCTGTATGATTGTGATAACCACAGATTTGACAAAGGTCACCACGAGGGTGCTAGTTGTTGCCATTGTTATTGCGCTAATTAGAGCCATTATATCCTCGTAGGCAAAAAAAGTTCACAAGTGGTGTTGGGAGGATTGAATTTGAATTCTTAAGCATAATATTTGCTTATGGAAAAAGAGCACTCTGTATAAGAATCTCATATGCCACCAATTATCTATATAACTCAAAATGAAATAAGCTCAATACGCAGATTAAGAGTAGACTAAGGAACTCAGGTCCAATATTGCTATAAATAATCACATTGAATTCAACAGGAGAAAGTGGGTTACCAGCAGCTTTAAGTTCATCAGAGAGGGCTTTTGCCTTTTGTAAATATTGAGAGACAGAGAGGTCATTCATTTTTAGTTCCTGAAGTTCAATATGGAGTTGAAGTTGTCGATTCTGGGAGATTAAACCCAAGGAATTTTCAAGTGTAGTCCATACCTCACCCGAAGATGTGAGCCTAATGACATATGGAAATATGTCTTCTGTGAGAAAAGAGAACAACCAAGAGAGAAGCATCTGATCCTTTTTGAACCATATTGTATATCACTACAAGAAAAATCCATTTTTTTGATGGAAATTCCTAATGGAATTGAATGAATTTTCGTAGGGAAACCAAAATGCTGATAGAATTTAGCGACAGAAAAAGGCATAGAAGAATCAATTATAGGCACCTTTACCGACGAAAAACATAGTTCGTCGTTAATTCCGTTGGGAGGTGCAGACCGAAAAATTATCGTCATTTGCCATATTCACTAGGTAAATTCCCTAAAGAAACATGTTTTCGTAGGTAAATTATCGACGGAAATATTTTCCATTAGTAATTTACCTACAAAATATTTTTCGTCGATAATTTACCTATAGAAACAGGATTTCATAGGGAATTTACCTATGAAAATATTTTTCTTCGGTAATTTACCTACGAAAATATTTTTTATCGATAATTTACCGACGAAAATATGATTCTGTAGGAAATTTACCTACAGAAAAAGGATTTTGTTGGTAAATTTTGAGTGCAATTTCAGCCGCGAAATATTGGTGCCAATTTTATGACGATTTTTTCAATTTCGTCGGTAAAATTGGGCAAAAAAATTTTCCTCCATTATTTACGACAGATATATTATTCTGTCACAATATACATTTTTCCCAATAATTTTTCCTACGGAAGATTTTTTCCGTCAGTAATTACCTACGAAAAATTTTCCATCAGTATTTGAGATTTTTCTTGTAGTGCAGGTCATTGCGTATGCCATCAATGATGCCAAGTAGTCGGTAGTCGTCGGTTGGTTCCCCTAGGTTCACTGTTAAATATAGAGTAAGGAAGATCAGTAGAATAATGCTAACCTAGAAAGTAAGTATGTCAGAGAAATCATTCAGTGCCTCAAGTAGTGGTTCCAAAGGGATAGGACCTTATCGAGGAACTAATATGAAAATAACAGAGGGCAGTATTCCCAGGGTCTGACTCACATCTCTTGGATAATTTGGTACACAGTTTGAGACAAAGGGCAAGGTTCTGGAATGAAACTATACACCCATGATTTTAGCAAACTCTTCAACCAAAGGACATAACTCCTGATGGGTGAACCTAAAAATGTGAAATCGAGGATCCAAATACCGAACAGCTACTAACAAAAGATTAGTGTCAAGTCAGGCTCTTCGTAGAAATCTTAGACCAGAACATGAGGCCAAAATCAGATTTTCCCAGGTCCTGGGGGCATCGAGTAGTTTGTACACTTTGGTGTAAAAAGCTTTCGTTATTTTAAAATAGTCAGTCTATAAAATAATATAAAAGATAGTTAATAAAATTATTATATTAATGATATATAGTTAATATAGAATAATGTAATAATACTAATAATAACAATAATAATTAAGAAAAGAAAAATTAATAGAAAAAATTAACCAAGATTAAGTGAAATTAGATTAAGTAAAATTCTAAGTCTAAATTAATTAGCTAAATAATACTAAATAATAAAAGTTGTTACATAGAACTCTTACCTAGAGCGGGAAGCTACATGAAGATCACTGAAGGCCAAATGAAGAAATTTTGGAGTATTTATAGGCCAAGAGTGAGTCACTCCCTTAACTTATTTGACTCACTCTCTTAGACTTTAAGTCATTCTTAAATCACGTGGATGATGCATTCCCTTTTTGCATAGAGCATGCATTTGCATAATTTATTTTGCTGCTTTTTTTTGGTTTTTGTGGGGATAAGCTTGTAATCATCACAAGGGCTTGGGGCCTTTGTTCAGGGAGTAGATAATATTACTATTAAATATAATATGTGTTCAAATTTTTTTAATTTAATTAATTATTTAATTAAAAGTCATTAATTATTATTATTAAAAAAAGAGGTGTGTGTTAAAGATAATTACATTGGTTAAAACAATTTAAGGAAAAGAATAAGAGAAAAGGAAAAAATTAGTTTATAATTAAAATTAATTAATTTTTAATTAAATTAATGGTTATTAATTAGATATTAATGGTTATTTATTTCCCCTTTTCTGTTTTCACGGCTATTAGGGGAATATTGACCCTCCCTTGTGACTTACAGGCCCAGTCATTTTTTTACTCACGGCCTCAATGGTCGTGACTCGTTCCTCTTTTAGTAATACTGCGTTGTTTTGTCTGTAAGTCATGCCCTTGGTTCGTGAATCGCCAGGTGACTCATGGCATTGGGTCATGACTCACTAAAAATCGTATTTTTGAAACACCTTATTCTCCATTTTCTTTTCCTTCTTTCTTTTCTTCTTCCCCTCTACTGTATCTCGGTTTACGCTCATCGAGAAGGGTTTATTACCCATTTCTCATTGGTCCGAGCTCCCTTCGATACCCTATTTGTGCAGTTAGAGTCGCATTCGAGTTGTACACTTGAGGGTACTAATTTCGCTATGTTATATTGCCTAAATCCTCTTCTACCACTAAAGCTCAAAGGTATGCCATTTTCAACTTTTTTTGAATTTTCTTTGCTTATTGGGTGTTATTTATGTTACAATTTCCTTTTATTAGTTGTTTATGCTGCTAAAATCATATTTACTGCCCATTTTGATTATTTTGGTTGGGATTGTTTTTGCTTTTTTTTGTCTATTGTTAGCCATTTTTTTAGCGTTACTAATTAGATAAATTTGTTTCCTTAGGTAGTATAAAGAATGAACATAATGAACTAAGGCAAAAAAAACAAAACAACAAAAAAATAATAAAATAGAGCCCCATGGGAGTAGTAGAGAGAGAACGAAGCAAAACAAAGAAAGAAAATAGATACATAAGGAAGAAAGAAAGGAAAAAATGAAAAAGAAAGAAGAAAAAGCAAAAAATAAATAATAAATATATATATAATATTATAATGTAAATAATAATAATATGTTATGAGGTCATCATAAAAAAAATGTTAACAAGAGTTCTAGTTTAGATTAATTTTGTGTAATTTTAATTTATAATTAGTTGTTGTAATATTTGATTAGTTTGAGGTTGCCTTCATTCTATATAGCAATTAGACTTAGTATTTATATTTTGTTAATTGCTTATACTTGTCTTTAATTTAGTTTTAGATATATAATTTTAGTTACTTAGTTCCTTTAGATGTTTAATTGATCTTAATAATTCAATCCTAGGTTTAGTTTTAATTTATTCCTTATTTGAGTTAGGAAATTAAAAATAATGTTGGTAGTATTTTGCAAATATGTATATGCATGTAAATGTTTATATTGTAATTGAAAAGCACTGGGTGGTGTATGATGCACCTATGTTTGATTTTGGGGGTTTTACGCCATTTTTCATGCAGAGAGGCTCTCGGTCCTAGCCTTCATGCTATCCAATTTTCATTAAATTTTATTATTTAATGTGTATATTGGTATGCGAATTATGTATATTCAATAAAGTATTGATTTTGTTACATGTATTCAACATGAATTTTGTATATTTAACTGAATGTTGATATAATATGATTGTTTTGTAATATAGATCGAGTATTAATAATAAATGCACATTTGCCTTTTATTTTTTGATATATAGTAAGTATGCTATTTAAATAAATAACTTAAATCTGAATAATTATGTGATTGCTCTTTTTAATGTTATTAATTTCAAATTCATATTTGTGAGCTATTTTTGCTTGCTTTCAACATAATTTTTGTAATAGATTAATAACTATGTTGAAAATATATTCATTATTTCGAGTAAATTATTACTTTCAATGCCTCGATCATAGTCAACCTTGAACATATGATCATAGTCAAATGCTTGTTCGGTGAATATTTTTTATAAATATGCTAATTTATTTACAATTGCACAAATGCCTCAAAGCAGAGAAGCTCAACCATAGCCAAACATAGAAGCACCTAGGTGGATGACACCAGAATAGGCTGCTAGATATAGAGGCCTATATAGAGTGAATTTCTAGAGTAACAGGTTCATAAGCCATCACTTTCTGCAGACCATAGGCATTTAGGAAGATGTATAGTATTATCTCGCACGAGTTGGATGGCTGGACTTCTATGCTTCTGCATTTGCTACCTATCCAAAGATGGTTCGTTACTTTCTAACCAATTTCCAATATGGAGGTTATCAACACCCCAACAATAAGGCTAGAGTGGTTACATTTAGGATCTTTGACTACACCTTAAACCTGTCTCGAATGCAAGTCTTAGAGGCTTTTGGCTTACCCATGGGTGAGGACGTGATGGTTCCTGAGAGGACAACTGGGGATGACTAGTGGGCCACCATTGCCAGGCTAGGTTTTCCGCTAGGTTTTCCTTACAACCCCATGATAGGAAAGTCCACTATGTTGATTTCACAGGTATTGCACAAACTTACAAAGGGTCCTATCGAGTTCCTATACAAGTCGGTTAGGAAGCCTAGGGTCCCTAAATGTCACAGATATTTGAAGCCTCTAAGGTATGGTTGAGGGCCACCGTATTAACATTGCTCATGAGATTTTGCAGAATATCTCTAGGATAACCAGAGCACCAGGCACTGTGGTGGTCATTGGAGGCATAGTCGCTCGGCTGTTGCTATCCTTCGAATTTCCTAAGTCTGAGAATGGAGGCATAAGCTGAGGGGGATGTAGTAGTGTGTTTTGAGATGGCACTAGATAAGCGCATGATTGAGTGTGTTTGACTCGAAAATTATAGATTATTGTCAGTAGAGGAATCGAACCGCGAGTTAAGGATTCACAAGCATTGATGCACTGCATGTACCGGTGCTTAACCTACATGTCCTATACAGGCCGCCCACTCTCCTCCCCAGGCATATAAGCATTTTAGAGGTTTTGCACAAGAGCCTCATTCACCTATTAGTCAAGCTCATTCAGGCGCTCAGGCCCTCAATATTAGGTTTAGTCCCAGTCACTGCATATGGCCACAGTCATCATCACCGCAGAGTTTTGCCAATCTATGCATGCTAGCTCTGCTTAGGACTTACAGGTTCAGTGCACAGGGGGACCCAAGAGCCTCTACTTCTCGTGGTCTAGTACCACCAGTTGCAGCTTCTTTTATTGCTCTCATAAACTTGAAGAGCAGGATGACTCGATTAGAGACTGTTGTTTAGGGTCTGAGGTAAGATTTACAAACTTTGAGCTAGATGCTCACCTTATCTAGCCGGTCTTTTAGTAGACACACTCGAGACATGGATGCATCTGTATCCGCTACTATAAACACTATACGAAAGGTTGTGAAGGAAGTTTATGATCTCAGGCAAGTTGTGATCGGGATTAGAGATCTTAATGCTGCCTATTTGACTTAGGTAGATGTAGCAGTGTACCGACAGGAGTTAGCTATAAGGGAAGTTCGAGATAACCAGTACCATTTAGTTGACTCATGGGACAGGCCCTAGCACCCTTAGGTCAAGCCACAGGAGTCCAGTTCACCATACTCCGGCCATCGCCACCACCTCCAAATTTATCAGAAGCGGGGCCTTCGTAGCCTGCATAGTTACCTCCTAGTCTTTGAGTCAGATCGCCGAGTCCTTTTGGATCGAGATGCGCCAGTGACCTTCAGGGAGCCATTTATCATTTATGTTTTATTATTACATCTAGTTTTAGTTGTATTTACATTTTCAACTTTAACATTTCTACTTTAGTTTTATTTGGATGATGTATGGATGTTATTTTATTTTCCCTATGTTATTTATTTACATATATGTATGTTAATTTCTTCATGAATGCTAATGTGACTAAAAATGCAAAAAACAAGATAAAATGAATGAATATAAAATAAGATGAAACATAATGAACGACAAGAAAAATTACTTGCATGAATCATGACGAATTCAATAAAGATTTGGCTTTTAAATCAATCATTAGGAGAATTAATTAGACAACATATATCACAAGCTGATTTATCATATTTCGATTTAAAGTAGGGGGCATTTTAGAGATTTCACATCAACGATACCCCAGCATTGTAAATGTTGTATAATGATATTAAAATGAAGTTTCAGTCATATCTAGAAGTTCTGATGTCAGACACTTCTATAGGTATTGGTATTTGCTCAAAAAGAATATACCAGTCAAAAGCAAAAATCCTTTCAAGAGATATTCAATCATTTTTCTTGATCTTATGTGCTTACAACCTGGCACCAATTAGATGATCTAACTAAGTTAAAATGTCGACAAGCTAATAGTAACTACCCAATCAATACCGAGTTAATACATCGACAAGCTGATGGTAATCACCATGATTCGATCAAGAGTTAAAACTTCGACAAGCTGACAATAATTACTCATTTGATCCAAGGTTAAAATATCGACAAGCTGATGATAAATACCAAATATGGAGTTAAAACTTCAACAAGCTGACGGTAACTACTCCAACAAGGGTTAAAACGTTAACAAACTGATGATAATTACCCAATGTAAAGTTAAAATGCCAACAAGTTAGCGGTAATCACTCAGTCAAAAATTCACTGCCTCGAATGGTACGTGTCTACACCTTGAGATTCGTTGTCTCAGGTATGTAGCTTTTATTGTTTTTCTCTGAAATTTGTTAAACCTAGAAACTAGTGTGCTAACTATCCCAAACTTGGGGACAATTGTAGACACTGGGCCTGAGTCAACCTCTATCAGGGTTACCTAATAAGGATAATGCTATTTTAGAGACAACCAGAAAGCAGCATATGCTCTCTCTTCTCCTGCACCTGTGTTTATTTTTAGAAAATGTTTTACCAACTTTCAGGGGAAAATGGTCTTTTAAAAAGTGCATTTTCATTTCCTTTGGCAAATTAGGTGAAGTGGTCTTGATTGATGGCCATTGGCTGACTCAGGAATGAGTCACGGGCTCGAATAATGGGTCAAGCTTATGACTCACCTCTGAGTCACAGCCTTGAGTGGATGACTCACTCCTTTCTTTTAGCCTGTAACTCGCAAGCAAGTCACGGTCTTTGGTCAGTGACTCATTAGTTTTCAAATTAAAGTGGTTTTGGGCCTTACTGATCTTTGCCCGTCAGTCATTGATTGTGACTGGGCTTTTTTCGGCCAAATTTCTAGATTTCACCCTGCAAACAGGGGATAATTTCAAATAAAAATCTCTCATTTCCCTTGGTCTCCTAACAAATAGGAGAGAGAAAATTGGTTTTTGGCTGGGGGTTCTTCGCTTTAATTTTTGAAAAAGAAAACGTAAGAAGTAGGAAGAGTAGGAAGAAGCACACTAATTGGTTCTATAAAAATTGCTCTACCGAGTTAACACATCGACAAGCTGATGGTAATCACCATGATTCGATCAAGAGTTAAAACTTCGACAAGCTGATGATAATTACTCATTTGATCCAAGGTTAAAATGTCGACAAGCTGATGATAAATACCAAATATGGAGTTAAAACTTTAACAAGCTGACGGTAACTACTCCAACAAGGGTTAAAACGTTAACAAACTGACGATAATTACCCAGTGTAAAGTTAAAATGCCAACAAGTTAGCGGTAATCACTCAGTCAAAAATTCACTGCCTCGAATGGTACGTGTCTACACCTTGAGATTCGTTGTCTCAGGTATGTATCTTTTATTGTTTTTCTCTGAAATTTGTTAAACCTAGAAACTAGTGTGCTAACTATCCCAAACTTGGGGACAATTGTAGACACTGGGCCTGAGTCAACCTCTATCAGGGTTACCTAATAAGGATAATGCTATTTTAGAGACAACCAGAAAGCAGCATATGCTCTCTCTTCTCCTGCACCTGTGTTTATTTTGAGAAAATGTTTTACCAACTTTCAGGGTAAAATGGTCTTTTAAAAAGTGCATTTTCATTTCCTTTGGCAAATTAGGTAAAGTGGTCTTGATTGATGGCCATTGGCTGACTCAGGAATGAGTCACGGGCTCGAATAATGGGTCAAGCTTATGACTCACCTCTGAGTCACGGCCTTGAGTGGATGACTCACTCCTTTCTTTTAGCCTGCAACTCGCAAGCAAGTCATGGTCTTTGGTCAGTGACTCATTAGTTTTCAAATTAAAGTGGTTTTGGGCCTTACTGATCTTTGCCCGTGAGTCATTGATTGTGACCGGGCTTTTTTCGGCCAAATTTCTATATTCACCCTGCAAACAGGGGATAATTTCAAATAAAAATCTCTCATTTCCCTTGGTCTCCTAACAAATAGGAGAGAGAAAATTGGTTTTTGGCTGGGGGTTCTTCGCTTTAATTTTTGAAAAAGAAAACGTAAGAAGTAGGAAGAGTAGGAAGAAGCACACTAATTGGTTCTATAAAAATTGCTTTACTGAAGGTAATGTAAAAGGCAAAACTCCAGCTCTTGTCTAAATTTAGGACTTTAATTCTTGCAAAAATCTATTTTATATTTTCTTTATTTTCTTGGTTGCCATGTTCTTGCTTTCCTTATTTATAAATATTTTGTGAATATTGATTTTATGTTTTTTTTGTGTAAATCATGTGTAATTGGTATGTTTGTGTGTACTTTGATGAGTTATGTATGAATCTACATTTTGTTTGTGAATTTGGATGGATTTTATGCTTTTAATTGCCATTTTCTCTCTCTAAAGCTTACTTTCTCTCACTTATTAAATCTATGCAAATGGTGTTATTTGATGTTTTTAGACATTGTTTTAAGCTCATATGATGTTTTTAGGAAGTTTAGAGGTGTTTTTATGAGTTTTAAGCCTTAAAGTGGGTTTTTGAGGTTTGAGTTTCAGCCATGGCAACTAAGCAGCCATACTGGACTGTCCAGAGCTAACTCACAGGCTTGATCCATGAGTGAGCCTGTGACTCTCTCCTAACTCAAGGCTGTGACTCATTTTAGAAAGGACAATGACTCGCTGGATTGGGGCGTAACTCACCCTACTCAAGGCCATGACTGGACCCCTTTAGACGGTGACTCGACTTTTTTATGGTTGTGACTTGCTCTCTCTCTCTCTCTTAGTGGGCCCGTGACTTATTCTTTTGCTCCTTTTAGGCCTTTCTTTCCTTTGCTCTCTATGTACTTTCCTTTTGTCTTTTGTGCATTATGTGGTTAATGTCTAATACATTAATATATGTGTTATTTTTTTTCACTTTATTATTTTATTGAATTACATAATTTATCATTTATTCTTATTTAATTAATCTATTATGTTTCCTATTTTTTAGGTGTATGAATATTTACAATTTATTCAGAAGACCCGAGAAAGGCAAAGGGATCCAATTGGTCCCGAGAGGTTTAATTTATTTAAATATTTATTTTATTCAAGTCATTTGTATTTTTGGCCTGTATTATTTATTCGGGTTGTAATAATTAGTAAAAAAGGGTATTTTGGCACAAAAATCGAGGAAATTCACATTAAATACTTTTTATTTAATTAATTGGCTCTTTATCAATAAAATGGATCAATGTCCTATTTTAATCCAAAATCACACAAACATAATTTTTCATAAATATGCATGCAGGAATTAAAACAAGACGTCCTATTTATGTCTATTTACACATTTATTGTTCTGATTTCTTGCAAAACGTTTCATTTGAGCAATAAATTATAATAAGCTAAATAATCCTTCATGCCAGGACCAATGTCCTTAAATCAATGCAAATTATGTATGTTTTTATCGCTTTCTACATGTTTGGGTGTTTATTTTATTTATTCATCTCATAATGTGTGAGAAGAAGATGGAGATAATCAACCATAAATAATTAATTACATTGCTATTAACCAAGTATGCGAGTAGGGGTGGAATTCGAACTATCTCTGATTTTCAGTTTCACAAGGTAATAGAATCACTTTCCAATATCTTATTGGGTGGTAACTCCATAATACAAGCCTTTTGATGCTCAACAGACGTCTTGTAAGTTAACCGTTAGTGAATATATAGGGATACTCTAATACGCTGTCTCATGCCTTTTTGAGACTCGAGGGCATTGCGTGTTAAGTTGAATCCTTGTTTATTGCGAAACAATTGGCTTTCAAGAGTTAAATGAACCTTGATCTAGTCTCAGGCCCTAAAAGTAGGTTTCGAGAACAAATCAGGTGCCTACGGGGTCTTTTGCATGCATCACACCTTGGGAGTGGGCTTTAAAGACTGAAAAACTAGTATGTGTAGGGGTGGTTGTGTGTTGTTCTGTCATTTCCAATCTAGGTGTTTTTGTCTTTAAAATTCATGGTTCTTTAGGGATGGATCCACGCTCGCCGCACCAAATGATAACAGTTCGGAAATTATTGGGTTGCTATTGGATTCAATCTGACAATCCTCCAAAGGTACCTGAAAATAATGAAATTCAGGCGGGGTCTGGCAAGGGGACACTCCAACGGTTAAGTCAATAAACAGTAGAAAGAGTATTTTTAGTAAAAATGGCTAAGAGGCATAAATACCCGACAATCATAACTATTTATAGAAACTAATCTCTTACTCTTGCTAGGA
Source organism: Excoecaria agallocha (assembly GCA_037975025.1). Classification (NCBI taxonomy): domain Eukaryota; kingdom Viridiplantae; phylum Streptophyta; class Magnoliopsida; order Malpighiales; family Euphorbiaceae; genus Excoecaria; species Excoecaria agallocha. The sequence continues at coordinate 4,495,991 of CM075807.1, read as the reverse complement.
GTCCCGATGGTCGTAGGAGTCCCACTAGGAAAAGAGTTCCGCCAGAATATGAAGTCAAGCTAAGTTTTTTTACCTGAATAGGGCCTATCAAGATGATGTCGTCCGAATTTAACAATCTGGATCTTGGGTAACCCAAATAGCTAGGAATTCGGGCTATGGGCCTAAATCCGAAATACAGTCCAGTTATCAATACTCATTTTGATAATTATATAATCAAATATCCATAATTTTAAATAATTTACTAAATATTTAAATATTAATCATCAATTAATTATTAAGAATAAATATCAATTAACAACGACGGATATCAACTATAAGCTGCACTTATGAACTGAACTAAACGAGCTTTAATCTATCATATTGTTTTGCAGCATTTACCATCCCTTTGACTCTTCAAGCAACAAATTAACAAAGAGTGATAATGTTTTTTTAATCGATGAAAGAACAAAAAGAAGAAAGAAATCCAAACGCATGAAGTTCTACTGGCGTGTACATATAAACTTCTCAGCTTCTCCAATTTTATATATATGCAAGAAAGTCGATAAACTTTCAGTATTATATATATATATATATATATATATATATATATATATATATATATATATATATCAAGTTGGCAAGTAATTGACTTAAAAAAAAAAGAAATCAATGAACCGTTTTTGTTTTCTAATTGTCCATAAAACACATGATTTTATTTAAGGTATCAATTATGAAGTTTAGATTGAGACATATAGGCATGGTAAGCGCCACTAACCAGATCAGCCATAACTTTGGTTGGATTGGACCTACAAATTAAATAGAGATAAGAAAGTGAAAATTGCTATCAAATGTAAAGTTGCTTCGCTGGATAAGAATGCGTTCATCTATCTCATCTCATCTCATCTCATCTCATCCATCACCATCGATGTACCCGTTCTTGTAATTTTCTTTTTCAAATATCAGGAGCCAAGTTTGGCATATTATTTTACTTTTCTTCCTCAATATGGTTGGGGAATTCACAAGAAAAAAAATAATAAAAAATCATAATTTGGCCCTGATACCTTGATTATTTCATTCAAACCTCCACAGGCTAGAAATTGTATCCAGCTCTTATTTGAATAGTCATTTAAAAATCATTGTAACCGATAAATGTTTATTAATCAATAATAAACCCTTATAAGCTGTTACGAGAATTTACCGCTAATTAAGCTTATTCAATGCAACATGTGCAATGTATATATAATAAGCTCCCTCAGCACCATTAGATATATATGTCTCTCTAATCTTTAACTCTAAAAATACTTTCCATTTCTCTCTTAAAAAATATCGACTTTATTATAAAAATCTCTCTTACCAAAATTTTATCGTTGTGTTATACTTTTCAAACGTACTCAGTTTGTTTGTCATCAAACCCTAAAATAGTAAAATTCAGAATTTAACTAGTTAGATAAAAGCACTTGACTCATTCACTTGTGATTGAGTTGACAATTATTAGAGAAAATTACTTCAAACACTCAACCATTTTCAAAGTAAAAGGATCTAAATATTTATTTATTTATTTTTAAGTAAAATACCTAAAAATTTGCTAGTTTTTTTATTTAGACTCTAGCAACCTAAATTCACTTTTCTCACAGATATATAATAAAACTAATTAATAATTAAGTAAATTATATAATCAACTTGAGAAGATGTAATAATATATAAAACAAGTTGAAATACACGTTGAATATTAAAAATCTAAAGCATATTAAAACTCAACTAAAATGTTTCCAACTTTTTTTTTTCAACACTTAACGAAGAAACCATTTTATCTAGAAAACTATTACCATTAAGTGTGAGTCCATTTTCAAAACCTTTTCTTTAGAAAGAATGATCAGAATTTTGATTTAGATCCCTTTGAAAAATTTGTAAAAGCTAGTAGAAAATTAGGGAAGAATTTCCTTCCATTTTCAAAAAACATATATTTATAAAAACTTTAGTTTAGGAAAAAATTAATTTAATTAAGTCAAACCATCTTGTTTTAGGATGTAGTTGTGTATGTGAATCCTTAAAAAGTGAATCGTAATAGACCAATCAGGTCTAATTCCATCCATAAGGAGAGCACATTTTTTCTGAACTGATTCGGATAGGCCACTATCAATAATTTTTAATAAATTAAACCTCCATATATAAAGTTTAAAAAGATCCAAAAATACTTGGTCTTAAAAAATCTTATTATATATTAAAATTCATTAGATTGAGCGTTAGCATTTTGAGCAAACAATTAATTAGAAAAACACAAAGCTTCTGGTCTAACTATTAATTTATTGAAGTAGCTTAAACGAACAAATTGTCTTCTCTTAAAGGCAAGGATATTTTTTATTTGCACCTTCGGTCCCCATCATCAGTATTTCAAGATATTCTGTAAGAAGAAGAAGAAGAAGAAGAAGAAGAAGATATTGCTTGTTCCTTTCCTTCCCCCCATAATATAATTGCTCCAATGAATTCGGTCTCGACTCTTGCCTTATCTTAATCCAATGATACTTGTAGGAGGGTCAACATTATATTGTTTTATTTTTTGGCACACCGCATGATCCACATTGTTATTTTCTATCAATCCCCACAGTACTTAATCAGGATGTGAAAAAGATATAGAGGATATTAATTAGATGTTAAATATTCCATATCCGCATATTATAAAATTAAATATAGTATTGCTAGTTATAATAGTTTGGATAATTCATTTTATTAATTAATTTTTGGGGTTGAGTTGAATTTAAATTTATTTTTTTTCACATGAGATTAGAGCCATCAATTTTTTTTTTCAGCTATTCAAAAATGTCCAATTTTACAAATTTCAAAATTTAAAATTTTTGTAATCCAAAACTCAACGCAATATGTTAAGTATTATACGTTGATGAATTATTAAAATATAGTACTCGTTATTAATTAGTTCTATATTTGTAATAAAAATTTAATATTTTTATACAATATATAATTAGTTCGGTACATGAATGGATACATGAACTTGATTTAGAAAGAATACAACCTAATTGAAGGTACCCAACCCATAATTTATTTATTCTAGTTTGAGGACTTCATTGTAAATATTTAAAGTTCAGGGACCATACGTGAAAATATTGAAAATGATGACTTTACAAAATTAACAACTCAATCAACTCACGCAAACAATAGCTCGATTATAGTACCATGATGCCATGTTAACAAAAGAAGTTGGTCAAAGACGTTAATTCGACTTAAAAAGTAATTAAAACATACACTTTCTGGCAAAGTGTGCCTCAAACAACTAAAATGGAATTGTGAATAGCTATTTAAAACCCATCATGAAATATTAAAACGTACATTTTCTGGCAAATAGCACGTTGTAAGCTCTTTTTATGTGCCCACTTCCTCTCCATTATAGCATAATTGCTTATCTGGGCTTATCGTCTTTTTCTTCTACTCCACGTGAAAAATTAAAATAAAATTCACGAATTATAATATCTATATTATGAATCAATTACAAGTTCGGTGAAATGTTATGTCTTATTTTCTGTTTGAATAGCACATTAAAGAAAAGAAAAAAAAAAGAAATTACATTGTGGGTTTTCCACAAATAAATCATCAAACAATTATGGTACATTATTTATTTTTATTTTCATGATAAACAATTATGAGCATAGGGCTATCTAAAGTTTATTGATTCAATCAATATTTTTGATGATACGTTATTTTTTAAATAACTATTCGCTCTCGGAAATTCATTGATTCTATTTTTTTAATAACTATTTGCTATTTAAAATTTATTGATTTAACTAATTTAAATTTATATTTAGCATCCGTATGATAAAAGAGATTAAAATTTTACTTTTAAAATATTTAAAAATATTTTTTGTACAGAATTCAAATTCAAACATTTAACTTAAACATTTGGTTAGGAGAGGAAAAGTGATGAGTGGAATTTTTTTCTTTTTTTTAAGAAAAAAAAAACTTGGAGCAAAATTGTCTGCCTTAAAACTAAAGTTGAGAATGGAACATTTCAACTAAAAGTTTCCTGAAGATTATTATAAAAAGCAGAAGGTTCCATATCATGGTGAGGTCAATTAAAGCATAGAATTTAAAAATAATTACTCATTCCCAGATCCGATCTCTAGGGTTTTTCTTCTTGATTTGTCAACAATATCAAACCTGCCATTGTTTTTCCTCAACAACAATGGTTGCTGTATACAACAAAGAGCTTCTAAGTTGGTATCTCATCACACTAAAACTAAGAGAAACAGTGGAATCCACAGTCCCGACATCATCAACTAAAGCTCCAGTACTTGATCTTCAGGCACAGAATCAACAGGACTCCCAAAAAGCATCAGCTTCTCTGCAGATTGTGACCAAAGAAAATGGAGAAACTCAAGAAGAGGAAACCTTATCACCTGATCATGAATGGATCATCTCCATCAAAGAAAAACTCGAAGAAGCTAGCCAGGATGATGCAGCTGATTCATGGGCTAAGCTTTGCATTTATAGAATCCCTCACTATCTCAGAGAGAGTGATGATAAAGCTTATGTTCCTCAGACTGTTTCCTTGGGCCCTTACCACCATGGCAAGAGGCGGCTACGCCAAATGGACCGCCACAAATGGCGATCTCTTCACCGTGTGTTGAAGCGTTCTAACCAGGATATAAAGGTTTATCTTGATTCTGTAAGAGAAGTTGAAGAGAAAGCTCGTTCCTGCTATGAAGGAATTATCAACCTTAGCAGCAGTGAGTTTGTGGAAATGATGGTTCTAGATGGTTGTTTCATTCTTGAACTCTTTAGAGGTGCTGCTGCTGAAGGATTTCAGGAGCTTGGATATTGTAGAAGTGATCCTGTTTTCGCTATGCGCGGTTCTATGCATTCTATTCAGAGGGGATATGATAATGTTAGAGAATCAGATTCCACTGTTTGTACTTGATAGATTATTAGGACTTCAGTTTGATCATCCTGATCAGAAAGGACTTGTTGCTAAGCTTGTTCTTCGATTCTTCGATCCGCTTATGCCAACGGATGAGCCATTGACAAAGAGTGAAAAGAACAAACTTGAGTCTTCTCTTGGATATGCAGCAACATTTGATCCATTAGCAGATCAAGGAGGAGCTCATTGTCTTGATGTTTTTCGACAAAGTCTCCTGCGAACAGGGCCTAAGCCTGTGCCCAAAATCTGGATGAGAAGATGGTCAAATTCCAATCGCGTTGCTGATAAACGGCGAACACAATTGATCCATTGTGTCTCAGAGTTGAGAGAAGCAGGTATCAAGTTCAGGAAAAGAAAGACTGATAGATTCTGGGATATTAAATTCAAGAATGGAGTGCTTCGGATTCCTCGTCTCTTAGTCCATGATGGTACCAAGTCACTTTTCCTCAATCTAATAGCATTTGAACAATGCCATCTTGATTGCAGCAACGACATTACTTCTTATGTGATCTTCATGGATAACTTGATCAACTCTCCTCAGGATGTGGCTTACCTTCATTATCACGGGATAATCGAGCATTGGCTTGGAAATGATGCAGAAGTTGCAGACCTCTTCAACCGCCTCTGTCAAGAGGTGGTTTTCGACATAAATAACAGTTATCTTTCCAAATTGTCTCAGGAAGTAAACCACTATTATAATCACAGATGGAATACTTGGCGTGCCAGTCTCAAACATAACTATTTTGGCAATCCCTGGGCGATCCTCTCATTAATTGCTGCCGTTGTTCTGCTGATACTTACTTTTGCGCAGACCTTCTATGGAGTTTATGGCTATTACAGACCAAATTAGTTCAGGCTACATTCTTCGTTCTTTTCACAAGAGTAGCAGTTAAGCTTACTGATAACTGAATTTTTCATTTTCACATTCTTTGGGATCGGAATTATTTTGCCTGAGAGCAATGGTTGTATACCCACATAGTCGAAAGACGCTTGAATTGTATGGCATCGAGTAAGTTTGCTTGTTTGTTTCTTACTGATAATTATGGCAATTCTTGAATCATTGTTTTCCTAGAGTTTTTTCAGGATGAACAGAGCATGACAATATAACTCCAAATCCTGATGAAGGAATAAAACATTATTTCTTGCAGTAATGTGAACTGAATTTTTCTCCTTTAAAGCATGAATTTGAAAAAACAGCACTCACTCATTCTCAAGGACTTTAATCGTTAACAATTTATCCCCACTAATTGGGCTAATGAACATAAATGAGCGATTGGTAATTTTTTTCACATTCAATCACCAAATAGCAAGTATTCAATTGTCAGCAGTTACTGAATTTCTGCGAGTCACTGGCCAGTAAGGGCATGGCAAGTACACTATCAGTCTTATCTGTCATTCCACTAACCTTAACATTATCTCTGGACTTCAAATTCATACACGCTTTACAAATTAACTGCTGACTTTGTCACAGAAAAATTATGATGCAAACACAATCTATGTCTCGAAAAACAAAAAAAAAAAAAAGAGAGAGAGAGAGAGAAAAAACCCCCAGAAATATCAAGAAAAAAGGCATTCATAAACACATAACATAACCAATCAAAGATAAATCAGGATTCTTTTAAGTGAAGAAAGAACATTTTACAACTGAATCTAGAAATGCTCGACTGCATCTCCTCCTTAAAACTACAAATCTTTAAATTATCAATTAGACTCATGAAATGTGGCATGCTGTCCTCTATACAATGTGTTCTTGAGATATAACATAGCAGGGACCGTTTTGCCTTCTGGAAGTTAAGGTTTCCTCTATGACATAGGCAAGTTTGCCAAGTGAAATTGTGAGGTACCTAAGTGACAACAGTGGTCACACTGCACCAAAATTAGTTGTCAAAAATTTCTTAAACAGCCAAAGCCTCTTGCATCCCATCTGCAACATCAAATTGCTGAAAGTATCAATCTATAAGAACAACGGTGACTTTGAAGAAGAAAAATGATTCACATATTGTTCAAACCACCTGAAGTTCAATCCTTAGGAGGGTTCATGCTGTAGGAGGAAGGTGCCTTCTTTCCATCATATCGCTACAGCAAGAAAAAAACAAAGGGGGTTAATGACCACATTATAGTTTAGGAAATCTTGGTTGTATTATAACCCCAACTACACCAATTAGGTCTGATTAAATGGTGTGCATTGGATTCATGAGTACAACAACCCGACTCATCATCTTCTTTGGCTAAAGAAAAGGAAAAAAACCAAGAAGCAAAGCTACAGAATCAAATATAATATTCTCACAAGTTTAAAGACATTAGTTTTTACCTGTTTGCCAATAGAAAAGGGAACATATTTGTACTTGATCATGTGCATTATCTGTTTCCTCATTGTGAGAACAAATAGTAAGACCCAGTAGAAAAGAAGTATTGGCCAAAACACAGGCACATCAAAGGCCGAAAAGAATGTCATTAAAAATGCGATGCAGAAAGCCTTAGTGATAGAGTACCTTCAAAGATAAGATAAAAATTAGAAGACCTTCATCAAAGTGAACCAAAAGCAAGTTTAATGGTTTAATAATCCCAACATAACAAAAGAAAATTGTATCATAGAAAAAAAAAAAAAGGCTATCAGTTGATGGGACATTAAATAAGCAATGAACTCTTAAAATGTTAACTGAATTCTAAAGAACAATGACACAAAAGAAAGGGCGTTAAAAATCTCTAATACTCAAATATTTGACGCAAAAGTGTGAAAAGAACACGGAGAAATCAGAGAAAGACTCTCCTTGGCTTTTAGGCGCAACATCCAATCTCTACTCAATGCCATCATAGAGTGGCAAGCCAGTCCTAATTCTAGCTGCAAAACAATTTTAATTTCCAGCCTCTCAGCTTTATATTCTTCCACTTAATTATGGTCTTCTACTGCCATCTTCTGTAAACCATATGTTTTAAATCAAAGATTGATTAAATTGTTTGCTCAATTTCAGAATTCCTAAATGCAATTCCTATTGTTTTATAACTTATCAAATACCAAAATCTAACAACCACCACCAAAAAAAAAAAAAGAAAAAGAACCCCTTATCAATTCAAATTAATGGCATCCAAGCAAGCAATCGTACCAGAACTTGAATTCAGGGAGGCGACGAACGAATGGCCGGAACTCATCGGATCCGCGAGTGGGTAGAGTAGGCCCGTCCTGGATCTCGGGGTCAATTTGGGGAGAAAGAAAACCAATCAAGAGATTGAGCAAGTAGATACCGAGGCCATAGGTGATGATGTAGAAACCCTGAACAAAG